>JABUIW010000018.1:690109-734137 GCA_013363375.1 Menidia beryllina | reverse complement strand
TCTATCTATCTATCTATCTATCTATCTATCTATCTATCTATCTATCTTCATTTAAGGTTTTCAGGTTTTTAGTTTTCTCTGATCTGACCTATATACAGTATATCAAAAATTAAAGTGACACAAAAACAGAGCTTTTTTCCTACCCATGTTTGAATCACTTAAGAACACATATAGAAGTGCTTTCTTTGCATTGTTGGGCGAGATACTTAAATTCACTCATCACGTTGCGCAAGCCAAACCAAAACAAGCAAAAAAACTGTACTTGATTTTATATGTAGTCAAAGGGCATGGCTGTGGGGCACTAAGGGGATAATATAAATAAATGAATGCTTGTCAATAAAAGGGATGAAAAAGTATCTAAAAAACAAATACTTTTAACAGTTATGCACCTCACTTTAAAAGGAAAAAATACAAAGACTGACTTGATTAAAAATTCTAACTGTGAGAGTCAAACTTTCATTTGACAGCTAAGCTTTGAGAAAAGTGTCACTTTTCTCTCTGAGTTATTTTTTCTTCTCTCTTTGAACCTACATGGTTTTATGTTCTTTCACTTGGTTTTTCTCATATGCTTTTGACCCATCCTTATGTCATCCAGTAGAAAGTGAGAATCAGAGACATGAAAACAAGACTCTAAGCCCTGACTCCAACCATTATAGCAACTGAATCAAACACAAACGCATACACACCGACGTATCTCCAGTAAGTGAAACACTGAGTTGAAGCAATGTCGCACATACTCTGGAGACAAGGTTCTAAAATGCTCTGTCACTAAATAAAAGATTTTTCGGTAGCATTTCAAAAAGATTAAACATCAATACTACATTTTACCTTACACATTGCAATAGAAAAAACCCACATATACATTTCACGCTGTGCTTTAGAAACTGTGTTTCGTACGGAAAGAGGAAAAATACTATGATTTATTGACACACACTGTGAATGTGAATAGAGAAACTGTAGTCAACATTTATTAGGAAAAGTAATAAGTGTTATTCAAATAATAACACCCTTTGTGGCCAGTATTATTTGTCTGCCCACTACAAAACATAGGAAAAGAAAATATGAAGTGACAAATGATCAGTTGGAGTATCTAAAATATCTTGCAGAAAACTGATGCAATAGCGTTTCTAAAAACCACAGTTGCTTTTAGGAAAGAAAACACAGAAATGGGAGAATTCTTGGCTGTTTAAGGGATTAATTATTGCTACTTGAAAAAGACAATAACTAGACTTCAAAGTTAATTTTTATCCCGACTCTTCCAGGCAGTTAAAAAGTTGCTCAAATCAGGCATGTTGTTGAATAATGTAATTTCACTGTGTTTGTTGTTTTTTTATGGTGCCGTGTTACCCTAATTAATTCAGTTCACTTTAATAATTAGATAACAGATGAACTTTCCAGTCCCTTATAATTTAGCTAAATTAGAGACTATGAAATGCAGTGACAAAAAAAGGAATGCAGGAAAGTTATGAAATTATTGACGGTGTTCGATGTTTTTTTTTACTTCAGATTTATCATTAAATATATTCTGATTATTTTACAGACATATATATATAAAGATATGCAATTAAGATCCTGTATTTGCTCATTTTTAGTTAATCCTAACTGTATCCCAGCTGTCCCTGGGTGATGTCAGAGGTCAGAGGTTGGGGAAACACTTGAAATGAGGAAATTACAAAAACATAATTTCAACAGATGGTGATAGAGAAAAAAACAACGCTGTACACAGATGTGCAATACAATTAAGTGCCCATCTGTCATCAGGGAAGTGCAAACAAAAGCAAGGTTTTGCCAAGGCTTTCCTTAAAGATTGTTCATGGCAGTCAAGCTGTGTGAGTCTGCCCTCCACTGTGTCTGTAGTATGAAATCAACGTGGTGAGGAAGATTGTGCATGGTGGAACGCAAGCACAGTTATCTGGAACCTCCTCAGAGACTCAGTGGTCTACAGGTTCTGACCGATGTTGGTTTCAGCTTTGCGGATAGGTTTATATGTCTTGAAAGCCTCTCTCGCCATCATGTTGCACCCCCAAAAGGGCACAACTAATCAGGTGTGCTCGAAGCCATATACTATTAGGGCCGTTCAGCTTCACTCATTTTCAAAAAATAGTCCACTCATCCTCTTCTTGTACACAACATCAGTGTTGGTGCTTCAGATAGTCACTTCAGTTCTGTTATGATACCTTTCCCTCCAAATCCATTAAAAAGTCAAGGATATTTTTACTTACAACCAGCTATTTCAAAAGCTTAATCATCATTGTTAAGAATAAAATACAAGTTAAAGTCAGTGTGAAATAAAAAAAAGAGTCCAATGAAAGGATTTTACTTTTAAAACGTGTCAAATGAAGGATCTTTATGTCTAACAAATATTTGACTTGAAATAAAGGGTTCTTTAGAGTGAAGACTGAATACCAGCTCTCTTAGTGATACAAGGTTTAAGCACAAAGGAATACTCAGATAGAAGCTAAGAGTCCATTGCAGTTTTTTGTTGTTGTTGTAAAAATAAAGAAAAATCTACACACGAAAGCGAAAGAGGAAAGTCCTACAAAAAAAAAAAAAAAAAATTCTCAAGATCAACTAACATTTAGCAGGAAAACTAAAACTTATCTGACTATACTCTCTCTCCAAAAGTTGAATACAGCCCCGAAAAAAACATCCAATCTAGTATATTAGGTCTTAAATAAAAGGTGTAAATAAATAAATCCCTTTTATACTTTTATAGGTTTATTGATTAATTTAGTCTATCAAAAATAGAAATGGCAGGCTCTAAAGGTAATAACTAACACATGTAAGTTCCAACGTTCAGACCTCAGAGTACCTGGCTGTCCCAAAAGTTATTGTTACCACCAAATAGAAGTCTCCAAGAGACTATTAAACTGGTGGCAGTCTTTGGTGGTCACGTTTGGGGAAGAACAGTAGTAAGACAATCCTCAACAAGCTTTAGAGCACCAACATCAGGAGTGCATCAGCCTCAGTTGATGGAGCCTATCCTCATAGGGCAACAAATTGGGCGGTAACTTTACAAAAAGACAGTTTTTAACTTAATAACTTCTTTAAACGTACACGTCCATTGGCAATGACATTAGTGTTTATCGTCTTAATATCTGAAGCATAGTTACTAGTAAGTGGGTATCTCTCGAAAGCCAGATGTGGAAACCCGTAACAGGAGAGTCAAACATCGAATAAAAGCAAGTGAGGTGGACAGACGAGAGACGACAGGAAGCAGGGAAAAGACAAGGTGAAGAGGACACTCTCGGTTCAACTTATTGACAAGTCGACTCCCGGAGGGTTGAATAAAAGGGAGTTGTGCGTTGCATATGTGCCCGTGTGTCCATGTGTGAGTGTGTCAGTACTGATGATCTGCCATGTCAACCTGAGTAAAGGTCTCTGTGCTGACGCCCTTAGGGAACATTGACTTTTTTTTTTTTTAGCTGGGATTCTTGAGTATTTGCAGGTGTTTGTGTGTGTGTTTGCCCACATGGATAAGCTAGCTAAAAGAAAAAACCATGGTCAAAAGTTTGGTCTGCCTGCCTATTGAGCAATGTTGTCATTTTATACAACAAAGCATTCATGGATACATTTATATTTACAAATCTGACTATTTTAACTGCTTAGAATTTGAATGTTTTTGATTGATTATTGATGGCAAATATTTTAAAGCCAAAATGAGATAGCATTGTGTCATTATGTGTGTCAGATATAATCCATTTGGTACCTATGTCAGATATGTGGAGAGGAAAAGTAACAGGGTGCTATTTGGCATTCATGTAAGGTTGCACGTTAAATGTGGAGGGTATGACACCTGCTAAAGGTGTGCGATTCCTCCTTAAGTGCAATCCAGTCAAGAGAAGATGACTGCAAATTGATTTAAAAATATCTCAATGGAATTTTTTTGCACCTGCCCATGTCTGCCATCTGTGACTGGCTTACAGGTGGCAACATGGATATAGTCATACAAAAAAAAGCTGTTATATTTAGCTTCAATGCACAGGGTGAACATAGTGTTTAGAAGTGAACTTCGAAAGTGCTTTCAGACCACTGAATACAATTAAGTAGATAATACCATACCGAAATACTGCTATTTGCTATACTGCTATGTGCAAAGAAAAGGGATAAACATAGCAATTGTTAGCTTAGCACAATAGATAATTGAAGCCCCATAGCCATTCATTTATTGATCCATACAACCACGCACATTTTTACAAATCTCCCCCCCATCCTATTCTTGTTCGTATTTCAGAGGACTGCAGAGTGTTTTTGATAATTTTTGCAAGTGGTTAGAGTGGTTTTGCAACAATTACAAATTCCCATTTATAGCTCTTTAATGCATATGTGGTGAAAAAGCTCATGCACTCTTTGATTAAAACCAATCAAGGGTTAAACGCAGCCCAAAATCTCATCGAGATGAACAGGTCTGTAAACATTTTCACCAAAAGACAGAGACAGTTGATTTCCCTGTTAACATCAATAAAAAAATAGAGAATGAGAAGTAACTACATGCAGAAAGATGACGTTAAATAATGCAATAATTAAAATAAATTAGAGTATAAAATGATAATAACAAATCAAAATATGACCCATATGTGAGTCATTGCCATGGAAACAATCTGCATGCATCGTCTCATCGAATTGGGAGATTCAAGTTTTGTTTTTTTTCAAATATACCAAGGACTCCAGTCAGTTCACTACTCCACAAAAAGTATTTTTTCCACCTGAGCTATATTTTGGGTCAACCTCTTACATGTGGTTACTACCATCAGAACCACAGGCTGCACAATCTTTCCACCCTCCTTCAAGCTCTCCACATGGTGACTTCTAAAGTCACGCAGGCTTAGAGGTGGCCCCCTGTGATGAAGCCAAAATTGCGTTTGCATGCCCAAACGCTATTTTAGTCATTCTCGCCATCTTCTTTCCACCCGTACTTTGCCCGTCCGCGTTTTTCTACGCCGGAGTCTGCAAAAGGAAAGATAGCTTGCTCCGTCTATCTAATTTGTCATGCAGCCCACGACTCAGAAGTATGCGTATTAGTAGGAGAAAAAAAAGCGAGTAATTATTTAGGATTCACACTGTGTTTCTGACTTAATGAGGTGGCGGTTAATTGCAGGGTCTGGACGGCCACACTTTGGGAGAATGCTGGCAAAATGGTGCCAGGAAAAGAAGGGAGCCAAAGAGAAGGTGGGAGCACTGAATCGAAAATAATAACAAATATGAGAATAGGGTGTCGGAGATTATATGATAAAAATGTGGTCTAACGCCTCTTGTTTAGCTGGCTTTAACGTGGGACTAGGCTCATGTCTTTGCTGCACGCTTGCTGATTTCCTTTAGATTAAATGGTCTGAGAGTGAATTTTTCTTATCTTTTCTCTGAATGGTTTGTAGTGCAGATTCCCCCCCCCTTCCCTACCTAGTTTGGGCCGTGTGATTGCTGCAGGTGATGAGAATCTGAGAGGGGTGAAAGCCTCCGCTTAAGTCCATTTTGATCCTTGCTGTGTGGAGCCCCAAGTCCACGTTGAAGCTTGCATGACCTCCATCATAACAAGTGCATTACACACACAGTCAGACGAGATTCTGTGTTGCTTAGAAGGACCGTAGCCACCTTTGATTTCGAGCTGATGCGCCAAACAAATGACTGCCCGTAGAGTTGCTGGAGAAGATGTTAGTAAATGCGTTTTAGCGAACACGATTCGGTGTTGTGGGGACACGCTGCTTGAGGAGCTCAGCGTGACTGATGCCTGATGAAGCCTATCAGGCGTGTCATTAACAGTAGGCTAGCAAAAGCAAGAAGGAAAATACTTAGCGAACTGCACTCGTTGCTTCGGAATTGTTGAAGTCAATTAACTTATCTTTCTTTGTCACTAAAGACTCCCAGATTTCAACAGATGTTGATGAGATCTGTGGCATCACAACCTTGGCTGCTAAGGAGTGGACGCATCTTTTAGTCAGCAGCCAAACGAAAGAAAAGAAATAAGCAGAGTTTGTGGGGATGCCAAGGGAGATAAGTATAGTCTCAATAACCACCATGTTTTCTTGAAGTAGCCTTTTCATAAATATAATGTATACAATTTTAGAGGAAAATAAATGTTACGTGTACACTTCCTGTATTTTCAGACACACACACACGCACACGCACACACACACACACACACACACACACACATAATGTGGAGACAACAGAGTCATATAGAGTGCTTTATAAAAAATAAAAAAAGAATAAATGAATAAATAATAATGAATAAAAAATATATATATATATATATATAAAGTTAATTATAACACTTTACTAAAAGAGGAAAGCAAAATGATGGATAAGTCAGTTGCATACTTTTCATTAACCAAAATTAGCAAGGTCCTGTTTTTACAACCGATTTTTGCATGATTAAAATGTCTTCTGGTCTACTTTATGCAATGTTTGAATAGTTACCGAAGAAACGTAAACAGACTGAAATCAGCAGTCCTGCAAATAAAGCTGCTTTCGACGCTTTGTTATTATGCTCGATGGTATTATGCACAGGCACCTGGAGTTACTGAACGTCTGCACGTGTTGTACCAACGCCCAGTTTACAGTTTAACAAAAGAACTACACCGAGGCAGACTCTCCTCCCGGGACTCCCTCTATTCCTCACCATCTTGTTTTTTTCTCGCTTGTTCACTCTCTCGCGCACACGAGCAGAGAATGAAAGGGTGACAGATATAAAGTCCTTGCTCCGTACGCTCTTACACAGCATCTCTGTCTGAGTTGCTTCGAGATGAATAAGCCGGAATACCAAGTGGCCCACTTATACGCTGCGCGGAGACAAATAGACCAGTCAATCACCGAAGACTGCCACAGAATAACAAATGCTCTCTGGTGTGTGTGTGTGTGTGCGAGAAGTGGCATGAGACGGCTCTTTTCTATTTGTTGTTCAATAAATGCATATATGCGCATATACATAGTATTACAGTAAAGGAAAACGATATTTGCTTCCAGTACAGTGTGATATTATTTTCAGTGTAACAGCAAATGCATAACATAATTCCACCGACAATAAGATCAGTGAATAAAAATATGTTATAAAGGATGTATATTGGAATGAATGTATTTCCAACTGGAATGAATGTATTTCCAATGTCTACAGACTCTTGTTGTGCAGAATCGAATGCTATAAAGTTGCATTTACTTTATGCCTGATCTTTTTCTCAATGCCACGTTTCATCTAAGAGCAACCTGCCGCATATCTTGTGGTGTAGTGAAGTGAAAACAATACTAATGAGAAAAATAAGCTGCCCTACTAGGACTCTTGATCTACTTCAGATGCATGACCATACACACCCACCCACCCACAGTTGGAACTGTTGCATTGCTGTCCAGAAACTTAATAAAATTCTCCGGAGGTAGTAAACGATCTAAGGGTTACCCAAGGCAATGATCACTTTCAATATAAACTTTCTGCCCGTCAAACCTCTGAACCTTTTTGTCTGTACTGTGTACCAATTGTTACCAATAACAGAAGAGCTCCCATAAATAAACCATGCAGGTTTATAAAAAAATAGACCAGCTAGATTGAGATGATTGCTCCTCGATTCAAACATGAGAAAACTCTGAGCATCATAAACCCTGTAATGCTAAACGTATCATATTTGATGCATAAGGTTTCTGAAATGTTTTGTGTCTGACACCTTTTGCGTAATTTAATGGTAAAAACTTTACTCAAAATCCTATTGTACACAATCAGGGGTCAGAAGATTACACAAAAAATAATCTTGACCTATCGCATAATAATAAATTATTAATATTAATAATGTATTTTTGTTTGTTCTTTTTACATATTTTGTTTAAAGGCCAAATATAGACTTAAAACAAAATAAAAGTAAGTTTCTGCTTTGTTTTATTCTTGGATCGGGCTTTAAAGGGTTAAATGTTTGTAGGAAAGATAGAGCCTGGTCCTAATGACCATAAGATTAATAGATGGATGTATGAAACAGTTCAAACAAGTTTGCGATTCAATAGAGTCCAGTCAAATATTAGCCTGTCCCAACACAAGCCACTTTCCATAAAATAAACTATCATTATTCTTCCTGGCTTTGAAATGACAACGGACAAAAACTACTGAGACTTCCTAAAAATAAAAAAAACACCTGACAAGTACTGTTTGGAAGACTTTTGGAATAGACAACAAAATTGTCCACTGACGAATAAAGTTAGGGCTGATTACCGATTTCATTCAAAGCGGCTGTCTTACCTGACAAAAACACATCTGCATGCTCTGCTATCCTGTCGCCTTACTGAAGCAGCAGTTCTTACATTATTGTGTACGACATGCACAGTAAGTCAAACCTGTGGCTTGGAAGAAAATAGCATCACAGGTAAGAAAGTTAAATTCAAATGCAAAGGTATGCTACCCGTCGGTGTCGTTTTGGGAAAGACGTGTCCGGAACTCATCGTGAAACCGGAGCAACAAAAAAAATTGACAGTTTAGTCCTGCATACTTAAGAGCTAAAATGAAAACACAGCTGTTTGTGCTGCAGAAAGCAGCTGCAGCACATGGAAGGAATTTTAAAAACGGACAAGAAGCAGTTTCATGAAATCTAAAATGGGATTAAAAAAACATGAAATTCCTTACTTAGTTAGCCCTTCAAATTACAATTATGATTGATCATAAGTTCTAGCTAAAGCTAAAATTATATGTTAAATATACAATACAATTAACCTAGAACTGCTCCAAATGCAAGGAGGGAGTCTTTCCTTACCTAAACATGTCTATCCTTTCAAGAAACTATTGTTGATTTTGAGAAACAATGTTTCTTTTCTTTTTTAGTTAAAAGTTGGGCTCTTATGAAATTGCTTCTGCTCCTGAAACAAAGCCAATGCCTGTGTAACACCACTTAGGACAATAATGAAACACTTAAACTCCAGGGCAAGCACAAATGAGGCAAAATGACTCATCTTCATATTAAATAAGGGATCTTGTGGTTCACTTTGAAAGATGCATCTGTGCATTTACAGTTCAGTTGAAGAAAAGTCCTTGAATAAAACATGAAAAATGTGTGTTTAGGGTATCAAGAAAAATTTACTATAGCTGCAGGAAGAAAGAAAAATTGAAAAACAAAGAAAAACAGTTTGGCCGATATCCAGTAGGTAATACAATCCGAGAGACATATATTTCTTACAGTTTATCTGGTAAAAAGAAAAGCAGAGTTGAAAAATCCCTTTCTCACTTTGTGAGGCATCTTCTCCACTGAACTGTGAATCTGTATTCATAAATAATAACTGCAATGTCAATAACTTTGACAACCCTTGTGCCCTGAGTGCAACACACGACTCTGAGCTTAGACTAGGTAAATAAAGCAAAAAAGAAAAAGTTTATTTTATTTTATTTATCCAGTGAATAAATATATCCAAATGTAGAAACTCCAAATATGTTATTGGAAGTATATGAAAATGCAGAGTCATTCGCAGGCTTGTTGCTTATGTCAACACACACAGGGACACAAATAAACTAATCAAGGCTGCTCAATGATTTGCCAACAGCAGTAACCAGGAAGTAATTACTGGAATTACTGGATTAACTCCCAGAGAATAGAAAGCAGTGGCCTTTCTCTACACAGGCCTTTCTTTTTTCTTTGAAGGCCACCTTAAAATAAGCTATTTTTATTTAGTCCAATGTTATGTCAAAAATTTTGATGTGTGTGTTCTGTATTGCAAATATGTTACAAAAAAACAAGGTTATTTTTTTGGGAAAAAATGCGTTGGCTCTGTTTTAATCCCTTCTTATGATGTGTACCCATATTCTTTAACTGAAAAACTGCATAATCCACATGGCTGTGGATCCCAGTCATAGGTTTAAAGAAAATTCTTATGAAATCCTATCAAATGGACAGATTAAAAGAAGCCGGTAAAGTTTTATAGAACATTCTGTAAGTTTTCTGTGTCCAGGAAAGACCGCCACGCAGAAAGACTGCTGGATCTGAAGAATCCACTTCAAATCCAATCTGAAAAATGCAATTTGAAGATGCAATAGGTCCTACCTTGGTTTAAGAGCAGATTCAAGAACGTTCCTTTGACAAGTTGAGAAAAAATGTTTATTTGAGCGAAACGAATCAAGGAGATGTGTTGGCTTGCAGGACAAGAAGCGAGAAATCTGAATAAAATCAGGGTGCGAAAGTTCATCTTATGCGCAGCGCTCAACGTTAAAAGATAAAATGTGTTTTGTTTTTTTGCTTCGAGTTGGTAAATGATGACGGTAGTTACTTTTGGAAGGTATGCAGCTGTTGCCGAGGGAGGAAAAAACGAGCAACACTTGAAATCAGCAACGCCAAACATTGCAAATTTGTAAGAAGCTGCCACACTGATGTATAGCACACATCTGGAACAATCCAAGCTTAATGTCATGCAATATAACGTAATTACCCTTTTTACCTTTGTGGATGCATATAGACTTTGCACCTGTTACAGCGACCAGACCAGATGGGTCTTTTCAGTGTAAAAGCTCACAATGCCAAGACATTAAGTACTCGGTGTTTTGTTCCGATTCGTGCTACCAAATTTGAGCTATTAGTTGTTCTCAGTATGGCAACTCCTGACAATAAAACATTATGCACATTGCAGTGAGGGGTGAATGAACTTTAAACAGCAGCCAGCTTCTAGATCCTGTTTAAACATAGACAGGATGTTAAGTTATTGACATAACTGATTGTCTCATATAATGAAAATGTTCATAGACGCTGAAATATGAAATATTTTATATATAAATATAAAAAAACTGATCAATTTGGCAGTATTTAGAGTTGTTCTACCCAACCCGCCAATTCTTTTTCTGCAGTTTGGCTATCCATTTGATTCGGCTGCTGGTGAAGTCCTTCCCCTCAGTCAACACACTCTCACAAAAACACACACACACAAACACACGCACGTCTCCTTCAGAGCACATACTGATACGCTCCTTGCCTCCCACACACTTCTACCTGTCACCTCTAAAAACCGGCAAACGCACAACTGCCATAACTCCCCACAGGCAACAACTTGAATGCAGGAATCAGCATCGCTCTCTTTTTCCCTCTTCCCCCTTCATGTTCTTTACTCTCTCAAGCTGAAAAGGACTTCTGCTTATCTATGCTGTCACGGAGACAGAGCGGTTATCACCGTCTCCTTGCTTGAGACTTCCAAGAGCCAAAGAGCCACATTGCTAATCAGCCCCTTTGCTTTCAGGGGCTGGTCATGTTTTGCACAGCGAACATGAAAGTCAAATTAATAGCTTACAATAATAGAAGTCATGCAATGTTTCAATAGAAAAAAAAACAAATAAGCCAACAAAGACCTTTGTAAATAAGTCTATTAGCCTGTCACCTCACCTCTGCATGAATCAAGGCAGAGACTATGCATGCTAATTCAACCAAAGCTCCAAGCTCATTCCCCTTCTCTGTGGCTTGATAAACCTTACGTGTAAACAAAAAGCAAAAGCATTACTGTAACATCATCATGGGATCCTTTCCCAAACCCAAATAAAGTGTGAGCTGCAGAAAACAGAAAGTAGAATGACGTATTTGTGTAGCATGTATGTGGCTAGCTAAAGTTAAGCTAACGGTCCTTGTTAATGAGTGTTAACATCTTTAATGATAATTGTGAGTAATATGTGCAATATTGCAACACGTTCTTTACTAACAAATTAATGAATTTGCAATAGAAAATACCGGACTAATTAACTATAATTTTGTGAACACTGTACTAGGTAGACAAATCTGAAGTGCGGGAATGTTAAGAGTCAAGAATGTAAGAAATATACACAAGTAGTCCACTAAACCAAGCACTTAGATTCAGGAGAAACATTCTGTTTCCTCAAAAATAAACATGAAGTTGCCTGTGATGCCTAAAATGTATGTCAATATGCTCTACCTCCAATTACAAACCCCGCCAACATTGACTGTGAATCACTCACCCTGAACACACACATTCAAGCCTGTTTACTCGTTAAAAGCGTTTTACTTACGGTCACTGCAAAATGAGCCGCCATAGGACGTCATTGTGCAATCGCAGGTGAAGCCCTCCCACTGCTGGAGACACACTCCCTGATGGTAGCAGGACTCCTCCGTACAGGTGGTACTGGGTCCTGAAGGTGGTTAAATATCAATACTGTGCTGAATTACAAGAATCAATAACAGCATTGTACAAACATGAGGTATATCGTTAGGTGTAACCGATATTTTCAGATTACTTTAGAACTATATCTGTTGGGTAATGCCATCCAGGACAACAATTCAAAGTATTTTTGAGCAAGTTCTGCTTTTATATTCATGTACATTTAAGCTTTTGTTCATTATGTGAGGCACAAGGAACTACAAAAACTGGAGGGAAATAAATTATTGTCTTGGTACAAATACAAATCATGCATTTGTGTCTATTTTTTTTCTTATAAATTGGCCCCTTCTCAATATTATGAACAACAGCAATAGATTGATATTATGCATTTGTCCTATTGCCTGTCAACACAATTTACCTGGAAGGAAGCAGCTTGTATATTTAAAAGGTATACAGTAAAAAGAATGACTAATAATTTCGTGCTAATACAACTGACTAAAATACAGAAAATAAGTGGTGTCAAGAAAAAACTTATTACAAATAACTATGCTCAAAATTATATGGAACAACACTGGATGTTAGAGATATGCAGACAAGGTCTTAGTTGAGATAATCGTTTTTGAAAACAAGAGTGTGCTGGCTGTTGTGATGATGACAGTAGGGTTTCTCATTAAAACCTCAATTAAACTGACATCTAAAAGAAACATGGTTCAGCGCCAGAGTGGTTTGTTTGCGCATAGATAAAAAGACTTCTCACTGTGCCATTTACAAATTGTCCAATTATAAAAAAAGATTTCCTCTCCCAAATCCTGCAAGTGATTAGATATTTAAATATATTACCAGCCTATGGGAATATTGTGACCTCTGCAGGTCCATCGGTTCTTAAAATGGTTGGTGTGTGTAATCTGGAATATCTGTGTACTCAAAAAGTCACATTGTTTCTTAATTTGACTTTAACTAATCTGACATTGCTCTTCTCAAAAGGCACTTTGTACTTATTTTTTGGGTTTGTTAAAAATTCAAGTTTGATTTGATTTTGCATGACAAGATGAAAACTCCAACTCAGTATCAGAGCTTAGTTTTTTTTTGTTACATTTTTTTTGTTAATTTGTATTCATGGGGAGTCATAAGATCGTTTTATGTATTGTCATGAGAATAGTTTTATTTAGAATTTTAGTTCTGTATCTTAGTTCTGTTTTGTCATGCTTTAGTTTCCGGTAATGGTAATGTTTCCGGTAATCTTGTTGGTTCTTGTTTTATTTAGATGTCTGAATTGGTTTCTGGTCTCCTGTTTTTTCTAGAAGGTTTCTTGTGTCTTCCACAATGTCTGTGTTTTTTTTTTTTTTAACTACGGCTGCTATGCTAGCTCTACAAAGCTATTTACCATTTATTTTTTGATAGCATGTCTCCACGATCATGACAATCATGTCATGTGAACACTTTTTTTACTTCTTCCTAAACTTTCTGTTGGGTATTTGTAATGCTGCCTGAGAACCTTTGTGACTTCAGTTTTTTTTTAAGAAAGTATGAAACTCCATCTGCTGTAATTGCTCCAAATGTTGAGGAAATATCAGCTTATTATAACGAATGTAAGCCTGATATTACTTTAAAATCCAACTGAGCATGTCTTCATTCACTACAGCATTCAACTTGATTTTATGGAAGTGAAATGTCTGCTTTAGGTTTTTCTAAGAGAATAACTTTTCGTTCAAAATGCCTTTTGATATCTTGATAAAATCTTTGATTTACATTTCAGCTCTGCTTCCTTCCTTTGCATCCTTCTGTGTTACAATTTATCTTTCTATATATTGATTTAAGATGTTTTCCACTGTATAACACTATTTATGAACAAGAAAATTTCAAACATACTTTCTGTATCACCATTTTTGCCTTTTCTTGTTGCTGTAAAATGCGGAATTACCAAGAATCTAAAGTCACAACATGGATACTGTAGCTCCTGTTTGACCTTTGGTCTGGACGAACAAGACTAACAACCACCTCTGCCAACTCTCCAAGTACACAAGCTGAGCATGACCTTAGAGGGAATAAAATTCTGAATTCAATTAGAGTAAATTAGACTAGACAGCCAGTCTAAACTATTTTCCGTATATGCCTGCAAGACCAACGAGGGAATATGCGGATTTGCAACAGCCGCAAGTGCATTAATATATTTTTTTTTCAAAAGAGTGCTCCTTTCCGAATCTAGTCAGTTAGAAGTGCTCAATTCCCTGGTCCTCCAATCATTAACTAATATTGCAATCCCTTGCGTTAGCCTGCAGGAGATAGTATGATAGCTTAATGCGGTTTTAAACTGTGTTTGGAGCTAAGTAATTGCAAGGTATAACTGCAGGCAGGTAATAAGACTGGCTGGCAGATGGAGCAGTGTTAAAGAATAAGTGGATGGGAAAAAAAAACAACCAAAAGTTGGAGTTTAGTCAGTTCGTGTGGGCCTCGGGGAAATTAAATCTGTGCTCTCCAAGGCTCAGAATGCCATTGAGACATGGTGGAGTGTGGCTGTGGGTAGGATATGTGGATGTGTAGAACTAGAGTAAAAAAAAGTAGCGTTATACTCAGAATTAAATATCTGACACTGGAGCCATTTAGCTTGAGATGTGGAAACCCTTGCATGGCAGAGGTAAAAACATGACTAATGCAAGATTAATGAAGGAAAAAGTGGGATATAGCTGGGATCAGCTACACTAACAGTAACATTAGAGGGGAAAGAGCCCGACTCCATGCAGGTTTTTATGGAGAATTAGGACAGATTTACAAAGGAAAGGGTGTGAGAACTCTCAAAAAGCTCTGAGAATTCGGGTTGGTCATTGAAAACTTTGCACAGATGAGTAACTTTCATGGTAAGAAATCTTCAAATTGTATACTGGTATAAGCTTAAATCATGGAACCACATATTCAATCAATAGACTTAAATTCTAACTGAGGATGGTGAAACTTTTGTGTTCATTTTGTTTTCGGAACTAATCTCTTGAATTTTTCACAATCCGTTATGTTGGTTTTATCTAAACAAACCCATTGATTGAGTTTACTAAAATAAATTATTTTCTGTTTTATAACAACATAAGTGTATTACTGAAAATATTATAACAATGCATAAATAATGTTATCTGATTGTTCCCTATGTGGTCCATAGGGATAACTATGGATTTTACAACACAATTGTTGTAGTACATGTAACTTTGGTAACATTTCTATGCAAAGGACTATGTGAAAACCAAAAGATGCTCTTACCATCGCAGCCTCGTTCCACCTGGCCCACCCTGTGGAGGGCATCCGCAATCAGGTCAGGGAGTCTCCCATTCAGGTCCACAGAGGCCAGACAGCCCTGGTACCCATCCCGGGATGCTATCAGTTTGGGCAGATTACTGTACATGCTCTTCGTCACGCCACCGATATACAGCTCTCCTAAAAAACACACACATAGTAGCTGTTACACAGAGGACAAAAAAGTACATTTATGTGATGTGTGACAACAATTTTTCTATAAATTTGTTATTGTCTGTTTTACATGAATCTGTGCTTTTGAAAAGTCTTTGTGAGTGAATTGCAAAGTGATGAATGATTAGTATTATCATTCACTTCTTCTGCTGTGAAGGATGAAATGTGCTACTTGACTTCTAACCATTTAGCATCTCATGCATCATCTTGAAGAAAAGTAAAGGTATAAATGGGAAGGAAGGTGGTTTTAGGATAACTTCACCTAACTTAAATGATCATCATTCTGAATACAATAGTTTCACACAGTGTAAAACAGACTATATATCTGTATCAAAATCAAGAATTGCATATTTTCAGACAATGAAACAAATCTTCATGGAAAATAGCAACACTTCAAAGTATAAATGTGACAGTTATAGAGACAGTTATATTCTAATCTAACAATCCCTATAAAATCACTTCTTTTTGTCAATTTTTCTTTAATTTTTCCTAGAAATGATATGACAAATTGTGCAGTGAAATGACAAAATTAATAATTCAGTTGTGTGACACATCTTTCTGTTAATCATTTAATGCTTTGGGGGAAAAAAGTGTATCCACATAGAATGTACTAAGGCCAGTTATGTGTCCTCATTGTTCCAATCAAACAATTGGGAACAAATGGAACACATGGAATGGTATATCCATACTATGTTTGATGTTCATTAAGGAAAACTTGAACTAACTAATTTCAGCTTTTGTAGTGTAATGAAAGCATTTATATAGAAAATAGCACTTCAATAAACCAGATGATTGATCAGTCAATAAATATCCTGCAAACATAATTTCTGTACATGACTGTAAAAGACTTTCATATATATCAGATCATAAATACATTTAAATGCACGAGCATGAATTATCTACAGTGTTGGTTTTTATTCCGTTTTTGTAACTATTTTTGAAAAAAGTTAGAAGGAAAAAAGAAGCAATGCAATGGCAAAATTCACAAAATAAAATCAGAAATGGGAAACAAATATTTCTAAGAGTTCATGTTTGTTTTTCTCTTCTGGAAGTGTTAAGTGCAAGAAAACTCCAAAATCCACATACATTATTCACACAATATTCTTTTTGACTAGGTGACCCGATTCATTTTCACATTTTCAGTTACAAACTCGATATTATTTAAATAAAATTAAGCATTACTAGAAGATTCACATTATTGGTACATGTCCAGGTGTCCAACAAAGGTTACATTTTCTACTCTCTAATATAAGACACTATCATGTAAGTTAATATGAAAATGGTCTATTGGTATGAAAGGAACATGGACATTGTTGTATTTTGCATACAAATATGCATGCAAAGGAAATAGATCAAACTAAACTCAATATCTTATGTATAAAGTACAAAGTACTGTTTATGTAGATATTTTTGTAAGTGTTTTATTAATTGTAAATGTAAGTTTTTTAGTAATTGCTGCTGCAAAACACTACACAAGCTAATGATTAATGTTTAAAAGTGACTGGTACGGACCAATGCTTGTTTGGAGTGTAGTATACACACTGCAGACAAAATATTAAAATCACCACGACACAGGAAAATTGACTTTCACAGCCAAATGTGAGTGTTGGGTTGGGAGAGAGGGGGTACTCTCCTATGAGACGCCTCTGACAGAGTGCTTGTCATTACAGATTCGGCAGGGCATGTTTTGATGATTACCTGATTCAAAGGAGTAGCTTACACTTGCCACGAATAGATTTAACACCGTCAACCTGGAGTGCTGGAAATGGCATTTGAAAGGATTTTTATATACTGTACTCTCCAGAAAGAAGACCAGGGCGTACACAGTGGCACTTACTCGTGAGGGAGGCAAAATTGAGAAGCCTAAGCAAGATGATAAAGCTGGGTTCTGGGAAATCTCAGAACTCAAGCACAATTACGGTCTCTTTATATTACAACATATAAAAGGAAAAAAAGGGAAAAAAAGCCAATCCACTCTTAAACCTAATTATATTTTCCCTCTATCTATTGCAGCCCTCTGTTCTAAAAAAAGTTTTATAGAGAATGCCGAGTGAAATTACAGAAAATACATGAAGGCCTTTGATGTAAGGGCGTATGAATAAACACAGTTTGAAATGCTTCAGGGTTTCATCAAAACTCTACTTTATGCTTTATCTTTAAGGAGGCATAAAATGAACATGTTGCCAAACTTTCCACACAGGAGCAAGTTCCTTCTACATAGATAAGATAATCTAAAAAAAAACGCCAACTCAAAACTAAAATGTGTTTTACCCAGCTAAAACTGAGAACTTTCAGCTTGGAGGCAATAAAGCCACAAGGGCAATTATGAGCGGTCTATGTGTAATGGAATTAGTCAATGATGTTTGCCAACTCGCCTCTGGAATTAATAAGCACTTTACACTTTAGATTTCACAGCCAGGGTGTGAAAACGGAGCCGTTTTCCCCCTCTGTTCCCGAACCGTAGCCGCAGTCTATCACACACAGCGTCACTACATTTCCCAGCATGCACCACAGACCGGCCGTCGTCGCGGCGGCAGTTACAAACAATTCACACGGTAATTTACGCTAGTTCAAATATTACAACAACACCTTCCATTTAACACTTTATTTACCAACCAGCTTCAACATACATTCCGTAGTCGACAATAAAACTTCCCTGCCAAACATACACCTTCTCGCTCCTGGTCCGTCAATATACTGTTCCGTGTGGAAACACGTACCGCATCGGAGCCAGCTTTTTATTCATTTTCCCACGGCAGTGGACAAGACTATGTGGGGACAGGGGTGTTAATGTTGGGAATAACTATTGTAATTGTAATTATTAGGTGAATTGGGACTGTTAGCATGGTTCAACTGTCTTCATAATTATGGATGTTTTTGTGAGTGATGCTATGGGCTGTGTGGTATTTATTACAATGTTAACCGTGCATTATTGGGGATTTGCTTCCTGTTGAGTTGGGCTTTCCCAATTGGCTGTGTATTGGTGGGCCTATTTAATGGGCACACTCACAATGGTAGGGAGGCTGCTGGTGGTTGGCTTTGGGAGAGTGCTCTGAGAATCTATATTTGATGTCAGTTTGCAGTGAGGCTGTAAGTTTTTTGTATTGCCTGCAATGGCCGGTTTTGTTTTCTTTGTTTGAAAGTATTTTTTTTGTTTTGTTTTTTTTGTCTTCACCATCGCACCTGTAAATAAACCGCTACACGTTTTTCACTGGAACTTTGTCGTCCGCTGGTTCTTGCCGCCTTTTTTTAAGTCCTATGCTTACTCCTCCTGACGTGAGACGGGGGCTGGCGAGCCGCTTTCTCACACAGGGATCCTAGACGTTACAATCAATACAATAAATTCATTAACTGTCCAGCTGGGTTACGTCCTGAAATCTGGGTTGGAAGGGTAATTTAGCAAACATTAAATTATCAGTGTAAAGTTAATCTCAAAAGAGCAAACAGTACATTTACGCCAAAGTCTTAGCCTTCGCTTGGGAGCCTGTACAATTACAGACAGCAGACAAAAGAAAAATTGGGGCTGTGTTTGATGTACTGTAAAAATTTGGTACGTAAAGTTGATTAAAGGCTATAGAAGATAAATTAATATACAGTCAGCATACCTCTACTCATTGAAATGGGGCTTCATGTACATTCAGTTTTGCTTGACAACTTTTATTTTAATTACAGATCTGCCCTTGAATATTTGTTTGACAGCATATATTATAGCTCCCTTTCCTTTTTTTTACGTAACATTACAGTAAATGAAAACTTCTAAGGTGTAAAACTTGCACATTGTCTGATAAAACCCTGATGGAGTGGCTCAACTTTACATTATAAGTCTGCTCAACATAATCTCTACAATTGGGGTTTTATGTGCACAGTGAAAAAAAATTAGATAAATGTTCAAGACTGATCTGTGCAACACAAAACGTGGCTGGCAAAATCCCTGCCAAAATGCTTACAGCTTGTAATGACTGTTCAAGAGAGAATGATGTCAAAGAGATCCAGCCGAGCTGATTTTCACAAATCAAAGCCTGTCATCGGATTTTCACACCATGACTCCGTTCTAGAGCTGGTTGAGAGAAAAACGATCAAACCAGTTCTTACAGTTTTGACTCCCTAAAGCACTGGCTCTGAGTCTAAAAACTGCTATCACACTAGTAGCAATTCTTTGCCAGGCACTTTCTTCCTTTATTTCTAAAAGGCAACACAGCATTGAAGGAACATGGACTCAGTGACTGTTCTCTTCCTTTTTTCTTTTGATTTAATATATTCATAAGCATTTTATGGGGTTCAATTTGAGCCAGACATATTTTTCCATGTACATAGCTTTTATCAACCAGGCACATGACAAAGCATTTCATCATGTTTGTATGGTTAAAATATAGGGCAACTGTTGGTTCAATGTGTTGAGCAAATTTCCACAAATGGAAACCATCTAGTTGTCCCTGATTCAGCAC
Organism: Menidia beryllina; assembly: GCA_013363375.1. Lineage (NCBI taxonomy): Eukaryota > Metazoa > Chordata > Actinopteri > Atheriniformes > Atherinopsidae > Menidia > Menidia beryllina. Next base: position 714,194 of record JABUIW010000018.1, on the reverse strand, counting down.
AGGGCACTTTGGTGAATGTCCTTCTCCTTAGTCTTGTTTTCTATTTCATTTCCTGTCTAAGCAGCTTTACAATAAAAGCTACAAGTGTTTAATCCCTTGACAGCTTTATTGTCAAAATATATAAACATGTTCTTAGTCCTTAGATGGCGTCTAACTCTCATTCCGGTACTGCAATTAATTTTGTCTTCTGATATTCTATAAGTATGTCATCTTGTGTTGTTGGATGTTTTTATAGCAATAAATGTGGTCAATTATTAAGAGAATTAGATTCCAATGTAAATCAGAAGAGACGTTTAAAGTGACATATTAGGATTGGACATAGGGACGAATTGGAACCTCTTTTCAGCAAGAATTACCTGAAAATGTGATATATGAAAGTGATCTCTGATACAAAGGGAGTGAAAAGATGCTCAAATATCTGTCCCATCAGAGCTTCTGATCATATTATCATGAAAATTAAACTCATTTAATTTTTTAGCTGCCAAGTCATGGCTTCAGAATCAAATGTCACTAAATAGATGTTCTGGATTGCCGCTATGAAACAGATTTTAAAAAATATATTGTGTTTACTCTCTTTTATTTCCTCACGTTTTTGTTAAGATGCGATCATATAAAAAGATGTTCTTGATGTCACTGAGAGGTGGTCATCTTTCAGTTAGAGGTTTGCTATAATTCATTCCCAGTCTATCCACTTCTATGTGTCCGTTTCCTTGGGGAGCTCTTCTAATGTATATTGCTTTGGTTAAAAGAGCCTGCAAAGTAAATGCAATTTAGCATTTTTTTCTGAGATCTGTTTATTCTCTCGTGCGATAAAAACAATTGCCGCAATGTTGGGGCCCAAGATAAATGGTTCAAACACATGTTCCAACAGCTTGCAAGTACGTTTCCAATCTGTTATTGTTGGGAGTCCAAATGAAGATCGCATTGTTCCGTAACATGTTAGACACATGCCTATTTCCACATAACAAGGCAAGTTAGAGGGTTTAGCACAATGGAAATGAAGACAGGACATAACTGTAGGAATGTCAGTACATACAGTACATGTACCTGAATTTCATCTGGGACCCACCATATGAGACCATGTTGTCTCATAAAGAGTGTTGAACAGCGTGTATGCAAAGTAGTAATAACCAGATCTGTTTACTTGAAATACTTTTGTTTTCAGAAGAGGATAATACAGTTACATGATTTTTTAATAACGGGATATAAACCAAGCCATTCATTTTATCTTGTTGGAACATCTTGTCGTCTCAGGATAAGAGCTGTATTTCATCATAACTTATAATTGGCTCCCAAGTGATGCTATGGTATTGCACTTTTGTTCAAGTCTAACATTGCCCGGATATATATATATATATATATATATTGTTTATATACATCATTAGGAGAGGTCTGATGATGAAAGAATTCCTTGGATAATGTCTGATCTTTACTCAATACCCAGACTCCCTATTGCCTATTCCCCTGCTAACACATAGCCCACCATTCATTTTCATTAAATGCTCTATTAAAAATCTCTGTTCCCCTCTTTATTCTTCACTCTTAGCTTTTACCATTTCTCTTTTTACTTCACTTTAATTGATTATGATTAAATCATTACTGATCACAAATATAAAAGCAAATGCAAACAAATCTGTACTAACAGAGACAGTATTGTGTTCCTGGCTGTGTAAGTGATTGCCTATCAGGATGCTGGATATAGAGACGAGGCTAAGACAATAGCAGGCAGCAGGAAGATACGGGGATCTGATTGCTAATTAGAGAGGCGCTATAATTTCTGCAGATGCCACAACAAGATGGTGTAAAGAACAAATGTTGACGAGGCTGATGTGTTAATTGAAGATGCTAAATTGAAAGTTGTGTAATAGTGATGTGAGTTTTGTCCCCATATTTCGAATGTGCATGTGCAAAAACACGAGAAACTGCAATACTAAGGCTGTAATTATTTGATAGCATGCACTTTTGATAGCAGGTTTGTACCAGTGGAATTCTACTGTCACTACCACAGATGATTAAATATAGTTGATGAATCCATTAAAATGGGGTACATTTTTGTGTGTCAGTATATGAAAGCAATATTTAGATTAGTAATACACAGAATATGGTATAAAAAAAATTGTATATCGGAAGGTTTTTATCTAATTGTGCTTTTATTTTGTGTCAATTCTCAATTTCCAACGTGCTCAATAAAAGTCAATACTATTTTATTGTGTACAGATAATATTCAAATTGATTTATAGCAGCATGTCAAGAGTTGCAATATTATGCCTGTTTTTGTGCTAAAATGACTATGACTATGGTATGAATTGTTCAGTTGATCTGCATTAGATTTTTGTCTGGTTTAATCTTCTACACAAGAACTTAATCAGTCCTTTTATAGTATAACTTAAAACTGAAAGATGCCTTTAAATATTTATGGCCTAGTGTGCTGTATTAAATGACACACAATCTGACCGTACCCCATTTTTTAAAACCAGGATGTGAACAGTGGTTATCCAAGTTTTTGACAGGCCAGAGATTTTTTTAGCCAGTGCTTCCAGAATCTGAAATATTTTAGAGTCACCCAGGCAGCCATTATTACGCACTTCATGCTTTTATTCTCCCTCTATGAGATGTCACTCTGAATTCAGTGTACTTTCACTTTGCCCTGGTTGAGTTTTTTTCTTGACTTTGATCGGTCACCCTTTTACACTTTCTAATTCCCCATACTTGTCCTCATCTCACAGCTATGTCCTTGTCCTTCATGATCTTCTTTTCCTTTCACTCACTCGTTTCGCTCAGCTCCACTACAAAAGCCATTTGGTGCAGATGTCAGAATATACAACAGTTCAATGCTCTTTGACTGCTTATGCCTTAGCAATTTATACTAGGGATGTTATATCCAGTATTCTAGATAGATTCAAATACTCAAACCTTGGTTTTTGTGCAGAAGTCAGTTTATTCACAGGTTACCGTCAACACTGTTTAATGTTAATGTAATAACTAAGCAATTTCACTATTTGTTATTATCTTGACTGCTCAAAATTTAAGACAGTAACACAAGTTAAGTATTTGTCATTTTGTATAAAAAGGTTTGACTTTTAAGATATTAATATTCTATCAATTTATCGTCATTTTCATGCGGGTGTTTATGAAAGACTAGTCCATTTTTGAAACTATATTAAAAAATAGCTGTGAAGAAACAGTAGTTTCTGTAAAAAAAAAAGTATTTGGATTATTTCCTTTTTCCCATGGGAGCATTTTTGTATATTTCTCTTTAATTGGATGCTTGACATTTATTTTTTAAATCTTTTTTGGATCTGAATGACCATTAGTATCAACTATTGCAGAATTGTTAGTTTCCCACGTAATTATTATTTGATAGAGACCTAGTAAGAGGAGTTGTTAAATTAGACATCATAGAGGAGTGGTGGGATGAACAATCTTCCAAGATAAGCATGGAATAGTTCATTATCTTACCAAAGGCAAGAAAACTAACGTGTGATACAATTTTTTTTATTATAAAAAAGCTTAGATATACTAACATATAATAAAGAAACATTTCTATCACTTGATAAAGCCTGGCTAGGCTAAATGTTCCAGTTGGATTCAATTCTGGGTGGTTGCAAATCTAAAAAAAAGACTGAAATACAAGCAGGAAGGTGGCTGAAAATTACCTGGAATAGTAAGAAATATGGTGATATTTTGAAATGTGTTCCAAAATTATCAATTTCTGGTGTGTTATAAATGAAGGAAGTGTATGCTTGGGCTAAAAAAAAAACTGAATGAGCATGCAGGATAAAGAAATACAAATAGCACAAGATAAATACATTTGCTAATTGTGTTATTCAGGGTGAGCTCTCTCTTTTGGTCAGCCATTAACAGCAACCAACAAAAAAAGAAAAAACAAATACACCCATGACAACAGCAAATACTTTAGGGGAAATGTTACAAGTTAGAATTCTGTGAGGTAGATGTAGGCATGCCAAGAAAGCCGCGGGTAACTGTAATGACATGGAATGGAGCCAGCTCCATTCCCTCGTGAACAAAACTGAAACTCAGAGCGATGCATTTAAGTATTCTAAGTGTTTGGGTAAATTTTTCTAAATAAAAAAAAATCAACATAGAAACAAAAAAAAGAGTCTTTTTTAAGGATAGGTATCTAAACAGGAACACTCCAAGGCTTTTACCCCCATCTATTTTTTTTGTTCTATGCTTGTCTTTCTTTACTATTGTCAGCTTTAACATTAGAGTTTCTATATATCTTGGTTACTGAAAACACATTTACTTTAACCGAACTACTGGCATGCACAGTTTACATCAAATCAAAGCACTGTTCTCTTCTATATTGTCTTGTTTCAAAGTAAAACAATCGGACCTCTACATACCACTGTTGGCAACATTCTTATGTAACATAAACTGTAGTATTTGATAGGAACTGCAGGTTACTGCAATTTGTTATTGGTCATGTTAATGTTTAAAAAAAGGTAAAATAATAAACCTTTTACTGAAACAACTTTTGAAAATGCACCCTAACGTACAATTTGTATTGATGATATCCATTGATTAATCAGATCTGATAATGACTTGATCACATATAAGATTTGGTGGTTGAAGAAAATTGCAATTCCTGCCCTTTTTTATTTCATTTTAAGCAGTGGACATTGACACACAAATGAAACCCATAGTTAAATCAAATAACTGATCCTGTGAGTCTGATAAGAAGAAATTACAACCAACTGAAATGAAATGCACAGATCTAGTCGCACATAAAATCAGAAGGAGCCCTGTCTACATGTTGATTACACAGCTACTGAGGAAGCTGGTTTTGAACAAAGAGGGATAATGAACAGCAGTAAAGAAAAAGATCAGGTGAAAAAAAGTCCAAAGTTGTAAGTAATACCAGAATAGCTATAGCAAAAATGGAGAAAGTTGGTGGAAAACTTTGTCTAAAACTGCACTCATGTCACCAAACCTATAAAAACATGAAATAAGACTTTTTTTCCAGAAATGTTATGCAGTCATTGATGGAATGCCTCTAACTCATTAATGGAATCCCTCTATGTATCCAGTGTTGGCCGTCTTCGGGAGGTTGGACAGTCAAAGACAGTCTCACAACAACATGTCATATTTGCAATACAGTAGTGTGTAAGCTTACAGTGATTGTGTAAAATGCTAAATATATTTGTAGTCATTGATTGGTTTATGAGAAGTCGTACCATACACAAACCTCAAAACTGTTCTTCTACAGGTTTCTCATAACAAGGTACTGTTAAAATTTTAAATCAAGCTGTAAATATTTTGTCAAAGTATTTTGTTAAAGGACATAAAATGGCAGAGGATGGGGCCAGATGTCAATGCTATACCGTATCAATATTAACAATTCAATACTAGTATCCATAGCTCAAAAGCTTTCAAGGACAGAATTTTATATTCTGTTTAGCTCACAATGTCTAACGTGAAAATTCAACAGCTAAAGTTAAATTGATGCTATCTGCTTTTTAGGTATAGCTGTACAGGATCAAAATTAGGGCAGCTCTGTAAATAATTTATTCTAAAGCATCTTTGCAGTTCCTCGGAGCAGCTGATTAAACATAAAATCAACTCGCAGATGCTCAACTCGTCTGTTACTGTGGATGCCGGAGTTCAGACTTGTGCCATGTTTAAAAGTGAAACATATTTGACTCAGATTGTTACTGAAATGGCTATGGAAAAGCACAGGAGGGGTAATACATACAGCCACAACACATTCAGTTACCACCAGATGAACAGAAATCAGAGCATTTCTGATAAGAGCTTATGGGAAGAATAAAAGGATGTTGCTGAGTAATGAAGGTTATAAGGCCAACTGAACTGATGACAGTGCAGATTAACAAAAATTAATGGCAAAGCATGCATAAACTCAATACCTCTCTCGAAAACGGTTAAGACTACCTTCACCTTCCTAAAGCTCTGCAGGAATACGTGCCACAGCAGGGACTGAAGAAACCGCTTCAGACATTTATACTGTCTGATCTCTGGGCTAATCCAGTTATTCTGTATGTGATTTGTTTAGTTATTATTATGCAAATAGTTTCAGGCACTGCTTTGGCAGATCTTCATTACATTTCCTCCTCCCTTTTTTCTGTCATTCCCAATCCCACACCAGGTGCAAAGAAAAGAAGTGTTACAAAGAAAATTGAATTCAGTCACCGTGTTGTAATTCAACCTGTACAGAGATATTTCCAGTCTTTTTTTCTTCCCAATAATGTCAGATTACACAGAAAGTCTTATTTCCTGTCTGTATGAGCTAACAAGTCTCAGGGGGACGCTGCCAAACCGTTATTGTTTCTTAATAAATATAAATTATGCTCTCAGAATGGTTTTATTGAATAAAATAAATGGTAATGTTGTTGACCTATTTTCATACCACTTAAGAATGTTCAATTTCAAAACACTAACTTTCAGAAAAAAAAGAAAAAAACTATAACAAGATTGAATAAGCATCCTGAGTTAAAGTGAGATGACTTTTTCAAGAAAAGTCATGTGTTATTAATGGTCAGGGAACCTTTGTTAGCTAGTCTGTTCTGTCATTGAACATGCTTTTTGCTTTTAAAGATTTAACTCCCTCCTAAAAAAGAAAGAAAAAAGCAGATTAAATGAGGTATTTGTCTTAATATCCATGACAATTGAAAAATTTAAGGGGATCATTTGGCCAATCTTTAAAAAAAAGTCTCCTCACAGCTGGAAATGCTCTCTGCAAGCGGGCAGCAGATAATTGAGCGTAGCTGTGGAAATCTCTGTTTATTCTTCACAAACGCAAAGAGAATAGCAAATGAGGCTCCGTGTGCTTGTGATATGAGACTTGTCATATCACCACCATACCACACAATTGTGTGTGGTGAGCATCTTACAGGTCAGCGGAAAGGCACCGCGGCAGTAAATGCCCCTGAATATTTTGCTGACACATTCATACACCCACTTGTGCCCTTGAGTTTTGACAATTTTAGATGCCCAATTCTTAATGGCCTAATAAAGGCATCCTCAGTGTTTCACTAAACCAGCATATGCTGGCCATTAGAGAGGCTATCTGTCATAACACCTCCACACTGGTTTTAGCTCTCATATGGGGAAGTGTTGTATGTATATTTCCCGTTTCCTTTACAATTGAAATGTCAGCATGTAATTTTTTTCTTTTCCTATATGTTTGGATCTCTCTTTAGATCTGAACCATCCCCTATTTAATATTCCCGGATACACACAAAGAGAATAAAGAAAAAGGACTCCTCCCAAAAAATATACACATTTCAGTTGGAGTGAAAATGTTTCATCCACACACAATACAATACCAAAAAAACTCTTTAGGTGAAAGTATTTTTGTACGGTCATTTGGTGTTAACACCAAAAGCAGATGTTTAGTCCTGCTTTTGCTCTACTTTCCAATAGGCATCACCAAAATGCATGATAAAGGAAATAAAGATGAACCTGCTCCTTGAATGGAAATCTTCAAACTTCCAAAGCAATGCTTTATATCGGGATAAATTATGTTGCTTCACCTGAATGGGCTCTGTACCATGGTTAAATTTAGCTTACTTTTCGCATGATAATATTATATTGAATATAATATTGAAAATAAGGTGATTTTAATGCCAATAAGAACAACATATCTGGTATTGTGTGAATAGAAGTACAAAGTATTTTTGTCTGAGTATCATTGGTTTGTTTTAGTTTTTTTTTTTTAATAATTGGAGCTATCAAGTATACATTTGACAAAACATTTAGGCTTTAATACAGATTGACAATGAAGAATTGGAAATGCTAAAATATAGCATATGATTCATAAAGGTAAGATAACAAGGGATACATCTGTTTATGGTAAATCAATAAAGTAACTTTTTCTAGCTTTATCAAATTAATCAAATGTAACAAATGGCAACTGAGTTCTTACACTTGTGTAAGGTAGTCTGAAGTAATTTTGTATTAATTCCAGAAACTGTGTAAATGACCATTTTTTTTACCACCAACACATTCATAAAATGTGTCCTTGAAGATAAGAAATTAATAAAAAATCGTCTGTGTAGCAAATCATCTCCATCTGCCCTTTTGGACTTATCAGCAGGCTCATTTTAGGTAGTATGACATCTTAATACTCACCAAATCTATAAAAAAAATATTTCTTGTACACAGCATCAACTCACTAACATCATCCACTTTCAGTGCCAGCTTTACACACACTTGGAAATCGAAACTTTCATAATAGTATCACCTGTAAAGCTTTTCAATTAACAGGTGTGCCTTGTCAAAGGTTAAAATGCTGAATTACTCAACTTCTCAATGGTTAAATTGCTGTTTTTTTCCCTTCTCCATTTCAACACGTCTCTTGGATATTATGTTTCGGTTTTTTTGTGGTATTTTTAAAAACCCTTCTTCAATTAAATCTCTTTACCATTCAAACCAGGATTTCTCATTAGCTGGTAAAAGGAAAGGCATTACAAATATGCCTACTTCTTCCCTCCGTGCCATCATAAAGAAATAAGAAAAATCTACTGATGCTAACAGTCACAATTTTTCATCTCTCTATTAAATGATAACATTAACAACTTTGACTATCTCATGTTCTATAGATATTAAACAGGTTATTACCCTTAGAGGAATAGACAACACTAGACCTCAAAATAACACATGCAGTTCTTTGTTTAATATGTTTGACCAACCATGAGATTTTATAGTTGAAATTTTAAGAATTTGGTTGATGCTGTTGGAAGCTGATGATGTGACCTCCTGCAAACTGATATTCTGTTAGATTTATTAGTAAAATATGTTACAGGAGGAAGCAAAGGGCATATGTTCTCATTCACTTTCAAAGCAAAGAATGAACCTGTAGTGTTCCTGGTTCAATTTTGTACAATATGTGCAAAGTTAATTGATAAAATATCCACATATCACATATTGTTAGTTCATTAACTGGCACTATTTCACACAAACAAATGGAGTGTATTAGCCCTTGATATTGATAAAAATGTTTCACTAAATAAAGGACTAATTGTTGTAACTGTATAGTTTCTGACAATTGCTTCTGCTAACTTCCAAGTTGAAAGACATATAAAAAAAAATAGATTAACTAAATATACAACAATAAAAAGACATGTTTCCCCAAAATAATACATTGAACAAATGGCAGCAATTACAATTCGAACAGATGAAGAAATTACTTCTCGGCAACACTATCATTTGACGTTGAAAATCCATAAGGAAATGTGGGGAGGCGAATTATCATCAAAAATAGGAGTTGAGGCAAAGTGAGGCCAGGTATCTTAAAAAAATTGAAAAGTCAGGAAGAAATGAGACATAATAATCCAACATAGTTAGTGTTTTTCACCACCTAAAGATGCCCTGTAATTATTCTGAAAAATAAGTCTTTTTTCAAAGTTATTCAGAAACAAATGTATATGATTATCCATAATAACTAGCTCTTTTGCTCCACCTTAGATAGGAGAAGTTTCATTTCACCGGAGAGCACTTGAAATTAAAAAGTGCTCTGAATGCACTACTGCAGAGCTCAGCTTTTATAACCTTATTTTCTAGTCATTTAGAGAATGCATATAGCTCAAATATATATTTTTATGCTTGTTATATATCTTACCTTCAAAGGAAGTCACTACATTATGATGAATTTTTAGAATATTGAAAAATCTCTATTCCATCTTTGTTTGGCATCCTTTTGAATGTTTACAGTTATGTACAGTCAAAACACTTACTTCAGCCCAGAAACACTTAGATTTTTTTTATTTAACTGGATTTTACTTTCTATATTTGTTAACTGAAAAGCCACAGCCGCATTCCCTGTATAGTGTGTTAGAGGGGTGCCTTGAAGATTTCTTTGAGCTGTCCAAAAAAAAACAAAGAGAGGGAAGACAGAGCACATAAAAACAAATTTTCCCTCAATTTCTCCATGCAATCACGCAGATAACGTTTGAAGAATTGGGCTTTTCTCATTTTGAAATGCGGGCTGAAATGGTGTTAAAAGAGAGCAAAGAGATTTTGAAAATAGCTTGTTGTTAGCACATATTTATTTTGATTTGTAAATAAAAAAAATCTGATCAATTGTGTATTTTATTTTGTAGTAAATGTTGATTTATATGTCAGGAGATTTCTTCCACAGCATATAAACCTGCCTTTTTTTCTCAACTGTTTACATTTTTTGAGCCGCCATGATAATCTGGCGGGGGGATTGTCATGGAAGAAACACAGAAACACGTCTGAATTCCCAATTAGATGAGGGAATTGAGCAGATAGACACCCCCTTCATCCCTTCTAAGTCTTCTGAAGCAAAGATTTACAATTCTTCCCACTAACGCTAAAATGCCTCAATCTCTATCCTCTGTAGGCACGAGTTGCTCAGACCAAAAAATAAATAAAATAAAATCACTGAAAGTGTGTCGGCTTTACAGAAAGAAGCTTACATATTTATCCGACATATTGATGGTTACTCCCCAACCGCATAAGTATGTGATATTGATTGGTCAACAAAGAGTTCCCTTCTGTCCTATTTGAGGAAAAAGGCATTCAGTAGGGTATTTGTTTTGTAGAGTATGCTAATTGGGTCATTTTCCCTGCATGGTTCCTCGTTGGAGTATTTCCTTTGCCTGCTAAGCTGGTAGTCGTTTATAAATTGGTACAATTCACCAATGCACCAATGCACAACCAAGTGCAACAGTTATTTTTCTATCCCTTGTTAGACAGCTCAGTCGAAACAAGCCAGGGAAAACATAAAAAAGCAAAGTATTATGGATGCATTGACAAACTGGTTTTGGTATGATTACTTTTTCTTTTATGTTTAGATCTTTTTAGGATATCTTTTCAAAAAGCATTTTGCCATGTCATTGCCCTGTTCTCAAAAGTACATCAACCAACAGGGGAGCAAGTTCCAATCTCCGGAGGAAGGAAAGAAACTGAGAAAAATAACAAAAGTGTATATACATAAGACTTAGTATCAGAACCAATTACTTTTTGAACATGGAACTCATTTAGACTGATTTGTGCTGGCATGTGTTTAAGGGACCACATTTCCTGGAAGGATAGAGTTCGGAGGAATGTAATTACCTTTGAGGTCCAGGTTGCGCGCTCCATTGGAGTGCTGTGTCACGGTGCGTGAGTCAATCTTGAGTGTATGTACGTTGTTCGCATCCCGGGAAACCACCACATTGTGCCACTGGTTGTCATTCAGTGGTTTGTCTGAGTTGCCTTTCATTAGTGACGGACCATTGCCAAGATCAAACACATAGTGGACATACCTGTTAAAAAAGGCATCCATGTAAGAAATTCAAAGATACCAGAATATAATAAATAAATAAAAAATGTCTCAGATCATTGTTATTTGAGAAAATTGTTGCAATAGTTGTTTAACTTAACATTACATTTCGAAATGTTTGTTCAATTATGATACACTAAGTTAGATTTAACAGTAAAATATAAAAATCTTTTCAACTATATTCAACACAAGCTTTGAAAAAATGTCTCAGATCATTCTTATTTGAGAAAATTGTTGCAATAGTTGTTTACCTTAACATTACATTTTGAAATGTTTGTTCAATTATGATACACTAAATTACATTTAACAGTAAAAAAAAAAAAATTCAACTATATTCAACACAAGCTTTGACAAAAAAGGCCTCAGATCATTCTTATTTGAGAAAATGATTGCAATAGTTGTTTAACTTAACATTACATTTTGAAATGTTTGTTCAATTTGAGGTGATTTCTCCCTGGAGATCAATAAAGTATATTCATACACTAAATTACATTTAACAGTAAAAAAAAACAAATTTTCAACTTTATTCAACACAAGCTTTGAAAAAATGTCTCAGATTATTCTAATTTGAGAAAATGATTGCAATAGTTGTTTAACTTAACATTACATTTCGAAATGTTTGTTCAATTATGATACACTAAGTTACTGTATATTTAACAGTAAAAAAGAAAATCTTTTCAACTATATTCAACACAAGCTTTGAAAAAATATGTGATGAAAATACCCCCTCTTTCCAAAACTGAATAGAAATGTAAATATGGAAAGCTGGCTTCCTCTAAAAGCCACTGTTTGCCTACAGGCTGAGTACATGGCACAGTTCCTTTCCTCAGACAAGTATGGCTGTCTTTTGTGTTTTTCGAGTTAAGACCACTGTGCCTGTTTCATTCAAGGTATCTTTTCCCTCAACCTTGATTACAGCTCCTTTATGCTGCCTATTGTCTTTGTGAGGACGAAACAGCTCAGGCTTTTGTATCGAAACAGTGCCGAATACAGAGCACAAGAAAAAAAGGATGGTACACAAGCTAAAAGCCTCTATTGATTCTCTATGAGCTGTTTTGGGGAAGACAATTTTAAAGTTTATTTGAGGTTTTTGACAGCTTTTTCATTTATTTTTTACAAAAGTCAGATCAGTTTATGCTGGCACAATCATGATCTATTTTAATCTTTCTGATGAGTGTTAAATAAAGGAGGATGTACACTTTGAATGAAATAAAACACTCTAAGCTTTGCATTCTGTTATCAAACCATTTACTGTAAAGAGTGCATACAGTAAGTGCAGCTAACTGAGTTTTGAAGAGGAATGTTTCTGATTACTCACCAACATAAACTAAAATTATATCCAGCACTCAGTGATTCATTGCAGCATTAAATGACTCACTGATCTAAAGATAGGTTTTAGTTTTCTTTCATGTTTTCCTAAGAGTTTAACTCAATATTTCACTGTTTTCAAAGCATTTCAAGTGAGGTATGTGTTATCAACTGGTATGGCTTCACAGGACTAAACAAAAAAATAGAGCAAATAGGTTTTTTTGTCAATAAATGTTTGAACAAGAATAGATTGAAGTGACATGGAAAAGAAAAGAAAGTTTGCCTTAGCTCTGAAACCTTTGAGAAAATAAAGAGTTATTCAACAAACTCACCCTTTTACGAGTTCCACAACTATGAAATCACTTCCGTCGCCAGAATTGAAGAGCATCAGACCGTCGGGCGTGGTGGTTTTAAACTGAAAGAAGAGATGCATGGAGGCGTAGGCTTGTAATGTGGCTAGTGCTAAGTAACTGCCTTTGGTTCGAAACGTCACCGGATCTGCAATGATGTGACGCATGCCAAAGCGAGCGTTGAGCTCGCAGTAAGAGATGTCCCCGTTTTTACACTGGTCCAGATACGGCACGCTGTTGAAGGTCAGGCCCTGGAGATGGCCGATGAAGTTTGAGGGCACCACTGATATGAAACGGCGTTCCGTCATGATACCCGTCTCGATGTTGTGGAACTCAAGCCTTGTGTGGGCACCATTCATCTGGCCTGAAAACACATAGATTGCAGAAAACATTGGCAAAATGGTAAAACAATCATCTACAGCTATGATTTTAATAATGCTGATCTCTAGTAAGATTTGTGAGACATCCTCAAACAAGTTTTGGATTAAATTCTTTGACAGTATTTTTTTTTCTTCTTTTTTTCTTTTTTTTCTTCTTTTTTTTGTTCTTTTTTCCTTCTTTTTTCTTCTTTTTTTGTTCTTTTTTTCCTTTTTTCTTTTTTCTTCTTTTTTTCCTTTTTTCCCTTTTTTTTCTTTTTTTTCTTTTTTTTCTTTTTCCTTTTTTCCCCCTTATTTTTCCTTTTTTTTCCTCCTTTTTTTGACAGTATAACGCAGTTGAATGAACAAAAGCATATTGAGAAAAACTAGTCAAAGTTTGACTTGAGACAGAGTTGTAAACCTAAGAATTAAAATCTTAAATATATATATATTTTTTTAATTTTGTTTTTATCATAATTTAAGTTTCACTGAGTTTTCATGTAGTGAGTGTAGGGTGAATGACTATATCACTGGTTCAATAAAAGATGGGCCCATTTCTTTTTGACCTGCTGTGAAGTAAATCATATAAGCATTCAGAAAAAAAAATAGTAATTGGTTATTGCTGTGCGCTATAAAGCGTTTATTGTTTTTTTTCTTTAAGTGGAAAATGCGTGTAATTAGTTTAGTAGACTCCCCTGCCAGAGCTCAGTAAACTCCCCAGCCAGCCATCAACCTCAAGGTATTTTCACATTTTCCCTTTCGCATGAACACGTTTCCCTGTATCATTTCTTCTTCTTCTTCTGCATTTCGTTGCTCTGGCTCACATCTTTTTCTTGTCTTTTCATGAATGTCTTTTTTTCCCAGACACCATTTTGTCTTCGCCGAGAGCACTGTAAGCACTTTTGACTGATCACTTGACCTTTCATCGTTTTGCTATTTTCCCAAGAAGGAATAAGAAATCATTCCTTTGCCCTGTACTCAATGGCAACTGGTTATTCACCATAAGATACTTAAATGAGAAACTCCTTTGTGTCATGTTCACATAGAATAATACTTATTATTTAAATTTTTTCCGAACTCTGTAGTTATGTTCTATTGTGATAGCTAGATCATTTATCATTACCAACCTTTTAAGATGAAACGATCGGTGAGTCAGTTTTGGATGTGGGCAAGCTTGTGATGGCAACATTTACTCACTGAGGTGTGAGGAAACAAAATATGAAATATTCTTTACCAGAGATGACTTTTTAGTTTTGTAACTGCCATCCCTAAATATCAGTTTCGCAATAAATTAAGAGGACACAGGTCACCAAAACACAACCAACCTTCCACTGTGACGTTATCTACAGACAGCTGTAGGCTCTTGCCTCGTCGTACAACCTTCACTGTGTGCCACTCGTTGTCGTTCAGCTTCTGCCCCGCAAACAGAGTTTCAGGTCCTTTGCCTAGAGTGGGAGGAATTCAAATCACAAACGGTGCAATGGAAATAATGTGCGTGCTCTCCTAATCGCCCCCCCACACACACACATTTCGCTCACAGCGGGTGACATAAAGAGAACCTCCATGTTTGCAAGGCACCAGAGATGTTTAAAGTACTGGAGTGGAGGAGTGGAGTAGAAGTACAAGTACTATGTCAAAAAATTTACTTGAGTAAAAGTACAAGTATTCTTTCAACACCATACTTAAGTGGAAGTATGGAAGTACTCAATTTTTTTTGTGCTTAAGTATTGCAAGTAGAAGTATTTCAAAAATTGCTACTCAAGTATCGAAAGTAAAAGTATAAGTAAAAGTACAAGAACTGTGTATATTAAAAAAAGGCAGTCAAAAATGTAATAGATATTGTTTATATTATTTCAAACGTGTGAAAGGCCATACAGGTGTTTACAAAAAACAGAAAACTACATCTGCATTAGCAATCAACAGCACTTCATCTACTATTATTTATTATTCCAGTCACAATCCTGAGCTGGGCCTTTATGCTAGCATGTAGCATACAGCTAGCCAGTTAGCTTAGCTTTAGCTAATGTTAGCTGCTACGTCCTGAGTGAACAGGGAGAACTGAACTAGCGCTTATTTACTAGCTTATATGTCATTGTATTTTTTAATTTACCTTGATATGCTTCTTCAGATTAGATGGAGAATTTTTGAAGGCTATAATTAACTATCTTTCGGGAGGCTTTTTTTAATAGGCTATGCTTGATTGTTCAAATCACCAATGAGGAGCCAGCTTCCCAAACCCTGACAGAGCTATCTATTACGTTTACATTTCAGTAACGAGTAACGATTCAGCCCGTGAAAAATCGGTCGGAGTAAAAGTATTGAAATAATCAAAAATATGTAGTGGGGTAAAAGTAAAAGTAGGGGGAAAATATCTACTCCAATAAAGTACAGATACTGCATTTTGATACTTAAGTACAGTACTTAAGTAGTTCTACTTCGTTACTGAACATCTCTGCAAGGCACATACAACACAATTTTCACAATTTCAGAAATCTAACCTTAGATGTCTTAAAATAAAAAATCCTATAGCATCCATAGCATCCCCTGAAGAGTCAATAACAATAGGAAACAGGGGAAACAACCAGAGATTGTGAGTTAACACCATATGTTGCTCTTTCACAATGAATCTGAATGTCTGTTTTACAGTGCCTCATAATGGAGGATCTGACGTTTGAGACCAGACGGTTAAACTGTTCATTCCTCCACTCAGCTCCCTAATTCTCTCTTAACACTTATATATCCCCAAATCCCCTCTGCCCTCTTCTGATGTGATGACAGAGACAGTTCTGTGCGATGGCATATGGTGCTGTAGAGATGCTTATTAGAGAAATATTTACATAAGCAGCGAACAGGCTATTAATAGCCCGAAAACAACATAGCCTCATTTCCTCAACATTAGAGCAAACTGTTGGCAAGAACGGGTGACGACGCCAGAAAACGACGGATTATGACTAAGACGGCAGCCATGAATCCTCCCAATGGACGAGGATTGAGCTGATGTGATTCATAGCTAAGGTCAAGGCAGTGGTTGGAGAAACAGCTGCGCAAGAGTTTACTTCTTGAATCGAAATCGGCAAATGAGAGTGTGGAAGCGTGCAATAAGACAGTGAGAGGAAAATAACTAAACGCATGATTGCTTCACAGTTGTGGGCGTATATAGTGTCATAGATGGATAGATATGTAGAATAAGAGCAGAGATACAGAAAGACAGGATGCTGTAAATGAGAAACTATTGAGCAAAGGCTAAAACAAATCAGAATACCACTGCACAATGGTCATTATAATCTCGATTTAAGGCTATTTTTTGGGTACGGTGAAATATATTGAAGCTGGTAAACCAAGCTTTAATGCCAAAACATGTTGACTATGCTTACGTTAACTAGTTAAGGGGACTATGTTCGCAACCACACTGAAATTACATGGTCAGTAGATCTTCCATGACTTGATCACTGGCCAGTGCCTCAGAGTGGATGACTTACAACAGTCTCGTAATATACGATTGCCCCTTCCCAGTAGTGTGTGAAATTATTTAGTCGATGGGAAAAAAATGTCCTACCAATTGATGGCCTAGCCTGGCAAAAAAATACACGGCCCTCAGAAGAATTCTTTTCCCATTTACTCCTGTTACTTTTTTTTATTACACCACTTTTTTTATGGGTCTTTTGTCTCCGCGCAAAATATTGGATAGAAAGACTTTTGATCACACCATATGTGAAGTAAATATATAAAGGAAAAAAAAGGTTACTGTTGTGAGACAAAGAGACCAGAACTGGATGAGGGATGCTGGAGTTAGCTAGAAGATAAAATGAAATAGAAACCATAGACAGAAGGATAAGGGGTGAAATATAGAGATGGAACAAGAAGAGAGAAGGGATAGTGAAAAGATTGCAGGGAAAAGAACGGGATATTAAGAAACAAAGTGTCATAGGCATGCAGCAGAGCTGGCTGATGTAATATCGTAAAAAGGTAGAACAGCTCAGTGCAGCACAAATGAAGGGGAACAGCTACCCTTTAGAATAGAGTTCATGCAATATTTATTTCGCTTGGCTGAAGCAGGCCACAAGAGAGCAAGGGGCCACTGCTGCCCATATACCTGAACCATTTGGCCATTATTACTAACAACGGGGGCCAGCACTTGAGGGAAAGAAAAGGTAAAGTTGGACCAACTGTCATGCTCTATGGTAAAATAAATTAGCTCTGAGACTTTACATGTCATCATTTGCGTGTCATCAGTTCTTAATGATTTAAATGCTTGTTTTTCTAAATAATTTCTATAACTAATTTTGAAATGTGTTTAAGGTATTGAAAGTGTTTGCATACTGACTTGCAGACAAGATCTTAAGGCCGTCGTAGAGGAAATATGTCCTTATAAGCACATATTGACAGAGTGACTTGTGTTTTATTCCTACCAGAGAGGTACAGTGAGGCCTACTGTTAATCGCTGTAAGGGTACAGTAACACTGCAAACAGAAACAGTGATACACCCTGATCCGTACAGGGTTAAATGAGCTGCTAAGCCTTTAATCCAACCACTGGCAGAAAATATTCATTGTGCTCACTGTTTGAAATACCAGAGGGAATCAGAGCTCATTACCAAAAGAGATGGCAATTATTAAAACGCAATTAATTCTCACCCTAACACTTGTGCACTCTTCTTTTGTCTTGGCCTTCAGAAGGGCTAAGAGCTGTAATAACCTCAATAAAAGCCCCTTATCTTCAGATCTCTCCTCCAGTTTTCTTTTCGTTCTCATATTTGCCTTACTCTATATTTACCACATATAAAGTGGAGTCAACATTTCGTACCAATATACAAATAGTTAAGGCTTTGGATTATTTTTAATTGACTGTGTCAGGGAACTATAAGTGAGAAGTGTGATCTTTGCCGGCGTTTCTATAATTACCATCAGTCATCCATCATCGGCTCCTGTGTTTTCCTTGTAAACAACTTGATTAATGCAATTGGATCAATGGAACACAAGCCTTAAGCCAAAGGATGCAGGTCGTTGCCATCAGCTTCTATTCAGGCTGTGTGTTACTTGAACACAGTTGTATAATTACTGCGTCTAAACCCTAATCAAAACAACTTGAGATCGCGAGGCTCCTTGTCAGTTTGCCTTCGGTAATGATGACAACATTTTTAACGCGACAATCGAGAAATGAAAGTTCAAAAAAGTGTTTGACTAAGGCAATGACACAGGTATTTCTCATGTACTCTGATATATATCCGATGTATCTCTCTGTTGATGCGCCTTTTTAACAAGGTGACACGATCTCCAGAGTTCAGAGTGAAATGTTTTGATTAGAATAACACTGTGAGATGCTACATCTGCTACTTCTTCTGCTTCCATTCCTCTAAGATCATCGCCTTGATGATTTTAGAGGAGTAAAGTGACCCCCTTCTTGTATTCTGCAGCGCCGTTTCCTTCTGATATCCGTAGTTCTGAAAAATCCTTGAAGCATGGTGTTACACGAGATGGCTTTTAGTAAACAGCCTTAGATCACAGAGCACCCAGCAAAGTGATAAATGATGATGACTGACATTTTTTTTCTGAAATATTTACATTTCCCTCCTCTGCAGTTATAACGTGAACTCCAGCTTGCCTTCTAATCCCTGTTTTAGGGTATAAACCATGTGTAAATAGCTCAAGATGCGAATAAATATCACATAACATAACTCCTGACCAGTGAATAACACCATTGAAGAAGTGGGTCACAGGTATTTCCTCTCATTTCCATTTCTTAAACTCCAGGCACCAATGTAGCTCCTTTCCTGTACTTTTTTCCCCTTGGCAAACCAAGTTTTCGTTTACAACACCAAAACCTGATGCTTATGTGTTCATTTCTTATGTGAAAATTGAACCAATATTCAATTTTGTAATGTTTGGTACTGTGCTGTATTCTCGGCGCTCTGCATGACTAATGGGAAAAGCTGTATTTCTAACCCCAGACTCTATCTGTCAGAATTTATTGTGCATGGAACTTCTTAGTGTATTGCGTCTTCAGCTCGGATCTCTCCAGAATAACATTTTTTGAATACTTTAAATGTTGAAACAGGCCCAAAAGTGCTTTGAAATACACACTTGACAACCTGATTAAAGAGAAATAATGATTTGGTGTACATAGAGAAACGAGTTTGCCTTTTGTTTAGATTGATGTTGATTTTGTTCATGATTTTTAAGTGTTTTGTAGTGAATTCCTATCCATATCTCAGATGACAACAGGCGAGAGGCAGGGTATACCCTTGACAGGTCGCCAGTCCATCGCAGGGCCTCATAAGTTTCCATTTTAACATAAAATAAAAAGAAAAGTGTGATGCTGTATCCCCAATGTGCCATCCCAATTTTGGCATTATTTAAACTAAGTATTAGTGAGGTTCAGACTCTGTAGATCCCTCTATTAGAACAAAATCATAGGCCTTTTTACAAGGCTTGACAGAACCTGCCAGCGCCACAGTAATGATTGCCAGTCTGAGCTCATAATTTAAACTGGATAAAAGAGATCATCATAAAGAGTGGTTACTTGTCTTTAATAGAGAGGTAGGAGGCAGAAGAAATGCTGAAATTAAGGTGGATATCAAATGAAAGATAGAGATGTACTTCATTCAAAGCGGTATAAAAGTATTGAAAAAGCGTCTGAGGTGCATTGTAATATTTAGCTTCTTTACAATTTCATATATGTAAGGTGAAAGAAGAGAGTCAAATAGTCCATGCTAATTTTTATTTTTTTGCCTCTCTTTACCATGGTACTTGTTTTTTCTCTATTAAGAGACATCTTGGCCTCATAATAGATTCTATCACTACTATTTAAAATATAAAGTAAAATGGTTTTATACATTTTCAACCAATTATGTTCTTATCGTGTAATTAAAATTTTGTAAATAAGTAATTTAGTCAGAACCAAATTTCAAAAACATTTATTTGAATATGTAAACAAACATTTTGAATATGAAGATAAACCCACTGAGCCTATATAAAGAAAAAACTACCTGGACCAAAGTTTAGTTATTCAACTTATAAGATCCTTTTGGAAGCATGGATAAGTTTCATATAATAATATGTATAAAAAATATGTAGAAAATTGATCCATCCATCCATTTTCTATGATATTTCTATCATATTTTGAGTAGGGTGACAGGGAACTGGAGCCTATCCCAGCTGTCATTGGGCAAGTGGTGGGCTACACTCTGGACAGGTTGTCAGACCATCACAGGGCCACATAGAGAAATATTTCTCCATATATTTTTCTATTTCTCCATTTCTTATATACAAGAAATGGTTTTCTATTCAAACATTACTTGGGTTTGTGAAAACGACACATCAGTATATCTATCTATCTATCTATCTATCTATCTATCTATCTATCTATCTATCTATCTATCTATCTATCTATACATATGCAGTATATATGTATATATACACACACAGATATGTTTGTATGTATAATAATAAAATGTTGGCATGTTCAATACTTATTGGCCATACTGTATGCAGATATGGCTGTAAATCTTTTGAACAATGTGAATATGGTAATGCTGCTATTAAGCATCTTTGTACATCATGAAGATAAATATCTTTTATCATGTTCTAACGCTGACATGAAGCTGGTGTTTGAAGATAGATTTTTGTGCCTTTGGCTGGAAGATTCAGGAGCTAGTGGGAGTTTCTCAGGTGTACTGTAGAACATGAGCTAAGACCGCATGGTTTCCTTGATTCCTACATTTGTGGGTGGTGTGTGAGCGTGTGTGTATCTGCCGTATCACTGTATCACCTTGCAGAGGAAAGGAGTACATACTGTGTGTAGATCTCCCACACACAAACACGTTTTCTTACTGGGCAAATGCTCGAATTGGGCGGGGGTTGTGTGGGATTTTGTTAGTGCATGCTTGAAGTTTGTTAATAAGATTAAGCGTTTTATGAGTTATTTAAAGTTTTTTTGTGATAAAGTTCCTGTTAAAATGCTTATCTAGGGACTTGGTTACAGCACCGATAGAAATGAGAGGTTAGAGAAGGAATGTTTCTGGTGGGTAGGATGTGTGTGCCAGTTAGAGAAAATTGGATGGCCAGGGAACGATGCAGTGTCAGCATGGCTGTTTTCCTGGCCGACATATGAGCACGGTAACATCCTTTGACATGTATTCATGTGCTAACCGGGTGTGTGGGCTGGCGATCAATAGGAGTAACGAGTACAGTTTATATGGGCATATATGAAGATGTTCCGGCTATGCAGTACATCACAATTACAAAGAAAACACCGAGCTTTGAGGATTTATACTTGGGGTTTACATATTTTATTTCATTTTATGTTTCCAGTTCCCCGGCGCATGTGGTGTATGGGTGTGTGTTGCACTTTGTTTGCCAACCCCATACCCTTTCTCTCCTTTGCCATCTGTGCTCCTGGCATGGCTCCTTAGTGTCGCTAATGAAGTAATGACACACACATACACATTCATTGAAAACGCTTTCTCTTTTTTGCCTGCTTTTGTGGTTCCCTAACAGATCTACCCTCCTTTGAATGCTTCTATTTACCCTCTACACTGCAAACACATAGCTACAAACACACAAACTAATCACCTGCCTCAGGTATATGTAGTTTTTAAATACCTTCTTTTCCACATTTGGTCTAATGACTGTCAGGTGATTTTTAAAACAAAAATGAACCTCTTAGTGCATTGCTTCTTCAGCTTCTGTCTCTCCAGAATAAAGTTATTTGAATACTGCAAATGGTGATTTGGCCCAAACGTGCTTTAAAATGAATATGCACTATGTCTTACTACTTTAGTTTACACTCATTCTGGGAGTGCAATCTATGTTGCAATGGGACAGAATACCAGCAAATTACATAATCGAATAACAAATGTAATTATGGTGAAATTATTCATGTCTTAAACCCATATGGGATTGGCAAAACTGAAAAAAAATGCTTTAATGCACCTGTGATATTGCCGAACTTTGGGAACACATTGAATATTGTTTTATAAATACTTTATATTCATACCGTATGCTTTAATTTGCTGGCTATTGCAAGTAACTTGAAAGTTTGTAACAGTATAGATGTTCAAATATAATATGGGATTAAATATCTAGCAATGCACTGTTCTGCTGAAAAGCAAGACCTTGACAAAATAATTCGGTTGTGTGACCGAACAAATGCTATGCTCCTGCTTTGACAGTTGAACAGAAAGAAAGAGCAGCTGAAATGCATCAACGTAGCCACCTATGGGTTAATATTTTCTTAGATTCAAAACTTTTTTATGTGATTGTGTTATAAATGTATTACAATGAACAGAAAACATTGAACATTTTTCCTGCCAAATAGGAAAAAAATATTTTATTAATTTGACATAATGTAAGACTTTGCCAACTATTCTAAACTGTACACCTGTAACCCTAACTGTCTTCAACAACCAATAATTACTATTTGATTTAGAATAAAGTTTCAACCTACAGGGTTACTTTTATCAACAATACGTGCAAATCTTTTTACATCATAAATTCATGAACCATTGAGTTAAAGTGAAGGCTTTGCAGCTTCTGAAGTTTGCTGGTTGGACTCTCCAAGTCTTTACTGACAACAACACCAACCGCCCTCACCATCTCACTTCGTCACCGTTTTTACTAAAGCGTTTCTAGGGCAGCAATTCGTGGGATATTTTTATGTCATGCCTTGCCAAAACCCAGGTCCAGTACCCTTTCTGCTCTTGCTTGCCCCCTATGAGTACTCCGTAGTGCCAGTTTGGCCTGGAGCAGATGGGCCGGTTCAGCATGGCATCACACCAGTCGACACAGTGGCATGTCAAACAGGCAGTCACAGGCCCGTGCACGCCAAGCACAGCCGTGCCGTACTGCCATATGGGACAAATGTGTGCCGAGATCGCACCGGATAGGCCGACAGAGTGGGTTACATGGGCCTGATTTGCCAGCGAATCAGAATAAATAGATACAAATGCCAGACTATATATCTGCAAGTCCCAAATTACACACTGAGAGACACACACGGCAATTACTATTTACCGGACTGTGGTCAGTGCCACGGACTTGTGTGATCCCAGCACCACTGCATGCATTCAAATGGAACTCCACTCATCCTGAAACCCGACCGCGGACGCATTCATAAGCACAAATGATGGACGCCGTCCATCAGACAGCAATAAAAGGCTACAGATGCATGATCCTAAACTATACTCACCAATGCTGGCAGCAATTCCTGCTCACACACACACATATAGACGGACATGCACATTCTCTCGCCTGTCCTCTGCAGACTGAGATGATAGCCTGTGTTTGGGAGGTTAATAGCTGCTTGCTCCTTACAACCTTCATGCTTGATTACTCAAGTCAGCTGCTGGCTTGTCACTGGGGCCCCAACTCCAGTATAACGAAACCCTCTTCACCACATCTCTCTGCAGTACGTTCATTAAAAAGGCTAATGCATGATTAAAGGTTTAGTTTGCAAGAAGACTATCTATTCATTATATCTATTCAGGAAAGACTAAAATAATTTGGCTGTATATTTTCCTTTCTATTTTTAAAAGACAGATAACAAGCCTGTTGGTAAAGGCAACTATTTTGCACTTTTTAGAAAAATCACCACACAACAAAAACAATAAGTAATAATTTTGCATCATAATTCCCTGCCATACCAGTCGCTAATTATTATGAGTGTATGTCAAAACAGATGGCTAAATGTTTTCAAGCATATATTTGTTGTCAATTTAATATCAGCAGTACCAGTGTTTTATTTTATTTATTATTATTATTATTATTATTATTATTATTATTATTATTATTATTATTATTATTATT
>JABUIW010000018.1:638497-690099 GCA_013363375.1 Menidia beryllina | reverse complement strand
TTATTATTATTATTATTATTATTATTATTATTATTATTATTATTATTTTGCTCGGTTTTTGCTTTAAATAGTTTTTTTGACAATAAGATGAGATTTTCAGCCTTAAAAAAGAGAGAGGAAGACTTCTATTTTTTGTTTGTTTGCTACCTTAATACAAATAAAGAGTAGGTCTTTGGGAATTATAAAGATTATATTTCATGTTAAGCTTAAGGTCCAAATGTGAAGTATGATATTGTTTCTTTATAAGCAAATTAATCATCTGGCTAAAAGGCTAGAAGAAATGGTGAAGAAAGCATGAAGACTGAATTCATGAGTTGCACTTTCAAATCAGTTAGATCTGTTGAATGATTATGCTATTTCGTGACTATTATAGCCTGATGAATATTATTTCACTTCAATCTTTCTTCAAAACATCAGTGGACTTGTTAAAGCTATTTCAGAAAATAATGATGAGAACAGACTGTACTATGTTGGGGACCGAGTAAATATAGTCATTAATTTATGTGCCATATAGTACAGAAAATTATTTTAAAGAGAAATTTAAAAAGAACAAAAAACATGAAAAACAAAATAAGTTTCATAAGTAAGTTGAATCAAGCATGACCTGATATAACCTGACCTAAAATATAAATACGTCAGTTTTTAAATAACAATCAGTCATATTATACAAGTTTAACAAATCTTCATATATAACAGGGGGTTTCATTTTACGACTCAGGACGAATAACTGTTTAAAGACTTTTAGTTAGTGTCTTGTTTCAATTGAGCTAAAAAACTGACTAAGATGGAAAGCTACAATGCCAAATACATTACACAGATGTACTTGAGTGGAGCTCTTTAAGTCCTTTCTAGTGTTTACAATGTTTTCTGCTCAATTCTTATCACCTTAGAAAGTGTGAAAATTTTGAATAATACTGTTTAAGTGTTCACACTGTATGAGTTAAATAGAAATAGTTCTGCTGCTGTAGAGTGGTGGTTCTTAGGTGTGCACAAGTGGCCTGTGTAGACGTGTTATTATTCAGTAAACGCTAAATCTGATGGCAGATAAGGCTACATAAGGCCACGGAAACTAATATAATTTTCAGGATTCACTTTGCTCTTCAGAGGTATGTTGATAAGAGCTCTTTTGCAGATTATGCTGTTAGGCCCCCATCTTAAGATGTCCTATTTTCTATCTAGGAGTGCAGGAATATAACCGCAGATCTAATAAAAAACCTGGGTGTTTCTGGATATGTGTGCATGTACATATGTTGTTTGAAAGTAGAAATGTACTAAGAGTAATAATACTATAAATAAAATGAAATATATCAAAGGATAACACTGGGAAACAACAAAATAAAAAAGATGGCAGGCATACGGTAGGAACAACAGGCTTTAAAGGAACTGAAAGATATATGTGGAGAATAATGACAGAAAGCAAAAATAAATTAGACTTCTAAGAAATAAAATATATAAGACCTTTATCCATCAGTCTGTCTTTTCCTTACTTTTTATCATTATTCTCTCTATTTTCATACAAACTTCTGCCTGTGCTAACCTACTTTTCTGAACGTTCATCTATCAAGTCATCCTTATCTCCCAAACAAAGTATCTTGTGCTCACTCCGGTATATGCACTGTGCCTCTAAAACCAGATATATATTTTGTGTTTACTGGCTGTTTTGTACTAGTTAAGTACATTGAGACATATCGAAATAGCAGACTAAAAACTACACATGACCCATCTCCGTATGGTGCATTGCGAACCGAAAAAAAGCTAGGTGTCTATGTTCGAGGGGACGAAATGGTGTGTAGTTTTATGTGGCTGTAATGGCACGAGATGGGTTCATAACAGAAGAGTAGCAGGCAGAAGAGGAGCACACAAATTTGAACCCCCCCAGCCATGCTTATAAATGCCTGCTGTGCTGAGCCCTCTGTGCCAATTAGAGCGATAAAGCAGCCTCTCAATGTGTCCAATATGCACAAGTACGCCTATGTTACCCTTTAAAATGCAAAATGTGCATATGACTGTTGCTTGCATGCACATAATTTGTATTCCAGTTGATATCTGGGGCCATACATATTTTCCTGACTTTTTTTGACCATTTTGTGGGAGAAAGAGGAGCTCCACAGCTCTCGAATGATAAGATATTCTCTGTCAAAAGTTGTTTAGAATTACAGATGGCCTCAATGGGAGGACTTTTTTAGTCTAGGAAATGGCGAAAGGAATAGATTGGGAATGAGAAACAAAACATAAATGATGAAATTTACAAATCACTGAAAGAATTTTAAAACCTATGTGGGAAGTTTGTGGTGGGCAACTTAATTGTCTCCTTATCAGATTCCACTGTCTTCCATCTTCCATCTCTTCTCTGTCTCTCCAGAGAAAAGTATCGGGGGGACTGATTTATGATAGGAACCGCATTTCCCAGCATGCTGTGGCATGGAGGGAAACTCCAGTGGGACAGCCATCAGTCATACAAGGCAGCCTGAACCTAAACATTTCCAGGTTGCATCCAGTCCTCCCATTATAATCTCTGAAATTAGTACACATTTAACCAATGCTACAAAATACTAAAAAGAGACAGACTGATCACAAACAATAAGTGTGAAAGAGAGGCAGCCACATCCCACAAAAGGTCATATCATTTGGAGCTATTGTCTACATAATTAAACATAAGCCACCATACACAGCGATGAGGAAAATGTAATTTTATCAAGAATTGTATAAGGGAAGCTTGTCCACAATTACTGCAATAAGAATTTGTGTGTGAGGAAATAATTACCAGATGCAAGGTGTTAATAGTGGACATTCTTGCTTTTTTCTTAAAGTTGGACTCATTCCTATTTGTGTTTTTCTGTCTCGACTCAAATCATGCTGAACTTTCACACTCTGAAGTGTTCTTGTTTGTTAATCTACCATTCAGTGCAGATTATTATGCGTGTGGCTTCTTTCTCCCTCCACTACCACAGCTGTGATTTTATCTGACAGTGTGATTGCTTTTTCTATTCCTTCAGTGTCTACCTTTGAGTGATGCTTTATATGCACTAACAATGGATGGGTGAAATTCAAGTTTCCTTTTATATAGCTTCAAATTAGTTTTACTAGGTCACATTTTAATTTCTTATGTTTTTTATGTAATAGAAAAACAAGCAACCTGCTAAAACATATTGAAATATGCATGCATAAATGAAAATAGTGTGTAAAGCACACACACAAAAAGACTTTGTATTCTTTTACAAAGCTTGAAAGTATATTTTGGTTTGACTACCTTTATTTGTTTTGGTGATTCATGGGATTACATTTATTTAGTCAAGAGATTTGGAGGATCAAGCTAACGAAAGCAAATAAAATCTAATTTAACATTAACACATGTTCAAACTGACAGATTACCTGATAATGTGTAATTTGTTATAAGCAAAAACCTTCAACTCCAGCCAAGTCAATTTAAAAAATATATATATTTTTTTGTTTTTCCGTTGACACTTCCACTGTGATGGTTGTCAATCTTTTATTCATCTAGTGGTTGCGTTGCTCAAGGTTTTAAAGGTTATCAGTCAGCATGGCATACATTCTCCATGCTGAGAAAACCATCCTCAACAAACTAGTTAGACCTGAACAGCTAAAGAAAACACTGCCTAACAATGAAGTTACTGTGGATGACTTCCTGTAGCTTTTAGTAGTAAAGTAAAGAGGCTTTAGTTGTTTTTTACTAGAATATATCTTCAAACCTTAAGAAAAACTATATATCTTCTTGGACTTCTTTTAGGTCTTTTTTACTATTGTAATATTCAGAGTAATGTGAAAAGTGTCGTCCCAGTTGTTTTTTTTTTTCATTTTTTTACTTTAAGATTGGAATGACACACCAAGAATTTGAAGGAGAAGTCACAGAACAGATCATGTTCTTTTTTAATCTAGCTTCCCTCCACTGAATACTTGTAAAATCAGTGTTAATATATTTTCAACATGGAACATTTTGTATTCAAATAGTAGGCTTACTTGTGGTTTCTAAGGTTTGAATTACTTTTTGATCAAAGCCAGAACCTTGAATAATAAGGCGCCTTTCTCATTAACGAACCATCCACATGGGTTTGGGAGCAAACATCATGTCCTATTTGACTCTGTGTGAAAGTGTGAATATTCTTTTTTGGTCATTTAATGTGTTTTGGGGTCTTTTCCCCCTTTTATACCATAGCAGCGGGCTGTTTTACTTTTCTGTTGGTCCCCTCTAAAAAAGATTGAGGCAAATGACAGCCCCCCTGAGGCCTGTTCTACTGGAAATATTTTCATATAGAAAAAAATGTTCTTCTCTCTAATGTTTCCTAGCAATCTGTGCACGTTCATAACAAGTGATTAAATTAAACTGGAAAAATGATGCAACCTGTTCAGGTTCCCTCTCTAAGTTATAACACTCTCCTTGGTCACAAACTACTGTAATACCTCACAGTTCAATACAAACATAAATAATGAGAACATCAACCATTCAAAATTCAAAATTAGATCTGACCAGGGTAAGATCTCACAATCTGAGTGAAAGCAGTTACTTGTAAAAGTGAGGGAAAGAAATACTTAAATGTCAAATATGACTCTATGTGAGCATGTGGATACAATCTCAGATTACTTTATCTGCCCACAATATGTGTAAGGTGTGATTGCATGGGTCACAGTTTATGCAGGTCATGCTTGATGACAGAAAAAGACAATACACTAATTTCCCAGATCTGTTTGTCACCGGAGTGGTGTCACTTATCAATGTTACTGTTTGAAATCAGCTGAAACATGTTTAGTTAAAGTTGCTCATTTGAAGGAGTTGTTTATCACAGAATGAACGGTTCTAGTAGTATCCTTTGAAATTATTTGACATATTTAGAGAGTACATCATCACCAACAAGTTCAAGTTTCTATACTGACTCATTTCTCTCGTTACCTCACCTCACAAGGTTTCTCATAAAATGTTCACATATCGTTAAACCGCAAAGGTTATTTAAATTTTTCCTAAGAAAAACATCCCCAAACTGTCATTTCAGATAAAAATTTGACATTATTATAGTGGCAGCAGAAATACTCTTTAGTAATCATAGACTGCAATACACTGCGTTGATAAAATTAACAGTCATCCTTTTTATATTTTAAATCGACAGCTCTAAGCCAAATATAATACATCCACCAATTTACCATGAACAAAAGACAATAAAAAGTGGTTAATGGGTATGAATTTGGTAATTAATAATCCAGGTTACAACACATTCTTCTTTTTTACTTCTTGAAGTTTATTCAAGGATGAATGACTCAACACATTAAGCAGTGATGTCAACAGCAAACTTAATTTGGCTTTAGTCTCACTGAGCCTCTTTCACCAATATCTTCCGAAGAATGTTCTCAAATCATTTCTTAAGTTGTTATATTTCATCAGATTCACTTGTTAATAGACTCTTCAATACATGGGGTTGTCTCTATTTTTGTTCTAACACTTTAGTATTTCTGAAGTTAAGGTGCTTCTGCAGAACGTCAATAGTAAAAAAAAAAAAAAAGTTAAAGTAATTTCAGCACAAGATGTGATAACACTCCAGAAAAGGGAATCATTACACATGCTGTAAATACACAGGTTTTGAAAATCTAAAGAATTTTAGATAGTAAATCGTATCAAATTTGAAAGGATTACTCTGCACATGGGAAAAAAAAAAGTTTGCCTTTTTAGATATTTTTAGGTGAAGCATCGAACTTTGTTTGTCTCAATTCTTTCAGTGCCCAGACACAACTTGTGTTTGTGTTTTTTGTCTGTTCCAAGTGAGTACAAAAATATACTGTTGATTTCCCTTGCTTAGATTTACTTCAACTTGGGGGTAGTATATACTGTATAGTAAATAAGCAGCTTTGTTATACAATTGTCTAAAAAACTA
Organism: Menidia beryllina; assembly: GCA_013363375.1. Classification (NCBI taxonomy): domain Eukaryota; kingdom Metazoa; phylum Chordata; class Actinopteri; order Atheriniformes; family Atherinopsidae; genus Menidia; species Menidia beryllina. Next base: position 684,220 of record JABUIW010000018.1, on the reverse strand, counting down.
CATATCATAAAGTTCAAATCAAATGTTTTTTTGCACAGCCCTGACTTGGACAACTTATTGGAATACTATTGCAGACACACTGAACAACCAGATCAATACTTGAACTGTGCAGTTTAAGTATTGAATAGTTCCACAGTTCCACACTGTACTGTGGATGAACCTGCAAAATTTCATGGCATTAACCTACAAAAAACCTTGATCCATTTACAAGTCAACTGCCCTAAGAGTTCCTTTACAATGATGAGGTCAGCCAGTTCATATAGGCTAACAGAAATACGGGTCGAAACCTAGCAGCACTGCAAAAACGGTAGAAAATATGTTTTATTCTCCAACTCCTGCAAACCACACTATGCATAGTGTTTCTCTGACATCTAGTGGTTCATCCAGGGTACTTGTGTCTGTAAATTGTATAGTATTCCATACAGCTCTATATTGGAAGACAGTTTAAATTTATCCTTTAATATATGTGATCTAGGCTTAAGGTTACAAATTATGCTGAAATATGAACATAGTGTTATGACCACAGAGGTACTTTCTACTGTCAAGATTTAAAAGAAAAAAAATATAAGCATCCCCACAACACAAATACAAAATTTGGAGTAGAGTTTGATTAAAGAGTTACTGTATCTCAATAGTCAATGAATACAAAGAAATATACAAATAAAAATATTCTGAAATAAGATTGATAAAGTATCTAAGTATCTATCATTAATTAACTAAAGAAAACATTTTCTTTACCATTTTTTTACTGGAATTGTGTTTATTAATAAAGATATCATTGTTCAGCTGGAACCAGTTAATTAATTCTCAACTTCATGTATGCTCGAAAGCAGTAGAGAAAACAAAAATGGCTACTGCCTGCTACTTCTCCAGGGGTTAGTAGAGTTTCATCAAACCCCAGACCTTTTTTCCTTCAAAAAGACATCATTAAACTCGAGGGAAGCACTCACAGACACAGAAACATCATTGCAAACATGGAGTTTTCTCTTTTTGTCAGCATGGCTGAGACCACTTACCTGCAGACTAGTTGTTCAATTGTCAGTGGCTATGGCAGAAATAACATTTTTGCTATCATTCTGTCAGCGTGAGGTCTAAAATACATTAGCCTGCGGCAAAAAACAGGCACAGGTGGTGTGGATTCTCAGTGGATAAGCAATTAACTTTACAGGGGCCGAAACTAAATTTTATTGTATTTGTCCTACACAGAAAACAAGTAAAAACCTATGCACAGTTGTGTGGCACTGAGAATTAATGCTGTATTATAGACAAAAAGCAACATTCAGTGTCAAGTTGGGCTTTGAATACTGCATTTCATTTATTTATTTCTCTTTCAATAGTTGACAGAAATTAAATGAGCGATAATCATGGGGTAGGAAATGTGATAATTTCATAACTGAGTGTGTAAATGAAAGTTTTTGTAAGATGAAAAATACTTATAATGCTAAAATAAAACATTAAATCAAAATAAATTAAGAGGAAAATTATAGTCACATAATAATGATTTGACAAAGATAGTACGACTGAGTATTTTAAAATCAAAATATGAATGAGGACTGAAATAATATAAAGAAGGTAATAAAAAAATCTGCATACCCAAAGGGTGAAAAATAAAGATGATGAGGGATGTTGGTGATCATGACAACATGAGAAAGTCGAGAGGACAGAGTCAGATGAGAAATTATACATTTTAGTCTGAAAAATGGATAGAACCACTTACTGAGGGTACAGTCTATCCTGATACAATCTGGCAGGAGAGAGAGCGAAATGGTGAGATTAAAGAAAAAAAATAGTTAAATAGGATAGAAAGAGACAAAAATAAAGACAGAAGAGAGAAGATAAAAGAGGGGAAAAAAAGACATTTTACATCCTTCAAGGTACATTCTGCAGACAACCAAGCATTTATCTGGGGCCACCATCCGGGGACAGGCTCTGAGTCAGAATCACCCTTTTCCTGTCCCAATGTCATCATCGCACCATTGTTCCACTTAAGAACCAAAGCACAAGAAAAGGCAAGCCATGGCCCCCTTTTTAAAAAAAAAAAAATATGAATGCATTTATGACATACTCTCAACACATTCATGTCAGTAAACTATCCAAGCTGTTTTATTATTGTTACATTAATACATAAGATAATCCTGACTTGTGGTTACAGAGAAAAAAAGTCAAAATTAAAATTGTTAACTTGAAATTCTAAGTTTCCATTTGAGGAAATGCTATTCTTAAGTTAAAAAAAACATTTTTTTTCAGATTGTTTAAGCACAGGCTTAAGACAGAGTTTTTACTTTTTTTAAATTTAAACTAAAAAAGTTTGGGCAAGGCTGAAATAGCCAAAAATTATGGCTCCACCAGGATTTTATGTAAAAAAAACATACAATTTCCAGTTTGTTGCAGCTGTCATACCGACTCTCCAGCACATATGACATGTCATTGTTTTATGTTGATGTCTATTGCTGTGGAGTTTGAAATTTGCTTGCCTTTTACTGCACTTTGGTTATGAGCAAAATACCAGTGTAAAAGTCCAGAAAGGGTGATCTGCACATTCCAACCACGACAAGCCTGATTCACAATAGAATAGAAGTCTATTCTATAGTTTTTAGTACACAGTGGCAAGATAATAAATAAATAAACACGTCACAAAGATAATAGATAGCATACAATCGTGACATGTTAATTTCTCAACTATAAAACTCAAGGGAAAAGGACACATTTCAGTATTTAGCTTTTATTTTAACAGGTAACTGAATAGGGCTCAGTAGCTCAAACCCCCTTTAACCCCCATATTGATTAAAGTTAACATAAATAGATCAGATTAAACTTCACTTGCATTTCATTGTTTTCCATCTTGCGGTATGAGCTAAATGTGCACATGGCTGTGTGGTTGGGCTGTGGTCTAGAGCTGTCAACCGCTACAGAATAGTGGACACAAACAGCCAGGGACCAGCACCACTCTGTAGAGATGCGATAGTAATGCAAGCAAAATGCATTCGTGGGCCACGATCATTGGCAGGGTTGTAGAGGTTTCTGTGGATATTGAAGTCCAATAGTTTGACAACTTCAAACTATACCATTAAATCATAGGAATTTTTGTTTAATTTTAAGATATTAACTTCCTGCAGATGACAAGCATGACGTACCAGGATTATTTTAATATATTTAATGGATTATTAACAATAAATTTGACTAATGGAATATTTAAAATATGAAATTACATCAATTCCTCATTACAAATTATCCAAAATTGGTTGATCTCAACAAAGATTAAAACCTTAACATAAAACTTCCCTTATGACTGTGAGATATGTCACATTGTTGAGGATAACCAACCATCTTCTTTATGAAATTGTTATCAAAATCAACTGGAAAGTTATATTCCAAGTGGAAAGAGGGACATGGGACAAGAAGACAAACCCTTTGGGATTTTGGAGGCCTGGATAATGGTTCTTTAGCCAGCTGTAATAAGTCGTGGCCACATGCAGTGAGTGCAGATGTGTGCAAAACCTCTGTCAGCTACAGCTGAATACTGGTCCCATTGACTGTTCGATCCAAGGGCCGCAGACATACAGGCCATTGAAGGGATGAAAAGATCCATAGTCTGAGTCTCAGCCAGGTGAGGTGTTTATGATTGATAGAGATAGTGGAAGGATGGAAGGAGAGAGGAGAAAAGAAAGGGAAAACTATCTATGATCTCCCTGTCTCAAGGATAGCTTAAACTCCTCTTTACCAAAATGCAGCTCTGTCCTTCTCTTCCGGGTTGACTGCTGAGGGAGTGTTCTTTCAAAAGGTCGGGACAGACTTAATACCTTAAGAACTGGAAGGTCACATCCATCTTCCGCAGAGCTATAATATTCCTTGTAATAAAGTATTAATAAGTTATTCAGTGTTAGGTCCTGCAGTTAGAGCTCTCATTGAAATCATCCATCTTCCAATGTGTTCTCTATAGCTGAATAATTTTACCAACCACCTCCCCACTAGTATTGCCCTTAAGATTTTTTTTCTGCTCCCTGTTTTTTTATTTGACAAACCGGCAATATTTTGGCTTGTAATTACTTGGGATGTGGGATTCAATCCAAGAGAAGTTCTGATGTAATTTATTAGTTTCCTTAGTAAGGACATTTTCTGAATGAATTTCATTACATTTACATGTAATTATTCACATGTAAATCATAATAATTTATGTCTAATTTCAACATTTAGATGTTGAAATAATACATGTTGTTGGATAAGGAATATATAATAATGAATAGGATTATAAATGGCTTGAATTGGACTATATCACTGAAATGCCATTATGTGTAATTTGATGCCAAATTGAGATGAAGAACTGGTACCAACCATCTTATTCTAACACCAAAGATGTGAAAAAGAGCAGCACCACAAAGAGAAGGAAGACAGCAGCAAGGCCTCCGGGAAGCTTCTCGAGATAGGTTTAAGGGTTATGGCTCAAGGTCAGGGAATTGGGCTTTTGGGCTTCACAAAGTACAAAATAAACTGAAACAAAGGGGGGAATGCGGGGGGAGTTTAAAACAGGGAGCAAGAGTATGAAACAAGAAATTACTCCTGGTGGCTCCCAACAGAGTGCAATAAGACCCTGAACATTGTATACAACTGTGTTTTTAGTTGGTTTGGATTTCTTGCTGTGTCCATGGAGAAGTTTCTGTATTTGTACCTCTTTTTTTTCTTTTTTTAGAAAAAAAGCCTTGAGCCTTGATGCCATACCCGAATTGAATCTTTAACAATGAGTAAATTTATCAGAAAACTCATAGTCAACAATTAAGTTCCAATTTTCATTAGTAAACTAGAGACAAATTTAGAAACTTTCCCACCTACATCTATCAACTGCAGAAAAATGACATACAGAGCCAGACTACTGGGTGAAGATGAGGAGACAAGGGGAGCTTTAGTAAAAAACTGTTGATGAACCACGGTGGCTTACCGAGGTTGACGATAAGTTTGACGCGGCCTCCGTCCAGTTCCAGCCGGAGAGTGTCGGCTGACTCCTTGGAGGTAGTGGCCATTAGCAGGCCGTACGCCCGCTGCGACATGAAACGCAGCGCCACATCCTCAGCCTCCGTGTGCATGGTGACCGGCATGATGATTTTAAGGTACATGCTGCCGTCATAACTCAGAACTGTCGCCTCTGCGTAGAAACAAAGGAGGAAAATAAATTGAGTCAGAATATCTAAAGAAATGAGAGAAAAAGTTAAACTGTGCAGCTCTTTTTCAGCAGGCGAGGGACAGTATTTGTCAAATTCAGTCAAAAGTAGGGCTGACAATCTTCCCAAGACATTGTATACATTAAATTTGATCAATTACTTACAATTTATATAGTATACATACTGTATATGCATATATTTCCATACATAGACACAAAATAATATCAGAGCCGTTTTCATTAAGATTATTGATTACAGCACTTGGACAACGATATCCTAACTTACATAATTTTTTAATAATATTCTATATCTATACGAATTAAAATGGTATTACACTATATAAATATATGTATGTGTATATATATATATATATATACACTATATTGCCAAAAGTATTTGCTCACCCATCCAAATTATCGGAATCAGGTGTTCCAATCACTTCCATGGCCACAGGTGTATAAATTCAAGCACCTAGGCATGCAGACTGTTTTTACAAACATTTGTGAAAGAATGGGTCGCTCTCAGGAGCTCAGTGAATTCCAGCGTGGAACTGTGATAGGATGCCACCTGTGCAACAAATCCAGTCGTGAAATTTCCTCGCTCCTAAATATTCCACAGTCAACTGTCAGCTGTATTATAAGAAAATGGAAGTGTTTGGGAACGACAGCAACTCAGCCACGAAGTGGTAGGCCACGTAAACTGACGGAGCGGGGTCAGCGGATGCTGACGCGCATAGTGCGAAGAGGTTGCCAACTTTCTGCAGAGTCAATCACTACAGACCTCCAAACTTCATGTGGCCTTCAGATTAGCTCAAGAACAGTGCGCAGAGAGCTTCATGGAATGGGTTTCCATGGTCGAGCAGCTGCATCCAAGCCATACATCACCAAGTGCAATGCAAAGCGTCGGATGCGGTGGTGTAAAGCACGCCGCCACTGGACTCTAGAGCAGTGGAGACGCGTTCTCTGGAGTGACGAATCGCGCTTCTCCATCTGGCAATCTGATGGACGGGTCTGGGTTTGGCGGTTGCCAGGAGAACGGTACTTGTCTGACTGCATTGTGCCAAGTGTAAAGTTTGGTGGAGGGGGGGATTATGGTGTGGGGTTGTTTTTCAGGAGCTGGGCTTGGCCCCTTAGTTCCAGTGAAAGGAACTCTGAATGCTTCAGCATACCAAGACATTTTGGACAATTCCATGCTCCCAACTTTGTGGGAACAGTTTGGAGCTGGCCCCTTCCTCTTCCAACATGACTGTGCACCAGTGCACAAAGCAAGGTCCATAAAGACATGGATGACAGAGTCTGGTGTGGATGAACTTGACTGGCCTGCACAGAGTCCTGACCTCAACCCGATAGAACACCTTTGGGATGAATTAGAGCGGAGACTGAGAGCCAGGCCTTCTCGTCCAACATCAGTGTGCGACCTCACAAATGCGCTTCTGGAAGAATGGTCAAAAATTCCCATAAACACACTCCTAAACCTTGTGGACAGCCTTCCCAGAAGAGTTGAAGCTGTTCTAGCTGCAAAGGGTGGACCAACGTCATATTGAACCCTATGGATTAGGAACGGGATGTCACTTAAGCTCATATGTGAGTCAAGGCAGGTGAGCAAATACTTTTGGCAATATAGTGTATATACAGTGGGGGAAATAAGTATTTGACCCCTTGCTGATTTTGCAGGTACGCCCACTTACAAAGAATGCAACGATCTATAATTTTAATCATATGTACATTCTAAGAGTGAAAGACAGAATCCCAAAGAAAATTCCAGAAAATCACATCAAATGAATTTGTTAAAATTGATAACCATCTGATGAGGAAAAACAAGTATTTGAGCCCCTGGACAAACAGCATGTTCATATTTTATAGAAAAGCCATTTTTGGCCAGCACAGATGTAAAACGGTTTTTATAGCTGGTGACAAGGTTTGTACACATTTCGGCAGGGATGTTGGCCCACTCCTCCCAGCAAACAGCCTCCAAATCATTCAGGTTCCGAGGTTGTCGCCTGGCAACTCGAATTTTAAGCTCCCTCCAAAGATTTTCCAATTGGATTCAGGTCTGGAGACTGGCTTGGCCACTCCAGAACCTTGATGTGCTTCTTCTTCAGCCACTCTTTTGTTGCTTTGGCGGTGTGCTTAGGGTCTTTGTCGTGCTGAAACACCCAACCTCGACCCATCTTCAGCTCTCTCACTGAGGGAAGGAGATGTTGGTCCAGAATTCCCCGTCCATCCTCCCCTCAATACGATGGAGTTGTCCCGTCCCCGTGGCTGAAAAGCACCCCCAAAGCATGATGGTGCCACCACCATGCTTGACAGTGGGGATGGTGTTCTTTGGGTTGTACTCTGTGTTCTTTGCCCTCCAAACACGACGAGTTAAGGCCAAAAAGTTCTATTTTGGTCTCATCTGACCACATCACCTTCTTCCAGGCCTCTTCTGAGTCATCCAGGTGGTGAATGGCAAACTTCATGCGGGCCTGTACATGTTTATGTTTATGTATTTGGCAGACGCTTTTATCCAAAGCGACTTACAGAGTAGACACAACATTACATTTATCATCACTATGAAAATAAGCTATATAGAGGAGAAACACTGATCAGAGTCAGTGGTGAGATAGAGGTAGAGGGACTACAGAAGGAGTTACGGGGGGGTAGAGGTACGGGTTAGGATTAGGATAGGAGATGCTCTTTGAAGAGGTGGGTCTTCAAGAGTTTCTTGTAGACAGACAGGGACTCTGCTGTTCTTGTAGCGCTTGGTAGGTCGTTCCACCATCTTGGAACGACACATGCAAACAGTCTGGATTGTCTTAAGCGTGGTGAAGGCACTATAGACGACAATCCATCGATGACCGGAGTGATCGAGTTGTGACATAAGCCTTTGCAAGAGAATTCAAGTAGATGGAAGCCGTACCCTTAAGCACTTTGTAGGCTAGCATCAGGGACTTGAATTTGATACGGGCAGCCAGAGGTAACCAGTGGAGTTCAATGAACAGAGGGGTGACGTGAGATTTTTTTGGGCTGATTGAAGAGCAGACACGCCGCCGCGTTCTCGATCATTTGTAAAGGTTTTACTGTACAGGCTGGGAGACCAGTCAGGAGTGCGTTGCAATAGTCAAGCCGGGAGATCACATGTTTCTTCTTGAGCAGAGGGACATTGCGTGCACTGCAGGATTTCAATCCATGACGTCGTAGTGTGTTACCAACCGTTTCTTTTGTAACTGTGGTCCCAGCTGCCTTCAGTTGATTCATCAGTTCCCCCTTGTGGTTTTGGGATGATTCCTCACCATTCGCATGATCAGGGACAGCCCACCAGGCGAGATCCAGGGAGGTTGGCGGTGGTGTGGTGCTTCTTCCATTTCCTGATAACTGCTCCGACAGTCGATCTTTTCTCTCCAAGTTGCTTTCCGATTCTCTTGTAGCCCATCCCAGCCTTGTGCAGATCAACAATCTTGTCCCTGATGTCCGTAGAAAGCTCTTTGGTCTTGCCCATGGTGGTGATGTTGGATGTTGGTTGTTTGGGGATTGACAGGTGTCTTTTATATAGGTAACGAGGTGAGGCAGGTGTATTTGATGTAGATAATTGGTTGGGATTGGGGCTGTGTCTTAAAGAAAGACTAACTGGCTTGTAGGAGCCAAAATACTTGCTGTTTGGTAGGGGGTCATATACTTGCTTTTCCTCATCAGATGGTTATCAATTTTGATAAATTCATATGATGTGAATTTCTGGAATTTTCTTTGGGATTCTGTCACTCACTCTTAGAATGTACATATGATTAAAATTGTAGATTGTTGCATTCTTTGTAAGTGGGCAAACCTGCAAAATCAGCAAGGGGTCAAATATTTATTTCCCCCACTATATATATATAAAGATCAAGAAGTCATGACCACACTTTAGGCTAATCTAAAAAAAGAAAAATCCTCTTTTTCACCACAGCAGTTACCGCATTCATGATCACCCCTATCATGAGACCATAATGTGCTGCTTAAGGGCTTCTCTTACCTTGTAGTGTTGGCTAATATGCTTTATAACAGACTAACATGAGTCACTGTTAGAGGGCGCTTTAGGCTTTTTGTATTTTTCAGTGTGCAATTATACGATGTTAAAAATGTTTTCTTTAATCTTGTCATAAAACATATAAACACATCCTTATCAAACACACCTTTAATACAAAGTCCAGCTTATGAGTCGGGCAAGATTATCAAACAATCAATGAAAAAACTAACATATCAGCAGCATGGAATTTCACTGAAATTGCTTCTCAAAATAACACCGCTGGCATAATCTGTTCTCCTCTCATCTGTAACATGGGTCTTTCATACTCTATGTTAATCTATGAGCTCAGCTTGTTGACATAAAGAAAGAAATTTAATTATTGATTTGAAAACTGACATGTTACTGCAGTATCTGTAGACACCACTTGATGGCAGAAGAACCCCATACATATTCATCTAAGCATCCATGGACTAAAATGTTAAAATAACACCCTTCAAGAAAAGAAATGTCATCCTCAGCTTCAATTGTCCCGATTTGAATCCCATCTCCTCTTGTCATTACCCTCCTTGTCCCTCAAAATCCGATACCGTCATGCCTCACTTACCTTCACAGACAAGCAAAATCGAGCCATCTAGTGATGTGCCTGCAGTCACTCGGGATGAATATGAAGCAATGTGGTGCTATTTGACTAATTCTGTCCATAGCCCTGTGGTGTATTCACACCCATGGTTTGTCTGCGTGACTGGGACAGATGACAACAGTAAGGCCCGGCTGCACCGCCACATTGCTACAAACCCAAAGCATTTCAGCTTTGTTGCCCGATTCCCTGCCACCAGGCCCCATTGAAAGTAAACCTCATGAAACACTTCACGCCCAGCTCCCAGTGGACATTTTACTTCTATTATAACATCCGCTGCTTGTGCTCAAACACAAATAAACATTTCCTAAAGTGTTGAAACGTGCAATACATGCTAATTTTCTTGTAACACTTGTTTCATGTTGGGACCATGTAAATCCTTGTGAATATTTATTTTATTAGCATTGAATGGAAACCAATTTATATCTTTTTTACTTTAACACTTTAAAGCCTGATCCAAGAACAAAGCAAAACAGATTTTTTTTTTTTGTTTGAATTCCTTATTTGGCCTTTTAACAAAATATTTAAAAAGAAAAAACAGAAATACATTTTTAATATTAATAATTTATTACTATGCGATAAGTCAAGATTATTTTTTGGGTAGTCCTCTGCCCCCTGTTATCAGGTATATCTGAATGTGTACGATAGGATTTTGAGAAAAGTTTTTACCATTAAATTATGCAAAAGGTGTCAGACGCAAAACATTTCAGAAACCGTATGAATCAAATATGATACATTTGGCATTACAGGGTTAAAAGAAAGTATCATATCATATTATATCATGTTATGGACATTCACATGACAAAAAAACACATAGCTGTTTAGAACTCAAAATGTTAATACTCCCTTTTTTCGTTAGTGTCGTTATTCTTACCTATCTCACAGTTGGTGCCCAGGTATCCGGTACCAGTGCAATCGCATATGTACCGGTTCCAGCCCTCTTTGCACATTCCGGCATTGCCACAGGGAGCGCTGCTGCATCGCTTCTGCAGCTCGCGGGTGCAGAAGCTGCTGACACCCAGCGCGCTCTGAATCTCTGCCAGACGGCGGACGTCTCGGCTCTTGCCGTCAATGAAGAGGTCACGGACGCAGCCAACGTAGCCGTAGTTAAGGAGCGCCGTCCAAACCTCGGGCGGCAGGATGAGGTCAGACTTCGACTCGGGCAGTCCACCTAGGTACATATCACTGTCCAGGTCCAGGATCTCGCTGCCCTCAGGAGAGCTGAAGGGCATGCTGCGGCTGTTGACCGAAATAGTGCCTATTGGAAAGACACACAAACCAGAGCAGAAGGCCAGTTTTAACTACCGAAATACTAAGGCGCAATCATTATTCTATTTTTTGAATTTTTTGGGGAAAATGTATTGGATATTTTGGCTTGTAATTACTTGGGATGTGGGATTCAATCCAAGAGATTGTTAGTTTCCTTAGTAAGGACATTTTCTGAATGAATTTCATTACATTTACATGTAATTATTTACTTGTAAATCATAATCATTTACATCTAATTTCAACATTTACAGTGGGGGAAATAAGTATTTGACCCCTTGCTGATTTTGCCGGTTTGCCCACTTACAAAGAATGCAACGATATATAACTTTAATCATATGTACATTCTAACAGTGAAAGACATCCCAAAGAAAATTCCAAAAAATCACATCATATGAATTTATCAAAATTGATAACCATCTGATAAGGAAAAATAAGTATTCTTTGTAAGTGGGCAAACCTGCAAAATCAGCAAGGCGTGAAATACTTATTTCCCCCTCTGTAGATGTTGAAATAATGTATGTTGTTGGATAAGGAATATATAATAATGAATTGGATTATAAATGGCTTGAATTGGACTATATCGCTGAAATGCCATTATATGTAATTTGATGCCAAATTGAATTGAAGAACTGGTACCAACCAGCTTCTTAGCTAACACAAAAGATATGAAAAAGAGCAGCACCACAAAGAGAAGGAAGACAGCAGCAAGGCCTCCGGGAAGCTTCTCGAGATAGGCTTAAGGGTTATGGCTAAAGGTCAGCTTTTTAAAATTTTTGGGGAAAATGGATTTGACAAACTGGGCTAAATATTTAATTTGGTCATCTGGTCATCTTAGTGTATCAATGCGAACGCATTTCATCATCTGTTAATGACTCAAAGAAACATTGCAAGTGACAAGGATTGGACACAATAGATGGTCGTGCAGAAGGGAGGTCAAGTGCGTGAATGAGTATGACGGGCAGAAGGTAGCTAATTTATGGCTAAAAATGAAAGAATGTAAAGCAAATGGGGCCAAGATGACAGTGGATTGTCTGAGTGCATGTGCCTGTGTCTAATGTGTCTATAATAAGCTAAATGGAGAAGAAGGGGAGCAGAATGCAGCAGGGAGTGGGCGCAACAAAAGGCCCTCTCCCTTCCTGTGATTAACGACTCCATCTTAATTTTCTATTAAAAGCCAATTACAGCAGGAGCAGCAGTGAGATCGCACACACACACACACACACACACAAACACACACACACACACACTCAAACGTGCACACATACACATTACCATTTGCACTCTTACCGATTATTAAACACCATTATGTGAGAATATCATGTCTGTGGCGCTGCAGTACCAAGCAATCAGTCAACAAGAAGACATTTGCCAGAATGCAGATGCTCATGTTTGGGCCCACATACAGGTAGAGGCACTTGAAGACATCACACAAGAATTAAGAGATATCAACATGTTGACTGTAACACTTTGACTGTTAGAAATGCAATTTTTTAAGACCTGATCATTCTGTTTCTGTAGCTGGTAAATACTCGACTGATCAATTCAGTGTCAGATTCACTGTTCTAACGAGCTAAAATATATAATCAAAATTTGTAGTTGTGCACATATGCATAGATGGCCGCCCACCCTGAGCCATGGTTCTGCTCGAGGTTTCTGCCTGTTAAAAGGAAGTTTTTCCTTGCCTGTGTTGCCTAGTGCTTGCTCATGGTGGGAATTGTTGGGTTTCTGTATTTAACTTCAGAGTAGGGTCTGACCTGCTTTGTTTGGAAAGCGCTGTGAGACAACTGTTGTTGTGATGGGGCGCTATATAAATAAAATTGAATTGAATTGAAGTGAATATGCTACACTGGGATACAAACAAATCAATACAAGCTACTTTAAAAAAAAGTTTCCTTGCTAAACTTGACATATTTATTTATTTATCTCAGATGAATCACCTCACAATGTGCAAATTTGAATGTGGGGTTATGAAATGTGGATGATAAATGTAGAAATGTCCCCGTTCTTTGACAGAGTTATGAACAATGAGCCGATGATGCGATTCAACCGAAGATCAGCTGCGTCGTTTCACATCAGCCCGCTCTAAAGCGTCCTCACCTTTCCTCCCTTCCCTCTGGAAATCAACATGGCACCATTCCCCGTCGTTGACCTTCTTGTTGCTGGCCTTGAGCTTGGTTTTCCCCGAGCCCATATCGATCAGCAGGTATAAATACCCGTCCAAAAGTTCCATGGCAAAGTAATCGCTCTTCAGTTCCCTGCCGGGCTTCTGCTCTTTAGGACCTTGAGGGTGGCCGTGGCTGAAGAGCAGCAGGCCGCTGGGCTCTGTAGTGCGGAAGTCAAACGAGATCGATCCCGTCTTCTTGGTGTTCCACTTAGGCAGGGAGATGTAGGACTCGGGGGTCTCAAAGGTTACGGGATCCAACGCCGCCACATCCTCACAGCGGAACACCAGATCCCCGTTCAGCGTGATTTTAGGGTCGCGTTCGATGGCCAGGCGGGAAAGCTCCAGCTTAAAGTCGTTGTTTTTATATACCACCTACAGACAAGACAGGTGAATAATAAAGGTTAAGAATTGTCTGAATTTTTTTTTAAAGAAGTACATTTCCCAACAGAGTAATGCAAGCTTTATTCACTGATGAAAAAACCCTGTCAGTATTTAAAAAAAAAGAAAAAAGGATGTTTTCTTTAGCTGCTGTGGAAAGCTAGTTTTAGTGGGGAAAAAAGCTTCAAGAAAAACCAAACAAGAAATTAAGGTCTGATAAATGCTCAGTTTACTGATGTTGAATTATTTGGTAGGGAAATTCTTTACTCTTTGAACAAACGAAATAGTGATAAACCACTTGGGGCCGATGGACAAGCTTTTATGCATTTTAATGATGTCTGTGAGAGTCGGTGTTGAGTGGTTGCATAACATATTGCACGCAACGAGATCTCATTAACACTGTATGAACTCCTAACCCTAGATAAAATCCATACGAATATACAAACTGTTTGATGTCGTAAATGAATGGTAGCTCAGAATTGGGAGTAAATATTCACCTCAAGTTAAAAAACAAAAATCAAAGGCTCTGTGGGATATCCAAAAACAGAAAGGACGTGAATGTTGCCTGCAACCTTAATGCAAATGCATCTCTCCGCCTTTGATGAAATACAGCTCTATTGTTAGAGCTCAAAGTGTGTGTCTATACCTCAAGTGTGCATTCATAATGGATGAGGAACTGAAGGCAAAGTAAACGACTATTTTTTTTCACGGTTTCAGTTTTCCTTTAATGTGCCGTGAGAGGCCATCCTCGAGGTACAGTTGTGTTCTCTCTGTGGGTTTCCTTCTTCATGTGGAACTCTCACACACACCTACACATGCATTGAATGGCCTATGCAAATATCCATCTCTGATCCGTGTCCAAGGCAATATACAGATTTTGTTGTAGTGTTCTGTTAAGTTTCCTAGGAACAGATGGGCTCTGGAGAAGTAGTGACCGAGTAAAAACACAGAAAAAGTGACTGCTTATTGTTTTTTGAGAAGACTGTTAAGCTAGTGTTTACTACTTTCCATCACAATGAATTAGACAATCAAATTAGAATAACAGTCTGAACTTATTTCAGATTATTGGGAGAGTTTAAATAATCGCATCTTGTGTTTGAAAACTTAAATTCAAGGATAAAGCCCTGTAAAGATGAATCTTTTTATACAAATTATTTCTCTAATTGTTCACAGGTTTAGAGTATTCTTAAATTACTCTGTCCTAATCAGAGAAGGAATGCAGAATCATCCTCTGAAAGTGTTCTTTGTATCTGTTTGCAATGGCCTATTTTCATATTGCCTGTATTTAAAGGCTTTTCTTGTCCAACACGGTCCACTGAATCACTTTTTCACAACCCAATATGTCAGGCTGATGGTGCCATTCTTCATCATCTGTCAAAGCATCTATTTCAAACGCCCTCAAACCTTCGCCATTTTCTCTCATGCAGGGGCACTCTATACCTTCCTCTGTCTTTCCTCCCCTGTCAAAAATTACACCCACTCGCAGGCACAGAATGCTCAGCGAGAGCAAAGATATGCCAGGCTATTCTTGAACTTAAGCCTCCTTCAGTTATCTTCTACATTGGCCATGCTGCTACATGTACTGTACACCTCATACTGTCGTCATTAGCAGAGATTAGTTTTGGTAATTAGCCATGATAACACTAAAACTGGCAACTAATAAGGCGTGAAGTTGCATGGCATAAGGTGTAAGGGAGAAAAAGCCAGTTAGGTACAAGGGTAAGAGGGTGTTTGGAGGTATTTTAGTTTATTCTCTGCTTAATGTTTTTTGCTCAGTCTCCACAAAAGACGGCCTGGTTAAATGCTTTTCACAAATGGTTATAAAGCAATAGCTGAAATAAGATGAGGACATGCTGTAGCAGACTCAAACACAACCATTTTTACCAAAACCATTGCCCTAAAGATACTGTTTTTACCTAAACACTTATGTCAGTAATCAAGTGTAATCTTCAGAATTATACATTGTGATGATAAATAGTCTAACATTGCTCGAGGTAACAGATCGTTAAAAAAAAAGCATGTTATACTAGACAAAAACAAGTATGAAAATTTGATCCCAATAAGTCCATAATCAGTATGATTTGGAACATTTAGTGCTCAAAAGTGATCCTCCAAAGTAACTTATCTCCATTGATAAAAGCTTTGTTCATTTTCCAAGCTGATTAATGGTTAATTATAACAATAATAATAACCATTGCCCTCAATGTATTGTTTTTACCTACACACTTATGTCATTAATCATGTAAAAAATCTTCAGAATTATACATTGTGATAATAAATAGTCTAATATTTCTTGAGGTAACAGATCGTTAAAAAAAGCATGTTATACTAGACAAAAACAAGTATGAAAATGTGACCCAAATAAGTCCATAATCAGTGTGATTTGGAACATTTAGTGCTCAAAAGTGATCCTCCAAAGTAACTTATATCCATTGATAAAAGCTTTGTACATTTTCCAAGCTGATTAATGGTTAATTATAATAATAACCATTGCCCTCAATTTAATGTTTTTACCTACACACTTATGTCAGTAATCATGTAAAAAATCTTCAGAATTATATACATTGTGATGATAAATAGTCTAACATTGCTCGAGGTAACAGATCGTTAAAAAACAGCATGTTATACTAGACGTATAAAAAACGTATGAAAATTTGATGCCAATAAGTCCATAATCAGTATGATTTGGAACATTTAGTGCTCAAAAGTGATCCTCCAAAGTAACTTATCTCCATTGATAAAAGCTTTGTACATTTTCCAAGCTGATTAATGGTTAATTATAACAATAATAATAACCATTTCCCTCAATGTATTGTTTTTACCTACACACTTATATCAGTAATCATGTAAAAAATCTTCAGAATTCTACATTGTGATGATAAATAGTCTAACATTGCTTGAGGTAACAGATCGTTTAAAAAAGAATGTTATACTAGACAAAAACAAATATGAAAATGTGATCCAAATAAGTCCATAATCAGTATGATTTGGAACATTTAGTTCTCAAAAGTGATCCTCCAAAGTAACTTATCTCCATTGATAAAAGCGTTGTACATTTTCCAAGCTGATTAATGGTTAATTATAACAATAATAATAACCATTGCCCTCAATGTATTGTTTTTACCTACACACTTATGTCAGTAATCATGTAAAGAATCTTCAGAATTCTACATTGTGATGAAAAATTGTCTAACATTGCTTGAGGTAACAGATCGTTAAAAAAAGTATGTTATACTAGACAAAAACATGTATGAAATTTGATCCAAGTCAATCAGTATGATTTGGAACATTTAGTGCTCAAAAGTGATCCTTCAAAGTAACTTATCTCCATTGATAAAAGCTTTGTACATTTTCCAAGCTGATTAATGTTTAATTATAACAATAAGAGGCTATATACCTAACATCCATTTGTGAAGCTGAGCAAAATTATTCTCAGTGTTAGAGTATCCTTAAATCTGGTTGGCTGTGAAGCACAGGCTGTTTGTGTGATTCTTTATATGGACTCAATGAGTCTGTCTACCTGTGTTTTCTTAGAAAACAACAACACATGGTGAAATGAGGTGCACAGGGGAACAATAAAAAAGAATGTAAAAAAATCAGCAAAAGCAATGAACTGTAGAAGAGGAAAATGATGGTTGTGAATAAAACCAACATAGGCTTACAGAGTGCCATGAAGATATGTTCTAGGGCTAGCGCTCAAATGTATAAAACATCTGACATAATCTTCAGAAGCGAAAAACATTCAGAATTCTGATTGGCTCAACTTATGAAAAAAGCCTGTGTCCATTAACATCCGACCCTTTTGTTTCTTAAAACCATTTCGTAAGATGCCATTTTTAATATGTAAATGAGTAACTGTGTGGCTCTGTAATGGACTATGCTATAATGGTATAACTGACACAATGCTAAAGCTTTCCTCTGGGTTGACTTAGTCATTTCTCAGAGTCAAAACTTTTCCATTACAACGATGATCATTTCTTCCCTCATTCACATGCGGTTCTGAATACTTGATGGATCAAATCGCCACACAGCCTTAAGTTTAGCTTGTCATGATGGGTAGCAATCAAATCCTTGTAGTTAGCTTATATTCTAAAATGAATTGCTGCATTGAACCAATCAGTAATAAAATATGAGCATTACCATAGTTTGTACCTTGTAATTAAAAAGGTTTGAAGTTGACTTTTGTTAGTTGGGTGTGAGTCATATTGATTGATGGCACCAGTAAGAGCAACAAAAGTGAGGCTATGAAGAAAATGCAAGAAAAAAAAAAGACAGAGCATCAATATGAAGTTTGGATGGCAGACTGAATGAGAATGGGGGCAAGGAGGGGGCCAAGAGCGTTCACCCAGTGTACAGAATCAGTCGAAAAAATCAATTTCTAATTTGGCCGTCAAGATGGCAAAGATGGCGTACCAACAGCGCTACCATAGACTTAATTACACAAAACTGCCCCTGAGAATGGAAAGATGAGAGTCAGGGAGAGAGAGAAAAGATAGAGGGGAAGCAATGAGAAAGGCTGTAATGGTGAAAAGGACAAGCAGGTGGAGTGAGGGAGTGAAGGACTGAAGGACAGGGTGCTGCGAAATGGACGATAGCAAGGTCAGCGACTGGGAGAGAAAAATGGAGGCATAGTTTTTGGAGGAGGAACCACAGTTGGTGGCATAAGTGAGTGGGAATGAGGCTAAAGAGCTGAGGGGAAAAGAGACCTAATTTCACACCCCACCTCTCAAACAGTGAGACTAGAAACCACACATATGTACATCACATGCTATACGATCATACCATGTGGTTGACTCGTAGCAAAGCAAATACAAACTTGTTGGGTATCGGGGTTGTCTCTTTTGCTGCCTTTTTTTTTTTTAGTCTTCCTCTACTGTGCTCATCCATTGGATTTCTGCTGCCTGGGGGGTGCTGGCCAAGCATATCAAAGGCATTTGACCACAGTGGCAGCATGAAAGCCTTGCCCCAGACCCTAACTCCCTCTGATAATCCAAGCTGTGCCACTGAACTAGCTCAGGATGAAACATATTGCTGTCTATCCCCCGTGCACCACTTCAAGAACATATTGCCGTCCATCCCCCATGCACCACTTCAAGAACTTGCTTGCTTTTTCACTTTTAGTGACTACGGTGCTCTACTCTACCTTTTTGCTGTCAGTCTGACGGATTGCAGGTTTTTCTGGGGCCTGTCTGACTCAGATCGGCTCATGATGTTATTACAACTAGACTGAAGCTCAATATTTCAGGCCAGAAAAACACACAAAAAAATTGTAAATCTACACAACCTGCCATTTCCTGTCTGTTTGTCACTGTCCTGGATATTTCTTAGTCTGTAGTTGCCGAAAACACACACCATTAACATTTAAAATTGTTCACATTGTGTCTTCATTTTCACCTGCATTTGCTGTTGTTAACTACTTTCTTCCCGTTCATACCTCTTTTCCTTCCCTGTCTGCACACTGAATGCAATCCCAGCCTTGTCTTGATGAGAAAAAGGATATCTAAGTGCCCTGGGAAGTTTAGAACCCACCAGGGATCATTTCAGATCGCAACCCAAATAATGAAAACGTAATTCTACAGGCATAATTAAGTAAGCGATAGGGTGATTACCATGTGATCCATTAAAAGTGATGGCAAAAGTAATTACTTATTCAATCAGTAAAGTTTTACGAGGAAATGCAACGGCACCATGTTGTGTCGCCTCTATACAAGTCATTACATTTACAAGGACATAATGGCCTAAGCTGTGATTGATCCTCTTGACAGCTTGTTCAGTTGTGAGTTAAAGCCCTGGTGAAATAAAAGAGAGCTTTAAATTGATTTTAAATAACGTTTTTAAAAGGTACCTGAACTGTCTGTTACATAGCCATTCTAGACTGCATGCATCTGAATCTGTCTATTTGTAGCAGTCTGCCATGGAGTGCTGGATTCCTGTGGAAGTGAACTGTTTACAGCGAGGTTTGGAAGCAGGGGAGGAGGTGTGGAGGAACAAAACACATTCAAGATGTTGTGTGTCTAACACCTCCTACTCTCACATATGGCAGTTCTGTCAGCCAATACTGATGATTCTCAAGACACTGTCAGTCAACATAAATGATCTCATATAAATGCATGAGAATGGCATTTCATATTAAACTGTTGGATACTTCTGTATCTGATTTTTTTTTTAAATCCTGCTTTCATACTGAGTTCTTTTTGAGTTTTTATGGATATAAACATTTTTTTATTGTATTTAATGGGACAATAAATAGCAATACTGTAATTGTTTCTGCAGGAAATGCAATACATAATGACATACAGCACATACCACAAAGTCCACTATCACACATAGTCACTCACATCTTTAAGACAGCCCATAAAGTTGTTGCTGACTGGCGATCCAGGAAGGTCTGCGGTGTTGGGGCTCCCCCCAATGTAGAAGAAGTCATCAGAGCCCAACATGGTGTAATCTTCCTGGGTGTAACCAGTGGTGGTCAATATACCATCAACCGAGATGGTCACCTGTTTATGGGCACCGTCACCCAGACAAGAGATAGAAATATACAGCCAGAGAAAAAAGAGGAGAAGAGCAGGAAAAGACAGAAAGTGATAAGAGAGAAGAGAAATTAGAGGAAATGAGATGAAAAAAAAACAAGAAAGAAATTGGATTAAACACCAAATATGGGCAGGAATGTCCACTAAAAGGGTTTCATTTTTGTTGGCTGTTTTTTTATGCCAATCAGTCTGAGAGCTGTCTCTCTGGAGTGCAGTTGCTTGAGTGAGAAAAAGCCATTTGAACATAACCGAGCTGATAGACACAATCAGTGGTATGAAAACAATCCTGTCTCACCTCACTAAATGCAAGTAAAGCCTTTAACTTTAGTCTGCACTGGATTAAGAGAAGTTAAAATACCTTTTAACAGACCTTTAAAGCACTAATAACTACCAGAAGACTACAAACTCTGTCATTTTTGACAGGATATAGAAAACTATCGCAGTCTGTAGAGGTAGCCCTACCTTTAAAGCTACTGGGTTTTCCCTGTTATTGCCAAAGTCATTCCAGAGAATGTCTTTGTTGAACCTCTTTTAATCTATGGTGCTTTTGTGAAAAATAACTCCCTTGTCGAATTTAATTGATTCAGGTATTAGGCTACATTTTTTTGAAAGGTTATACGTTCTGAAATGAATGTTTGATTGCTGGTAGAGTAGAGAGTGCCTGTTGGAATAAAGGATCAGACCCTTAGATGTAAGCCGATAGCGATAGGTCGGAATATCAGAGTAAAACTAACCTCACACAAAATCCCTTACTCTTTGGGTACTCTTTAGAAGTTCTCAGAGTTTTCCTCGGGTGGCCTGTATTGAAAGCTTGAATACATTTTTTTCATGTGTAAAATAATGGGTCTCTGAAATCTGATACTGGTAAAAATGACTAACCTTATAGAAAGAAAACAGAAAGGTTTAATCCTTAATTAGACCAGAATATGTGGAGTCTACTCAAGGAGTAATATCACATCTTAAAGATGAGAAGCAAACTTTAAATGTCACTCGCTGCCGTGTGTCCAATGAAGTCCTGAGAAGTGACTAAAAACACGATTTCAGATAATCTACACTCAACTGAACTTTGAATGTGTACACTCTGTCGATTTACCATCAATGAAAACTATCTGGATATTAATTTAATTGCATTTCAGCAAATTTAGTTTTTGAAAA
Source organism: Menidia beryllina (assembly GCA_013363375.1). Lineage (NCBI taxonomy): Eukaryota > Metazoa > Chordata > Actinopteri > Atheriniformes > Atherinopsidae > Menidia > Menidia beryllina. The sequence goes on along the minus strand of JABUIW010000018.1, from coordinate 662,947 downwards.
TGTAAAGTATCTTGCTCATTGTGCAAAATTGTACTATTGTGCTAAATTGTACAATTATATAACTTTAGCTCTATAAATGCTGTGCTGTGCAAACTCTGACCTGCTGTTTGAATCGGGACATCCATTTTCAGTAAAAAATGTGGTAATTATTCTCGAAGAGTAGGTCTGGCCTAAAGGCACATGCTATGGAAAGCAACACATACTTCCATCTGCTTTTCATTCCATACAATTTATATATAAATAATTTTCATTAATAATTTATTTAAGAAGTACCCATTAGGAACAATTTGTTAAAGGCCTACTACTGAAATACTGAATCAAATACTCATTCTTACTCACTTTGCTTGAACAATCTATATGTGCAAGCAGTGTTAGCATTAAATGTAGAATTTTCTAATCATCGTACTTTATAATTTGATAATCTATAGAAGGATTTTGCATACTGTAAAGTTCTACTTTGTCACATTGATGAAGAGACCCAACTTTTCTTTAGCATAATTTTAGCATAATTAGCTATTTTCCTCAAATAATACCAGGCTATGAGAACACTTTAATTTAAACTATATACAAACCATTCATTTCAATAAAAAAAATTTAAAAAAAAATAATATGCTAAATACATTAAGTTATTTTCTCAGAGCACAATACATCATTAAGTGTGTGGTTAAGGGAAAATATAGCAATTGCACTCCACAGAACAGTCTCAGTTGAGTTTTTGTCTCTTGTTTTTTGTTGGCTATGTTTTATTTCAACCATTGCCTTTCTCCCAGTACTCCCCTGTTTAACAGGGCAACTCATTTTTATGTCTGCTGTAGGTGGCTAACATTGCTGGTACTCGCCAGATACATCTGGCAAGGGCGAATATGAAGTTCACAGCGCTGGTATGTTTTGGCCATTTTGGGTGGATCATAGTGGGGGCTTTACAAACTTTCTATTCTCAAAGTGACGATAGCGAAATGTGCTAAGAGCGAGAACTGAGTAAAACATTCTTACTCACTTTGCTTGAGCTATCTATATGCATCAGGATACAGACTCATAAATAAGGACTATCGCTTTGGGATGAGACCTATAGCCAAAGAGCATAAAGGCTGTAGGGAGTACATTTTGTAAATGGCTTCTGCTGAAATATATTCAGGGCTAAATGTAATCATCGGGGTTAGAGGGGCTAGCATTGACAAGCTGCCAGACACTTATCAAGTTCCCTGCTAAAACAGGCCTGACCTTTATCTCAACCCTGACTCCCCAAGTTAAAAACCTTTAAATTGATATATATATATATATATATATATAGGGGAGAGTGGGGTAAGATGAGCCATTTTTTACTTATGTTGTTCTGGACGTAAGGAAAAATGACACAGAAATAGAATGAAAACATATTATTTTATTTTAGGATGTCTCCTATCAAATGAAATTATCAGAATGCATCTCTGACAAAGCTGCCCAAAATAATGACTTCTCAAAAAAAAGTTCTCCTGTGGCTCAACTTGCCCCAGGTTAGGGGTAAGTTGAACCAAGAAAGTGGGTAAATTGAGCCATCTTGGGGTAAACTGACCCTCTAGGTTTTAAAATGTAAACATGAGCATATTGTGCTAACAAACAGTTTGAAAAGTTTTGAACATCTGTGAACAAACCACCAGTTAGTCTCAAAACCATTTAATCAAAAGAACTATTCAATATTCCAACTGCCAAGGTTGCAGAGGAACATGAACTGTTGCTCCCTCCTTGCAGTTCCTCCAACCTTTTGAGGTTGAGGTAGCTTCTTCAGCACATCACTCCGTGGGAAAGATTCCTCATCGTTTTCCTTGAATGCAAAGGTGGGTTTCTTACTGCCAGTGATCCCTCGGATTCTTTTCACAACTCTGGCACTCACTTCGTTGCCTGCAAGGCTGTCAACCAAGCCAATGTAATGGTGGCTTCTGCATTTGGATGCAAATTTTACGATGACAAAGTCACCAACTACCAGATCTGAGACATCTGGTTCACTTCTTTCATCGCTGGAACTCTCGTGCTCAGAAGAGTCTTCAAATGGGATGGCAACATCACTCTCCTCAGGGCTGATTTCTACTGCGATTTTCTTCTGGGTTTGTTTCCTCTTCAGAATTCCTTTCTCTTTTCTGGTTCTTTCTGTTTTGCCTTTCTGTTTATTTTCCCTTTCTTTATGGGCAATTTCGATTGCCTGCTTTTCAGGTGTATCAGTCAGGATTCTTGTCTTCACACGCTTTCGGTTTGTTTGTTTCCTGGGGTTCTGACTTTTGGGTAAGGGTAGAATGTCAGTAGGAGACACATATCCAGCATGGTTGGGGTGTGAAATTGTGTCACTTGGTGAAGCACATGCATGTGCAGGGCCTGGTGAAGGTAGCTCATTTCTTTGGTGTAAGGCCATGGAACTGGTCTGCGAGCTGCTTGATATGGTCTGCAAGCTCCTTCTCCATCTCCTCTGAAAAGACTCTCCTTGCTTCTGCTGTTCCACTGTACCCTGCTGCTTTTACTTCCTTTACCTCCCTCTTCTTTATGTATCTCCTCAATGTTGACCTGTCAATATTTCTCTCTTTTGCCACTGATCTGATGGACTTTCCAGCCTTGACATCATTGGCTGCTCTTTCCAGCGCTTCAAGGGGTGTTGAGCCCCAGTTTGTTTTTCTCTTGTAGGTTCTTGGCATGATCCCTGTTCTACAATGGTAAACATTTGACAAACCAGTTGAGTATACTCAAAGAAATACTATTTTATACGTCTGAGAGTGCTTGCCTCGTGGTGGGGTAAGTTGAACCATTTGCTCAATTTACCCCATAGCCTTTGGCTCAATTTGCCCCATAGCCACCATTTTGGAAAAAATGGGCTAGCTTAGAAATTCAGGCTAATCTTTAGTGAAGTGATTCACATGATTTTATACGTAAGAAAATCACCAACAAGTATAATATATAATTTTAGACCCAGATAAATTTGCTTTGATATAACAGTCATTTTACCTGATATACTGTAAATTTACTTAAACAAGCAAAAAACAGTTTCTTGTGTAAAAAAAGTACTTACCCCTTCTCCCATGTGCTTGTCTTTATTGCAGTAAGATGGAAATGATTGGTGCTTCCTGAATTTATGATCACATGACAAAACATGTGAACGGTTACCTAGATACAAGGGGTGGGTCAACTTACCCACTGGCTTATCTTACCCCACTCTCCCCTATATATATATGCTAGGAGCAATGTGTCAAAAGCCTACAAGAATCTAACACGCTTCTGCAACATACACGCACAAATAAATAAAGAAAAGAACAAATTCCCATGACGACAACAAAAAAATCTGAACTCAATCCTCAATATCAGCTATTCTTTTTTCCTTCTTCTTAATATAGATTGTTATTCACAACTAGTTGTTGATAAATTGGATCAGAAGAGAAAATAATCCAACTATTAGTCTTTCTTTGTCTTATTCATAGTATGTTCTTGTGCACTGCCATAGTTTTTGTAATTTTACGCAATGTTACAACATTACATTTAAATTTTTTCTTCAAATTGGAGGAAGAAAAATAAAATAAAATAAAATAAGAACTGGTGGAATTGTGTGGGGAGATAGTCTGATAAGTACCAAACTGACACTGCAACATCATCACTGTTTTGTCATCATTCTCTATTATCTTTTGTGTCCTTATTCCCCCTTTTAAATGTGCTTCAAACAAGTAGCACACACTCCACAAAAGGAATGACTAGCTAGCTCAGAGGGACCAGCTGCTACCTGTAATAAATGATGGGCTTTTACAAAGTTGGTCTTCAATTACTCTTTCTTAATGCAACGCACACAAAAACTAAACCGACCTTGCTGATTCATGTTCAACTGAAAACATGTGAATAGACTTAAAAGGGATTGACACATCTTAGAATATCAAATAATTCAAAATGATTCTGAACTGGCTTTATGGTCCAGTGATGGAGAAATGTTTTCTTTTATGCTTTCAACCTCCCTAATCACTCTGATGTGTTCTTTCTCCTGATTTACCACCTACTACCACCAAACTCATGATTGAATTTCACATGCTGTGCCCCCAATCTGGACCAGTCTCTGCTGTGTGCTCAGCTGAGTGTGTCAATAGCTCATTGACCATTATCTTACTCCGCAGATGCATGCAGATAGCAGTTTTGAAAATATGACTAAACCTTAGCCCTGTGAAGTTGATCACAATATAAAACAAACAAAAAACCCCAAAAAAGGATTTGCATTTCGGCATTACTAAAATGAGAAGAATGACAGAACCAGATTAATGAGCCTGGGGGATGTATCAACATTATGTCTGGCACACTTGCACACAATTCTCCCACGTATTAGCGGATTCACTGTTCATCCATTGTGTATTGATTCTTAGAAGTCTGGCACCAACTTATGTGCTGACTAGAGTGAAATTAAAAAGAAAGGGAATTAGCAATCGCCTATGTAGACGGTGCCACGAGCACACAACTTCTCTACTTCTGTGAATTCACAAGCCAGAATCCAGGTGGTTTTGGGTGCTCAGATAAAGCACAAAAGGAAAATGTGAGGCTTATCTTGCCCACCAATAGTTGTGGAGAAAAGTGGAAATACATATATAATTTGATTTGAACCTACGGCTTTCAACAGATAAAATGGAGAAAACACTGCGGCTGTTTAATCAATTCAGACATATTTTAAATACAAGTAACCATGTTCTATTCCCAATTCTCAGCAATAGTAACTCAAAGTATCTAATCTACTTTCAGTCCTTTTTTGGCAGTATTTGACCTTTTATAATGATTAGTCTTCAAATATCAGTATGAAAGAGGCCAACGGTTTACAGAGAAAATGCTTCACTTGTCTTTATGATTGCACCACATTTACTTTAACAGCTGCAGAAGGTAATTCAGGAAAAAAAACATAATAGTTAACACAACACATTGACCATTAGGAGGTCCACAGAATCATTAGCTCGGTGCAATGTTGAATGGTGTATTAAGGCCAAAAATGTTATCCCACTTTTGCTTTGATAGGTGTCTGGCAACTTGTCAAAGTTTCCTTCCAGGACTAAAATGGGGCTGTCAAGCTTTGAGCTTTGAGCTAAGCTACATTCCAAAATTAGTAAATGCATTCGGGAAGCGTTGGTACGTTTTGGCCAACGGTTGAATGCAAAGGAACCAAAAGGGAGTGGAGGGGATTCGTCAGCTATATGCTGACACCATTAAGGGGGTGGAAGGTGAAAAGAGTAAGTTAGTAATTTTGTAAGTAAGGGGAGAGTCAGACACAAAAATGGTTGTTAGTACAGTTACAACAGAGGTTTAATCCAGTTGATTAGTAACACTGATTTAATCAATTTAGTCAATGAGGTAAGGTGATTAATTTGAATGCACAAACCAGATCCATTGTTTTATCTCAATATGTTTTATCATGAAGAAGGGGGTTGTTTTGGTTAATAACTAAATTAATCCATAAAAGTTAAAAAAGGGTAACACACAAGCCATGCACTTAAATGAAAAGATGACAGGTGAAATCAAGGAAAAGGATTAGACACAACACATGTTACAAAACAATAAATATCTAAACAAATCAACCATTTAGCAAGATGCAGCAAAATGGGATATAAGAGGAAACATAGAATTCAAGGCACCACCAACACCAAACGAATGGAAAAAGGGGAAGAAGATCGACATTGTTAATGTTCTCGGTTACATTCAGAAACGCAACGAAAAATCCCATCAAAAGACGTGTACGACAGACTGAGAAGTGTTGGGCTAGAGCAGCATTTACATCCTTCAAAACTGTAAATGTAGCAATGTTCTAGCCAACAGAAACATGCAGACAGGAGATGCAGAAATGCAAACATTGGATTCTGTCAGGTTGGGTGGAGGTAGGAAATAATGTGTCAACGACAACAGATGAACTTTACAGAAATGGGAGGATATTTTGTGTAGAATAGGGGAAAATTGAGAGGGGAGAACAGGCAGTTGCCCAATTACTATTACTCTCATGGAACATATGATCTCATCATTGCTATCGTCCTGTGTATTAGAAACAGAAAAACCTCATACTCAGTAATGAATGCAGATCTCACAATGCCTCTGCTGAAATTTCATCATTATGTTTTGGATACGGGACGCTTATTGCTTCATCATTTTTGTCAAATTAGGGCAAAGTCTGACAGAGGCACTATACGATACACAGACTCTGCACTGCACATAACACTTCATCATAACTGCATTTCATGAGTTATGATGGATTGGCCAAATTTATTCCTTGGGGCTTCAATCAGAAATCTGAAAACTGTAAACTAAATGTGTCTCCCCTCTTTGCCTTTTCCCTTAGTACTGTTTCAGCAAGGAGATGGTGTGAGGTCATTAATCATTTTAGTAAGTTAATTTTGAAGTTAAACCTATAAAGGTTAAATAATATTAAATAAAAACGGAAAAACAAATAATTAGATAATAACAAAAACCAAGGCGTGTGGCTCACTTGTCTTTGACATATTAGCTATATAAGGACAGTTAATATATGTATGTATATATATATGGTAACTCTGATATATACATAAACATATATTCTCAATGCAATTTCTATATATAAAAAAAGAACACAAAGTAAAGTGGAAAGAAGGTAATTATTTTTCATGCAAGGGTGAGGCCAATAAAGTATAATAAATATAAGTTAGTGTTAGTGTTAGTGACAGGCTGAATGCACACAGCTCATTTTTTTTCTCCTGGCAGTTCTCTTTATAGTCTGCTTCAATGGGCAGACACTTTACTTCAAAGATTAGAAAAGACCAGTGAAAGCAAGTAAGAATGGTCACATCTACAAAGTGTACCATAAGCAATACATTAAGCCTTTGGGAAAAAAACAAAAAGATCCAAGAAAACTCTAGATCTGTCATTCTGATATGTTCATGTGTTTCTCAACATCAATATATACATACATTAGCAAGCTAAATCATTTTTGCTTACCATCTAATTAACAGGGAATACTGTCTCAGTACATACTGTTAAGATTGCACACATAGAGAACATACAGGTAAACATCTGAGAACAACCTCACCTCATTATAAATCAAAATGGGTCCACTTATGGGATCAAGCATGCATCTGTGGCTTACGTTTGTCCCAAAAAACCAAATGCTGTGATTACTCTTTATTCTCTTACCGGTAATACTATTCACTACACTGTATGGCACAATTAATTATGGGGCAATAAGAGAAGGCAATTTATTTTCTTTTTCTATTCTGTTCTGTTATAACTGTTACTTCTTTTCACTGAAGTCATGATAAAAGGTTATAGTGGCTTCAAAAATCAGCTGTGTGCGCTCTCTTTATAGAGTTATATTAACAAAAAACTGAGAGGAAAAAAAAACATCAGATAGGGTCTGGGGTTAACAAAATGTAAAGAAAACACTACAAAAAACTGCTATAACTAAGTTATTAAATCATTTTGCATTATGATTCTTTATTTCTTCATACGGATAGGGTCCGAAGTACGAGACAAAAATAAATCAACTAAACAAAACAAAAAAAAACACCAAAAAAACAGTAGAACTTAAAGAACACTAGGGGGAAAATCTATATTAAAAAAGCTGATTATTTGTTTTTTGGGCAGACCTCTTTGGATGAATACATTAAGTCCTAGAAAGGGAAATCAGATGGCAATAAAAAGCAGTAACATATATAAACAGAGAGAGGGCAAAAATAAAAACAAAGGTGGAGATCTTTCGCTACCTTGGAATTGATGAAGGATTGGACTTTCAGTTAAGCAAACAGAATAGAAATAGGTAACGGAAAACCCAGGGCAAACCAAAGTGTAAGACAATTAGAATGATATCTACCATATAATGCAGTTTGTTTACCATAGCGTGTCCAATGCCTGCGTGCTTCAGGAGGAAACAGGGGGAGGGAAAAGAAAAAAATGATAAACCTTAAAAAAATTCAAGAAAACATATCTCAACCCCAAAAAAGTGGGAAAGAAAAAAGAAATTGCTTATAGCAAGATAAGCTTTTCTCTTTAGTAGGTGAGCTAATTGTTTTTAAAAAAAAGAAGAGAAAATAATGTCAACATTAATCTACAGTAACCTAAAAATCTGTGTTCCCTGTATTTTTTGCTATAACATCCAAATAAAGAAATAAAGAAAGCAACTCGAGGCAACTGTTTTTTTTTAACTGGTCTTGGAAATAAACTAAATCAGAAATAAATAAAAAAAAAGGAATAAAGGGATAACAGTACATTTGTTAGTATGTAAGTTGCAAGTTAAGTAGAGAAAACAACAGATGGTACACATTCCGTGAATGACACAGTGTTAGTTGTTGAAATCATAAACGGTAAGGGTAAACAAAATTCACCAAAGAAATTAATAAAACTGGAAGAACTTGGAAGCTTGTTAGTAAGAAAGACAAGAGTTAGCAAATCAACTTCCATGGGAGGGAGGTACAGGTTTTGATGGGGGTGTTTAGTTTGAGAAGGGACGGGAAAGGGGAAAAGTACGTCAGTATTAGTATCCACTCTGTCGGACTAATTTGGGAAGTGAACTTTCTGTCGAGGTGTGTGCTTCATCTTCAAGTGGCTTTGGGTTTTGGCTGGGCAAGGACAAACTCTTTTGCTGACTTAAATTGATGTGATTATCAAATGTGATGCAGAAACAGAAAAAAAAAATGTTATTGCTGTGAAAATCATCAATTACCATACAAAAAAAAGTTGTGGTACAATTACAATATCAATGTAGAGAAAGGGAAATTCATCTGATTGAGACTTATTGAGATGGGAAAAAGAAGGTGAGAGACAGAGGGGCAAAAATAACCAAGCCCTTTCATCAACTTTTCTGGTATCTGCAACAGCCTGAAAGAGAAAGAAATGTTAATTAAGCTGTAATTTCCCACAAATACGTGTAATTGTTGCTGCCTCCGAAAAGAGAAAGGAAGATGAAAGCGAACATAAAATACAAACACATACATCCATATATAAGGGACATTCAATAATCATCTGTTTTTGAAGAAGTTAGTTGTGAGGTACATGGAAATATGTATTATCTAGAGCTTTGATTGGTTTAATTTGAAAAGTTTTTTTCTCTTATGTTATATCTTTCACATAATAACACATGTATGACATAAAGCTTTATTTGGTATGTGAACAAGTTGGAGTAGATACTATTGGCAGATGTTGATCCTGACCATTTGCCAGAGTGGACATCTACAAAGCAGACTGCATCTAGAACTTTTTGATTATACTATAAATCTGTTATATAACTGAATATATTAGCTATGAAGCACATTTGTCTTTTGTTACACCAGTGCCTTGAATAATTGTTTCTTTGCTTTGCAAAGTTTGATCTAAACAGAACGTTGTTTTTTATGTAAAACAAATTAAGGTTTTAGGGATTTGCTTGAAAGGCCAACACAAAATAGACCACAGCAATTAAGTTCAATCAAAATTCTTAGCCGTTTATTGGAAGCCTAAGAACAAACCACAAAAATCAATAGTACTCAATTGTGTAATTTATTCAAGTCCCAAGTAAAGTAAGCACTGGACTGGAGATTGGTCTTGCAGTACAGCAAACACAGAGAGCACTTTTTGGCCAATAAGCTGTATTTCGAGTGTTTTAGTAGGTGTGTATCTAATGCAACATACCTAGCTGACAGATTTATGACAGGTATCGGTGCCTGGCGCCGACTTATTAGAGAGAAATAAAGAGAAACAGAAAACTCAGTGAAAAATATTCGTCTGAAATGAGTAATTAAAAGCCAATTTGAACTAAAGCATAAGCATTTGTTATATAATGTCCCTGGATCATAGTTCTATTTATTGATGTTACATTACAGGCTGTGCCCTATTTTTCTGTTTCTTTATTCCTCAAATTCATGTCCTTGTCAGCTTTAGGTGAGAAGTTAGTCATGTAAAGGATTTGTCTAACTGGCTGAAACTTGATTTGAACACAACCCTATTGTGATTATTTCATTAATACACTGACATCATGTTCTTTCTTTTTATTTGAAACAGGACGTGCTCAATATGTGCTGTGCTATAGAAAAACTAATTAAAGTTTGCTCAAAACTATGCATTCCTCCACGTGCATGCCTTTTTGATGGGGAAAAAAGTTCAATTTGAAAATGATCATTTGCCAAGTTCAAGTTTCTGTGTTGTTGTTTGATTGTGTGTATGTGTTCTTCAGAGAGAAAAATACTATGGAAAATCACTTTGTTGCGTAAATCAATCGTCAAAAGTTAGCTTGAATTGTGCTGCAAAATTATTTCCTCTAAATTGATTGTCCATCTGGGATAAGTAAGTGTGAGAAGGAAAGTGAGTGAGACAGAAATAACAATGTTTAGAGTTTGTCAAAATATTCTGCCAAATGACTATGGTTGGATAAAGCTCAACATGCATCTTTCTGGCCATCAACAAAAATGTAGGATGTGGTACTAATAAATCAGTTTGTGAACACCCTTTTTTCAACAGGAAGTATGACAGTAGCAGCATCATACTTTCAATATGGTTTTCAGAAATATGGCCTAAGAAATAATGGCTCTGCCATTTACTGTAGCACAAAACATACTATTGGGAGCCCGCTACAACACTCAAAGAATTAAAGAATCAAATTGTCTACGTTTATCAAAACAAATGGAAAGACACCAAAAATCAATCTATGGAGATCTAGTCCATACGATTTTCAGCTGTCATCAGAAATACATACTTTGTGGTATTACAAAATAAGTATTTGAGTTGTATTTTTTAGTCTTTAAAATAGAAATGTTATTTTTGTTTTGTTTCTTTGTTTAAATGTCTGTCCTTCAGTCATATGATACAATATGGAAATTTGCTTTTTATGGAACCAATGTCTTAAGTTGGCCATTATAAAATGAAGTCAATCAGGACAACGTCATCTCTCAAGAAATCACCATTTTTTAAACATTGTGCATTTATGTAACAAAGTCTTTAAGTCTGTCCCTGTATTATGTCCTTGGAGCAATAGAATGGACTCTACTGTAACAACTATATTTGTCAATGCAAATTCTCTATTTTCACTCAATTTCTTATCCTATTTTTTTCTTAATTCAATGTATATGTTGCTTTATCTGCATAAAAAACATGTCCAATTGTGTGTGTAAAAACAATGGGGCAAAAAAACCTAATTCTGATTCTGAACTATACGTGGGATATGTACTTGTGCTATCTGTGTGGGAGCTGTGTCTAATTGTCTGCACATCTAGTTGTGACCACAAACAAAGTCGTCCCATGAGGATAAATGGCCAATTTGAAATTTCATGCACACCCACACTTTGATCCTGGGTCACAGTAAAGTGCTGTCACTAGTCACCCACTTTGTGTCTAATGACGCCTCTTAATCCCTTAATTAGGAGAAAAAGATTTTGTGGTGGGTGTAAATTTGCATATCAGCACAGCGATGTCATTCCATTTTTCTGAACTCAAATAGAAAAATTAAGCCTGAGAAATATAGCAGCTGATATATCAAAGTAGAAATGTGAAAGAGAGCTAGAAAAGCCAGGGATTTGAAAAAAAAGAATGACAAATTCTGAACTCTGACAAATATATCCATGAAAGAAATACAATGCTCAAAGGACATTGTATCTTTATCTTTTTCTTCGTTGAAAGATGCTCTGTTGTAACACAAGGGAAATAAAGTAAATATTACTTGCTGCAGTATTTCGATTCAAAAAGTCTGAAACGCCTAACAGGCACTTGGTGTGTTGATTTTTAAATGATCTATCTTTACTCTCTAGCTTCTGTCACACTGTGCAGGCGCGATGTATATGAAAATATATGTACATATATACGTTTCTCTAAAAATAACAATAAAGGGATAGCAAAATTATGAACTCTGAAAAACATTGTGTCATTTTTAAACTAGAAGTCGGTTTAACTGCTGAAACAAGTGGACTAGACCCTTTCATGTTACCAGTGATACTGTTTGATTTCATTGGTGCTCTGGCTCTATCTGATCAGTTTATCATTCCACCATAATCTAAACGAGAGATTTCCCACTGCTCTTTCTGGACATCATTTTCTGATTGTCATATGTTTGTGAAACCATTCGATTAGTTTAATATTTCTTCCTGACCTACAAATTTCAATCTCTCATAGAGGTATCGAGAAGGAACTTTCAGCTATTTTTTACTCTTCTTTAGACCATCCATGAAAAACATGTGGCTTGTACTTACTAGAACATTAGTATGCTCCTCTGTGTGCTAGGTTCCCATGATAAACTGTGCAGAGCAGGAGCACATAAAACATGTGACTGCTACAGGGTTATTTTTTATTAAAATTCTTTGAGCCACATATGACAGAGTTCTAGGACCAATTCAGTTTCCTTATTTGTTGTTTTCTTGTTTGTTTTGTTACAGATTCTTATGGTTAAACTTGGTTATGTTTAGACATGCATTTATAGTCATGTAAAAATACATGAGAATGACAATAAAAGAGTGTCAGATAATCTTGGTAGGTTTTTTGAAGAAATCAGGAATCCGGTGGTATCCCACAGCTTGCACCGAATTCCTTTTTTCTATCACCTTACTCATGTTTGCTTTAAAGCAAACACGCTGCTGCGACCCTCTCTGTAATTAATCCATGTGGGAAAACAAAAGTTGTTTATTCAGATGTAAAAGACTGAGTACAAATCTCCCATTTGCTAAACAAACACATCTGTGTGTCAACCTTGAAAAATACCGAGAAATGTAACACGTGGAAATAAACCAATGACAACACTGTGGACAATGTGAACATGTTTTGAGCATATTTTGATAAACATGTCGACGAGACCTGCAGGATGCCTGCCGGGCTAATCTAAAATGTATAATGGCGTTTTGTTGGGATGCTGGTCTTTTTCACACTCGTCATGGTGGCCATTACTGAACTGTGGCCACCAGTGAATAAACGGAATAAATATTTAATGCCAGAGCTGTGAAAATGATCAATGGATAGTGCAGCGGAGCCAAGATTTCCATCCCCGGATAGATTTATCATTGTGGCCGCAAAAAGTTCCGAGACTGATGACCGTCCTGCAGTAAATTTCCTATTTGAGCCTTAAAATACAAGGAATAACAGTAATACGTTGTTATTGTACTGTGCGTGGGATTTTCTTAGGAAATTGTTGCCATCTGTCATCAGGTGAAAACCCTCTCAGTCTGCATTGATAATCAGTGACATACAAAGTCGGCTTGTGAGTGAGTATGAGTTTGATGATCTATGTCCTGGACACATGGATGGGTGGGTTTTTTTTTCTGCGTTCGCGGTGAATCAGGCTGCCCTCGGTAATGCATTTGCGAGTGACCCTGTCAGAGGACATACAGCTGGGCCCCCATTCAAAATGGCTCTTTCAGGTACATTTGGTTTTGTGTTCATTCCAATCATCCGGCATTCAGTCTAGAGTGCCTTCCTCCAAGTAATGGAATCTGGCAGACATGCTTCAGGTGCAAATATAAATGTCACTGCAATTATGGCGGGGAGAAGTCTCCAAACAAACAGCATAAGGGTGTATGCTTCTATGCAGTTGTGAGAGTGTCAGAGTTTTCATGCGGAAACGGCAACAGAGCTTCATGGTTTCTGCTGTGTAACTGCATTGTTTTTAATGCTTATTTACTATTTTAACCATCTATATGCTTTTAATCTAATTTGTGATTAATTTGCTTTAGATTTCAGGACGACAGATGTGAATTAGCAACTATGCTAGAATCTGGCTCATTTAAAATCTGTACTGAGGTGTAAGATTGTTTCTTAATGAGCACTGTCCTGATTAAATAAAAAAAATAAAATAAAAAAAGATTTGGTTTAAAACTAAAGGGTCTAAAAGGGGCTTTTTTGAATGTCATGTAACTCATGATGCTCAGACATTAAGATAAGAGTTTAGCTTTGCTTTAATCTATTATATAAAAAATTAAACCTATTAGGATGACAATAAATACTGAACTTCTGGATCGCTTAATTCACTGAAAAATGGAATATAGCATCATATCAAACTACTTTTTTATGCTCTTAATTTCTGTTTATACAGCTCTTTGAGCAAAGATCTGCAAATTTCTATATAGCTAGTGATTTTGTCACAAAGATGACTAAAGTAATGACTATCGTTTTAGAATTTGTATTAACTTGGGAAAACACAAGCTATACTTTATTTCTAGTTCTTATTCTGAAAGTGTATTTATCGAATTTGAGCACACAGAAGCTGAATATGTAAATATGCATTTCTTAGAAAGAACAGCTATAGCCCTTTATAATGCTGAGATTGTCTAAGATGCCATGAAAATATTGTTCTCATAATTGCTAGAACAATGCTAAATTAAACCAAAAACATAAGCAGAGGAATTTTATAGAAAACAACTAAATGGAAGAAAATAATATACAATCAAATGACATTAGCACTAAAGGTACGAGGCTCCATTGTTCGTCCCCACAAATTAAAGTGAAAGGCAGTCATTTCAGTGTCAACTATCTGCACAAACACACGGCTTAGTTGCTGGAATCAATGCGCTATAATGTTGACATCCTTTGAATGAGCTGCCACATTGATAATAGTTTCTCAGCTAACAGTAGCTTCACAGACTTCCAACGAGATTATGAGCAGTTCTAAACTGACAAAGAAGAAGAGCAGGAAGGGACATCGAAAGAAAACATTTCCTCTGTTTAGGAGCAAAAAAATGACTATGTTTATTATCTCTCACTTCATTGTATTGCAGCTTTATGCTCATGGTTTAAAAATTCTGCTCGTGAAGAAAGTTGTGTGTGAATTATAATGTCCAGTTTCTATTGTTCCAATTTGGCACTCTACTGTATGTTTACAATAAACTCTGATTATACATAGAAACTTCTACTTTATATTTTCCACCGTTTCGCAACTAACAAATACTAAGTGATAACTTGCTCAACTCTGGAGTGATAAATCTGTCTTTATACGCTTTAGCCAACGTGTCTCAGATACTTCTTTACTCACTGCCCTCTGTGCAAAACACCAATTCGGACAGTCATGACTTCTAAGCGGCGATTTCTATTAATTCCCCCCAAGGCCTTCATTCCTTATTTTCAATACTTATTTACTTTGCTGATACGTCCCATGATTTTTTCTAAATCTCCCTCTCAATCTCATCATTTCTGCCTCGCTAACGTTTTATCACCTATTTCCACCTGTTTGAATGTGCTAATGGCGATCTGATTATCGGGCTGTGAGGCGGGAGGATGAATAAACATTAAAGTGTTGGAGCAGGTAGTGGCAATCGAGTCTGATGACTGAGTCTGCGAGTGAGAGTGTGGGGATGCAGGCAGATATGTTAATGCGCTGAAAATATTATGCAAATGGGGGGACTTTTTTTTTCTCTCCTTGAAATGCACAGGCTTTGTCGGTACTGGAAACAAACAGCTGGGCAGATGTTTTACCACAGGTTGTTTGTAATTTGAGCTAAATGTGTCAACCTGTGATCAGCATAGGGGAAGACACATAGAGAGAAAAAAAAAAAAGAAATTCTAAATGCACATCCTCCCACACATAGATGATAACTGCACTCCCACTTCCTCACGGCACGGCTTTAGCACATTAGGAATACTTAAAATGTCATTGGCAGTAAACTGAGAAAGGATTACAGGGGTGTTAGTATGCCATTATGTTCATCAAACAAATCCACTACCCATGCCTGTCTTGAATAGCAATTCCGAACATTAGAGATTCTTCTCGGAGTTGATTTGTTACATTATTTCTTGGTGCACTTACATGTAAAGCGAACAAAAAAATGCTGTGTTTAAATGTACATGTTGATTCAGGACATGCTTTTATCAGCGGTATCGCAGCGTTCGTCCGGAGGATATATTCGAACCGAAGGAGTTAATACAGGACCGCAGCCAGGGATGATTCACTACCCAACGGCAGAGCAGACTCCGTTGCTAAGTGACAAATTGCTAGCGAGAATGGAAGCGAGAGATAAAGTGAAAATGAGAGGGAGAGGGAGGAGGCAGGCATGCAGGAGGGGGAATTGATTGGCTCTGTCTTAGGAATTCTAGCTGCTTCTGGATTAAGGTTGGTGAGAGGGGAGCGAGGTGATGGATGGATGGATGGACGGAGGGGGCTGGGGGGATGGGAGGATAATTGTGCCTGATCACTCCTGCAGAAATGAATAAAAAACACAGAGAACAAGTCAGAGACAGATAAAGAAAGAACAAGAAAGAGGAGTGGGAAAGGAGGCGGTGGGGGATCAAGGTACATTCTCTTGACTGAAAGGAGAGGGATGACATTCTTATTCTGTTGGTTATGTGGAACAGATGGTGACAGTGATAATTCCTTCTACATGTTCAGCCATGTGACTCTCAAATATGATGATGCTCTTGTAGCAGGAGTTACATTTCGGTGACAAATGGAGAGAGGAAAATACTGCAGAGCATTTAAAATGATGCATTTTCTTGAAGAATAAGGTAACATTGCATGGAAAACATCTAAAAGCAATTTAAATGTTTTACATTCAGCATCTTTAGCATCTTCTAAGCATATCCCCCTCTTTTTATTACTATTATTAAACTAAGCGATGACTGTCTAAAGGCACACCACCAGTCTATGGAAAGAAAGAATTGTATAACGCATTTAAGGGAGGAGTATCTCTGGACACCTGGCTTTTTTCCTCTGGGAGAAGCTCACACATGAAACAGCCTGCCAACATATATCAGAGACTGTGACACCTATGGCAACACAATCAAATATGTAGACACATGAAGGAAGCTTTGTTATGTTTCATGCACTGTTTGGCCTTGTTTTTTTAAGTAATCCACGTTTATTTCTGAAGTATGCTCTGTCATATTTGTGTCCATTGCATCGGTCTGTTTACAAATCTCATTGGCTCTCAGATTGGAAATTTACCATTAACCATTCAAGCTAAGCTTGAACTTTAATGAACAGTTTATCAATGAGGTAAATGAATGAATTCATAAAATGATTTTCCTTGATGAAAGCTTAACTAGTAAAAAACAATAACAAATCAAGTTTTCATCCTCTGACCCTAATGACAGAACATGACAGCGCATGTGCACACATAATGTCAGATAACTAGTGTTATATTATAGTTTTTGTGTGCTAAGAAATACATTTTTTGTCAAGAATTTCTTTTTCTGTGCTGTTTTAGCTGTTTAAGTGAGTATGTAAGAGAGAGGCTTTCATATCCATTATTGAATATGATGCAGTGCTTAAATTTCACCATTACAAAGTGCAACGTTATGATTCAAAACAGAGAATTTTCAAAGCTATTTCTTCCAACGGCATGCTAGCTTCGCTGTCACAGAAAATAAAAGTTACATCAAAATTTACTTTGCAAATACTGTAAACTCTGCTGCTCTCGGGTTGCATATATGCATTTTTACTGTAAAGAAAAATAAAAAAGACATTTGTTTTTTTCTGTTTAGTAATGGTATAGTTTTTCTTGGATCCTGCAATACTTGAAACAGGATATCATGTCTGGGAATGAGGAAGCAAGATGACCTCAAGTATGTGGGCAGGTGATCCTAATTGCAAGAATATAAAGTTCAATGGCGATTTAAGGCAAAAAAAAAGATATTGAGTTCAATGTTTTCCCTCTCTCTAGACAGTAATTAAGCTACCGACCCACATCTGTGACAAGATATTGTATTCTTAAACTTGTTAAGTTACCTTGGGGAATACGAAGACAGCCATTGCTTTGCATCAAACAGAACCATTTAATTCCTCCTGTTTCCTTCTTTTTCTTACAATGATACTCTCAGGCTCAGGTTTATTATAATCTGGAGGTTTTACACAGGGCTGCAAATATGAATGCAGTTGACATCCCAAAACAGTGCAATGACATGTTTTTAGTGTCACAAAGGTGTCCAGATCACGTGGGTTTGAACACATCACCTTCTTCTTTGAAGTACTTTATGCTCAGAGTTTCTGATCAATATGTCAGTTAAATGAAATATACCTTTTTCCTCATCCTATCTTTGACAGCAACATTACACAGAAACATTTCAATGATGTCAAGAGAAGTATTCTGTCTCTGCTTATGTATTACTTTATCACCACGTTGTCTGACTGACATTAAATGATAATCAAAATACTGACCTATTTATCCTACAGTCATCTTAAGAAACTAGTACATGAACTGACACATTCGACAAATATTGATAACTAGGTGGTACATTTTTCACATTCTACTTATTACATACGTACACTAAACTATTTAAGTGTATTCATTAGATTCTCTTTCACCTTTTACGGATCTTAGGTTTTGAGGAGAGTTATCAGGGAAAGATTAATTGATTAATTGAGAGATTTATTTCATCCATCCATCCATTATCGTTACCGCTTTTTCCCTAATGGGATGGCAGGGAGAACAAGAGCCTATCCCAGTGGTCAATGGGCGAGAGGCGGGGTACACCCTGGACAGTCCATCACAGGGCCTAAAGAGATATCTATACAAAATATTTAAAGATTTTCACCTCAAACTTGGAATACTTCTTTCGGAAATAAACAAAGGTATACACAACAAGCATCAATAAAAAGAGGGGGGCTGGTTGTTCACAATATTCTTACGGAAGGGAAAAATACAATACCATGCGTAAAAGACAATTTCATAAAAGAAGATATTCAGTCAAGATTGCTTTGTCCGTTACGCTTAAAGTTCCACTGCCTTTAGTTCCAGTAAGTAGTAAAACAGAAAACAATCAAATCTAAATCTTTGCAAAGATTCTTGCTCCATCTAAACACTGGACAACTCTGATAAATAGGCATGTCTGTCTGCCGAACGATTATTGTGATATCTCTGTTATATTGTTGCACTGTTTCCCTGGGGGAAATCCACTTGCTTCTGAGAGCAGAAATAAGTTCACTGGAATGGCCTCCATGAGTGATCACTTATGGAAAATGACATGTGTACAGTAGGTCTGCAGGGTTTGTTGGGAAATCAATATGAAATTTAAAAAGTAACTGTATGAAATAAAGCATGGTGGCAGTTTTTATTTAAGCTGTTAATGCATTATAAAGGGGATGGAAATTATTTAATATATCCTGACTGCTTTATTTTTCCGTGCTTAATATTTGACGCATTTGCCCAATATATCACTCTTGACACACCTTGACATGAGTATTAATATGTTTGCCTTTGGCCTTCTTCTTCTTGCGATGTGTTTAGATTCTGTATGTAGTCCTATGGGAGGAAATGGCCACAGTTCTGGAGTCTACAATATATCTATGATGGTAAGGCATGTCACAAGGAGCACAGAGAGAAATGAGGTTAAAAAAAAAGCCTTGCTGGTTATGCTAACTGATGTGAATAATGAACGGTGTGAAAGGATTGGGTGGGTGTGTGCAATGTGGCTAGAGACTTGCATTGATTAAAGGTCAAGATATGTGTGCTGGCCTGCCAATCAAACATGTAGCAGACAGAATTAGCCTAACCTGTTAAGTCATTCTCCGATACGTGCTTGCAGTGCTGGCAGGGACCACCAAGTGGAGCTCTGAAACTGTAATCATTTGATGGGCACAACCCCCCCTTTCTCTCCTTACTCGTCGTGTCTCTATCACCTCACCTAATTCTGTCTGCTTCATTTTATCCTGCACAAAGCTGACAAATTCATAGGTTCTGTGGACAGTGAATAAACACATATAGGGGAAGAGAGGAGAGAGCTTGGAGGCTTCACTTGTTTTTGAAACTCATGCAAAGCTAGATGTGCATGATATTGCAAGGGACTTAAAGAGCGGGAGATGCAGGATGAATGAGGCATTGAAGACCTCTGTGGTTGTGCCATAACCTCAGTCAGAAACTTTCTTGTAGAAGGAAAGCAATTCTAAAAAGCATTTTCACTTGTATGTAAAGAATGGAATGTAATTCCTGTATGCCAGATGCCAATATGCACACAGCAAAACAGAGCAGAAACCTGAAGAGATTAAAAGTGAGGTCATTGCAAACGTGGCAAAGGCAAGAAACCTCCTAATAGTCGTTCGGTTATGGCTCCAAAAGAGATTTGTCACTCTGGTAAAAACGACTGGTCCATGTCTTGGACTCCTTATTGTACTGCCTCCTCGCCTATAAACAAATGTGGCTTTTGAGGAAGGGTGAATTCTTATAATGGCACTCAGTTAAAATAGATGAAGTGGGACGCTGTTATGAGTGAATAGATCTTTGAGTATTTAAGCTCGCTCCATGTTTCTCATGCCAACTCTAATTTCTAAATACCTGGGATGGCCACGACAAAAATAATCTGCGGCTTCAGAGCAAAGCACAATGAATGATACCACAGTTCCTGCTATTCCAATTATTTCTGATTGATGTGTTTATTTTGGAAATGGCAGCATTTATGAAGGTGGACAAATTAAAGCATGATGCAATTAAATTCAATAGTTCATTCAATGGACATTGCTACTTATTTTCCCAGCTTCATGTCACAAGATGATGTCGTTTATAGAGGGTAATGATCATACCAGCTAAAAAATGATTTTACAAATAGTTTTTGTCAGACTTGTGTATACAAAGGCAAAGACAGATTTTAAATATATAGGACATGCATATTTCTGCTTTTTTTTGTCGTTCTAAAAGTACCGGTACTGAAATATTCTTCCTTAATCAAACATTTCTATCCATTATTTGCCATTTGCTGAAATATATTCTAATAAAAAAAGACATTTAGATCAGTGTGCAAGAAATATTGAAAATACTTCTCTTGACATCATCTGATACCGTTTTATCTTATAATATCATATCAAATCAAACATTAATAAAAAATGGATCATCCATATCTAATTTTCACTTTTTTATTTAAGTATTTAATCACCTTTTAAGGGAGAGACCCACATGAGTGACTCTCTCTTTGTAATCATTGATCAACTGGTCATCAGCACAGCAGTAAACACAAGGTCAGTGGTGGTCAGTGTCACTGATACCTCTTTCCTTGTGTCCCTCTGCAGGGATGGTGCGGTGTAAATCTGGAGAGCTCCCGAACACTTAGAGGCTGCCTGTTAAGTCAATAAGCTGATCCAGTGGGGATTCAAGCCGCTGTGTGATCTGATGGCGATCACCTGGAAAACACTTTATGGGAGGTCATCATGACTGAGTACCCTAATGTAATATCTGCTCATCTATGTGACTAAGTATCACTAATGTAAAAGAGACCCTAAGTGAAAATGCCCTCACCCCATTATAGATAAATTTGTGAGCCTGTTATTTACAAATAAATTGCAATATGCAATTTAGTCATCATCCATTTCTTCAACATAATGCATTTAAATGAAAGTAAAGACAGATAGTTAGATATAAAGAACATTGTTGTGATTCAGTATAATGTGAGCACGAGCTTTACATTTGCCTAATGATTATTGCAGTGCAGTTGGTGGTAGGTGGACAGGCCTTTGCCGTAAATCTTTAAAATAACACTGGCTTCCCAAAGTCATTAAGCTAGTTTCAGTCTGCTGATCGCGCAGAACTCTACAGTGTTACATATTTGACCCCAACTGTGTTTGTGTGTGTCTGAGGTGGTGAGTCTGAAGCTCTGTACGTGACAAAGTGTGTGATCATTATCTCTCTTCTTGAGGCAGTACAGTGTGAGATAACATTAATCAGCTCTATAGATCACAAACTGCATTAGCATCCAAATAGCATACGTACACAAACATTATTGTAATATTAGATATTACACACATCCTGGTTGAATTGAAAATGCCTTTTTGTACTCTAATTGCACCTAATTCATATTACCATTTACTTTGCTCTTTGTTTTTTAGTCTTGCATAGCAATTTCATTAGTGTCTAAAAGTACAAGGCCATATATTGGCTGCTTTCCCCTCCACTTTCTACTTTGATAATGTTTTTCCAGATACAAAACAGCTGATTCACCATGTTTGTGTTAATGCACTTCCATTAGCCTTTTTTGCATTCTGTGTTGCTTACAATTCCCATTATTAGTACTGACAAGCCATTCATTCCAATTACATTTACCAAAAAAATGTGAAGAAGTAAGCACGGCAAGTCTAAGTGAAATTGATTGTATCTCACTGCTGGTACTTGCACCTGCCAATTGATGACTCGGTGCATCCTGAGGGTCTGGGATTCACAGTATGCTGCCTGTGGATGCACTTTCTGTTTGGCTGTATACTTGTGAAGATGATACAGGCCAGTCATAGGGAATTGCGCAATATTTCACACAGTTAATTCACATTAACAAGGAATGTTATGCCATTGCTGCATTTTTATTTGCAATTAAAGCTTTGCAAAGATGTACTTGGTTATGTGTTCAGAAAAGTTTTATGTAGTTGGTCACTTGATGGAGGTGTTACAGTCTCTTTGTGTAACTGTATGTATCATTTCTATACATACTGAGCAATGCAATTTCCTTATTTCTCTGTGAAAAATGCCACTTTTTGCACAGCTTAGAATACAAGCCAAAAATCTGGATTTCGAGGATGATGTGAAAGTGTTTAACTGATGTTCAGAACCAATTCATATTATCCTACATTTTTTGCAGGTTGTCGTCCACTCCAGCTTGGCACAGCATCTGCGTGTTTAATCTACGTTCAATTCCACTTCATATGACCCTGCATTAGTCGCGGGTTTTTTATCTGCTCCAACTTGGCACGGCATCAATATGAAGAGAGCACCGGTTGTACTCGTTAAATTTAACCGAGGATCCTGTGATCAGGCCTACAAGGGTGGCACATAGCCCAGATTAAAGGATTTAACAGGCTTGATTTAAAAAAAGAAAAATGTTTAACATGCTACTTTGATATGCAAAAAATGTACAAGACAAGAGAAGCATGTCCTGGAAGATACGCTTAGCGTTTAGAATGATCTTGTATTCAATAATGATCTAATTGTACCTTAACCAACTTTGTTCATTGTGTATGTGACATCAAAAGAGATATAGTGGGGGAAATAAGTATTTGACCCCTTGCTGATTTTTCAGGTTTGCCCACTTACAAAGAATGCCTATTTTTCCTCATCAGATGGTTATCAATTTTTATAAATTCATATGATGTGATTTTCTGGAATTTTTCTTTGGGATTCTGTCTTTCACTGTTAGAATGTACATATGATTAAAGTTATAGATCGTTGCATTCTTTGTAAGTGGGCAAACCTGCAAAATCAGCAAGGGGTCAAATACTTATTTCCCCCACTATATCTCTCTATATCACTGTATGTCTTTAAGGGAAAATGAATAAATTGAGGAGCCTCTCTTCAGCTTCTGCCTGTAAAAAAAAAAGAAAAAGTTAGAACAAGAACATACAATAGGTAGGGAATAGGGAAGAGACTTCTTTTGTTCTCCACGTTCTTCAAAATGGGAAAATATGGGACAAAGAGTGAGTAGCAGTGTCAACATCTTGACTGGAGCACTGATTACCTGGCGCAGGTTGCGGGTGACTCGCACATCGTGCCAGGCGTTGTCGTTGAACTTGCCATTGACCGGCTCCACCAGGGCTTCAAAAGCCCCCGAGCCCAGGTTGATGACCAGCCAGACCGCGCCGCTCTTCAAAGAAAGGTTGACATAGTCAGCCGACTTGCCGGTGTGCAGCATCAGCCCGTTGCGCTGCAGCGTTCGGAAGGAGAGGGTGATCTCGTCGGTGCTGCTCTGGATGGGTGTCAGGGACAGGTCGTAGCAGAAGAACTCGTTGCCTTTGAAGGTGGCGACCGATTCTTCCTTCCCTGAAAAAAACAAAACACAGGAAACAAATTTAAAACATGAACTCCGTTATATCCTTATCCTATCAAGTGTGTGCCTTAATGAAGACAGGACTCAACAATATATTGATAGCACAAGATTCTTGTGTAAAAAAAAAAAAAAAAAAAAAAAATTCTCTGATGCAATAAATAATAATGTTAATTTACAAAATATCTCAACATTTAAATAACTGCATTGGTTTATAGTACTAATGATTTCAAGATTTTTTTTTTGGGTGAATTTTGCTCTTTTTATCTTGCTTTACTTTAGTTGTAATTTTAACATGAAACAAACTTGAGCTAAAAAGATGTATCCCAATTAAAAAAGTAAAATACTACGTCTGTTTCAGGCGTAATTAGAATGTCCAGTACAAAGAGTTAGATTCAGAAAAAAGACATATTGTTAATTAAGACAACAGAGGCTGAGAATTCAGTGGAAGAGCTGAACATTGCCAAACGGAAAAAGAAACTGCTGACAATTTAGCTAACACCTGACAGTTAGTGTATGGCACATCTTCTCCCTTTACTGCACTGAGCTTTGTTCACGTCACAAGTCAAAACAGACAGTTTGTACAATGGGCACATGTCAAACATCAGCTTAACAGCTGCCAAGGATGAGGCTCTTTGAATCTGTCAAGGCCCAAAACACACATCTGTATCCATCATTGTGAAGGTTCCAAAAACACTCACAACAGCAAAAACACACAAAACAAAAAGTGGATTCTGAAGACAGGGAGAAAGATCATCCAATTGAATAAACTTTTACCTTTTGAATATTCTAATTGGCTGGTATACCATTAAAGTCCATTAAAAATGTCTCCTCGATCGATCGATCGAT
>JABUIW010000018.1:621021-636287 GCA_013363375.1 Menidia beryllina | reverse complement strand
TATCTATCTATCTATCTATCTATCTATCTATCTATCTATCTATCTATATGTATAGATATGTTATTACAATCATTATTACTTCATACTTGTTCAATTATATTGTATCTGTTAACCTTGGTTATGCTTTTTGTGTAAGTGTTTTCTATTACTTTTCCTTGTTATTTTATGTACAAAGTACATTCATTTAGATATTTAGCTCATATGTCTTGTCTGGTAGTATTATGACTTCTCCAGACATTGTTCGAATTGATTCAGTATCACATTACCTAATTGGAAATCATGTCCAAGTTAGTGTAGAAAACATCTTGAGTCCTAGAATCTTATAGACATAAGTTTTTAGCAACGTTTAGCTCTGTAAACATTTCAATAGAGTTTGTGTCTAGCAGCTGTTCCTCTTCACATTGTGTTCCACATTGTGTCTAAAGAGTGTTTAATTTCTTCATAAAGCACATAAAGGAAAATAAAAAATAAAGGAAGACAGAATTTACACGTGGATGGAATCAGTGTCATTGACTTGGATGTGAATAGACTGATCTGTGCAGAGCACCTCTACTTTTGTGATTCAGTGGCACTGAAACGCCACAAGAAACTTAGTGTGAGGTCATGTCTGAATAAGCATGCAGATGTTTCTAAAAGTCGTGATTTTGGATATGTCAAGGATTTGGCTCCACTCGACAAAGCATCATAAGTGGACCTAACAAAAATACCAATCTGTGGTGCCGTATGTGTTAATAAAATAGATTCAGCTAAAAAAAAAAGACCATGTTTAATGCAATGAGCTGCATGAATACCTCAAAATCCAAAATTGCGTGGTGCATTGGTCAATGCATAATGGGCCTTTACATACAGATTTTTAGCTGATTGAATCACGCCTTGGGAGTGATTAGATCATTTTCGGGGAATTAGAAAAGAGAGAATGGAATAAGATAAGAATAAGTGTCTGTGCGTGCAAAAGCATCCAAAAATCTAGATGACCACATGCTGGCAAATCCACTCGTCACATTACATTAACTTGCTGCTCTCACAGCACACCCACATGTGCATATACAGTCACCCTCTATTAGCTTGCAATGAGTGCCATCCACCCTGTTGTGAGAGTATCTGACAGATTTGGAGAAACGATTCAACAGCGAGATGAGA
The DNA here is from genome assembly GCA_013363375.1 of Menidia beryllina. NCBI lineage: Eukaryota > Metazoa > Chordata > Actinopteri > Atheriniformes > Atherinopsidae > Menidia > Menidia beryllina. The sequence continues at coordinate 635,147 of JABUIW010000018.1, read as the reverse complement.
GAGAGCAGTGGGAAATGTAAGGGGCATTTCAAAGCTTAGATGTTGCTTCATGAATCAAACAGGCCTGCTGGGTCCACAGACAGCAGCTGCAGTCAGAAAGCTAGCTGCAAGGCAGATGCAAAGGCGTGTTTGCTTATTTAACATTTGTTTAATTTTAGAACCTGCATATGCTTAAACACTTGAAGAAAGAAGTGGGGGTAAAACAGCCAAACCCATAAGCGAACAAACTGAAATGTTTATTGTTACAATATTTTAAATATTGTATGAATATAAACATTTTAAAGATATTTGATATAAAACAAACAAAAGTAAAGTGAAGAGAGAAAAAAGTGCTGAAACAATGTGTATAAAAGTAACATTTTTAGAGGAACTGCTGAGTTTGGATGATTTATCCTCAGTAGATCTCTGTGGGCACCAAACCTTAAATTCATATCCTTCACATATAAATATGATCCGTCAGCTGTCATTCACCACAATTTTTTAGATGCTCTGAGTTTAAGTAGAGTCAATGAATATGTTTTTCCCAGCATCAGATGGCCACCACTTTAACAAAGAAAGGAAAACATGAAAAAAGAAACATAGTAGACCATCAGAAATATATGTGTTCTTTCTTATCAAGAACAGTCACTTAAAGGCAGATTTTGGTCTTTTGTTCTGAATGAAGTATTGTTTACAAATCTCAGTAGTCAGAACTGTTTTTAATTGGTCTTACAAGAATTGTTTGAAGCACATGTTGATAATGAAGAGGTAAAAGGAAGTTTTTCCTCGCCTGTGTTGCCTAGTGCTTGTTCATGGTGGGAATTGTTGGGTTTCTGTAATTATCTTCAGAGTAGGGTCTGACCTGCTCTGTTTGTAAAGCACTGTGAGACAACTGTTGTTGTGATGTGGCGCTATATAAATAAAATTGAATTGAATTGAATTAACTCGCTTGTCAAATATCAGAGAAAAGCTTTGAGATACTGTGAGACAAGATATCCTCACATTTCTGTTGCTTTTGTGACTGAGTTGGCATTTTAGCAACCCCACTTCTCAAAAAAACTGGTGAAAAAGGTTTGCCAAGCAAACATATGTGATTTCATGCTGTATAAATGATATAAAGGTTATAGGTCAGATATGAATTTGAATCAGATGAATTTGAAAAGTCCAATTTCATTTAAACTATGTACCTCGTATTACAAAGCATGTTATAATTTTCAAAATTATGCAGTTGAATGTATAATTTAAAGAGTACATCTCTATAATAGATGACTTGTCTCTCTTTAGAGTCAAGCATGACCTCAACTGTGACTACTTTGCTATTTTAGATGCAATAGAAGGGCAATGTTCTCTCCACAGATCCTCTTCATACACCTTTCTTTCAAAAACTGGTAATTATTTCATGTATTGATCCAATGACTGATTGTGGTCTTGTAATGAAGGGACTATAATTTGTAGTCTTGGCAGCCAATTTACAAAAGGCAAAAGTTCTTTGTTGCTCCTGTTACGCCCTCCTTCAGTTGATACCCTTGTTAAGGAGGAGTGGATTCTCTGTGTAATTGAATTTTCTTTAGTCTTGAAGGATGCAATGAGGAAACATATAATAAACCGTGTCATTTCTGAGGTCATCGCTCAATGTATACAGTACATCTGAGTTATTCATGTTACCTTCTTGTGGTTGTTTAACCTTGAATTTACATATTTGTACAATTTAAAATTATTGTTAGTCTGGGTGAGCAATGCTTTTCAGTGATACAACTTTACATAACCAGTAGATAATAGAAGAAACAACAGGACAAAGAACTTCAAGACTTTGAGTCTCCCTTGTGTACTTTCACACATGGATTGCAGTTTTTGGAAACTATTCCAAATAGCAAAATCCCAATCTAAGGTGTCTACGGTTAATAGAAATGGAGTAGATGATGTGTATTTTTCATAGCCCAGGGGATAAAGAGTCTTGATTGGATTCTTTTATGCCCTCTATTTTAATTTTTTTTCAGCAGATCACAGTCATGGTGCATGATTTGTTTAATTCTTTACGCCATTACTTTGATTGACAGCAGTCAAAGGTATAGAATATTAATTAGATTATGGTTTCTTTAAAGACTGAAACACATTTGCAAGTTAAATCTATTTACTCTGCACTATTGACGTAAAAATATGTATGCAGTCTCAAGGACAATAAAGACAGTCACAGCAAAATGCTAAGGGAAAAAAAATACATCATGTTATTCATGAATGACAAGTATTGTTCAGACTATATCCACTGCATCTGGGAAAATAAAACCGAAATAAACATTCTTAATCATGTTAACGTTAAACAAGGCTTATGCACACATGTTGTTCCACAAGGAATGGTTAAAAACAATAAATATAATGGGATAGGTTTAAGTGAAAGTCTTTAAATGTTTTTAAATGCTGGGAGAATATCAGAGATCAGTCAATAAAGTAAAACGTTAGGGCCAAGAAACCTGGAAAAATGATGCCATATCTGTACAAAGAAATAGACCATAATAATAATAATAATAATAATAATTCTTTAAGGAAATGTGCACATCTTGTCTACATTTAAGGGACAGGTACAGGTAGAGTTTGTATTAAACTATGGAGTCATAAAGATATTTAAGATGTAAAAGAGATACAGAGAAGATTGACCAATCTCCCAAAAAAAAGAGAGATGCTCAAATCATACAAGCCCATTTGAAACAGATCAAATCACTTTCTGTCATCTTATAGATTCATTTATTTTTATCGGCCAAGATTGCCTGTCCTTTTACCTAAAGTAGGCATGATGGAAAGAGTTTATTTCATATCCCTGTCACCTTGGAGACAGAAGCCTTGAGCCTCTGGTCTCCATCTTTCTCTCCGTCTCTGGTTGGTACTCTTTCACATTCATTCTCATTAATTTCTCCTGAGCTATTTCTTTTCTTTCCCACTGTAGGTGTCTGGCAGGTGAGCATTGCCACAATCAAGGCTGTTCAGTCTCTTTGATCAAACGGAATATAAAGAACATGTCAACATGAATGACACAACAACTTCGGAATGGCAGGGCCTTTGGACTGCAAGGCTTATCAAAGAATATAATAAGCCCTTTTAACTTGAACAGACATATCCTTTGAGCAAGGGCCCACCCCCACCGAAGTGCAAAATTGTGAAACACTATGCAACTTGTGAAGCTTGTTGTAAGGGTAGGATATAGCTTTTTTCTCCACGTCAAGGAACATAAACAAACCAATAAACAAAACTGTTAGTTCACAGCTGTGGAATACATAAAAACCTAAAGGAAAATTCTTTTCCGAATTAAGTTCACACTCTTCATCTGCTTCAAAGATCTCGCTGACCGTTTCTATTAATTTTCATTCATCTGAGCAATGTAGGAGAAAACATGAGAAATTTAGAAATAGTCAACATCAGTGTGTTGGGTTAATTATAATCATCTTGTTATGTAGGGAGATGAAATATAATCAGAATTCAGTGGGAGCTGAATCACAGTAAAAATCTGAGGAAGAAAAATGCTGCTTTTTAAGTTTATGAGGCTTTTTTGTTGAATTGTTTCATAATTTCTGTGTTCAAATTTGTATATTTTACAATCTTTTGTAAAATCTTACACTATGATGGAAAAACAATTCTGGTAAACTGCTTAAACTTAAAAAATGAGAAGAAAGAACTCTTGCACACATTACTAATTGGTTTAGAAACTTGGAGGAACAATTAAAAATTAATATTGGGCTTATTTGGAACAGACGTTTAAAAAGTTATTCTATAGGGTTTTCTAATCTAAAGAGAAAATACATACTTTCTTAAGTATTATCCATCAGAAACTGATTTGTGGAACACGTATATATTGTGGAACAATATACACTATATTGCCAAAAGTATTTGCTCACCCATCCAAATTATCGGAATCAGGTGTTCCAATCACTTCCATGGCCACAGGTGTATAAATTCAAGCACCTAGGCATGCAGACTGTTTTTACAAACATTTGTGAAAGAATGGGTCGCTCTCAGGAGCTCAGTGAATTCCAGCGTGGAACTGTGATAGGATGCCACCTGTGCAACAAATCCAGTCGTGAAATTTCCTCGCTCCTAAATATTCCACAGTCAACTGTCAGCTGTATTATAAGAAAATGGAAGTGTTTGGGAACGACAGCAACTCAGCCACGAAGTGGTAGGCCACGTAAACTGACGGAGCGGGGTCAGCGGATGCTGACGCGCATAGTGCGAAGAGGTCGCCAACTTTCTGCAGAGTCAATCACTACAGACCTCCAAACTTCATGTGGCCTTCAGATTAGCTCAAGAACAGTGCGCAGAGAGCTTCATGGAATGGGTTTCCATGGTCGAGCAGCTGCATCCAAGCCATACATCACCAAGTGCAATGCAAAGCGTCGGATGCGGTGGTGTAAAGCACGCCGCCACTGGACTCTAGAGCAGTGGAGACGCGTTCTCTGGAGTGACGAATCGCGCTTCTCCATCTGGCAATCTGATGGACGGGTCTGGGTTTGGCGGTTGCCAGGAGAACGGTACTTGTCTGACTGCATTGTGCCAAGTGTAAAGTTTGGTGGAGGGGGGGATTATGGTGTGGGGTTGTTTTTCAGGAGCTGGGCTTGGCCCCTTAGTTCCAGTGAAAGGAACTCTGAATGCTTCAGCATACCAAGACATTTTGGACAATTCCATGCTCCCAACTTTGTGGGAACAGTTTGGAGCTGGCCCCTTCCTCTTCCAACATGACTGTGCACCAGTGCACAAAGCAAGGTCCATAAAGACATGGATGACAGAGTCTGGTGTGGATGAACTTGACTGGCCTGCACAGAGTCCTGACCTCAACCCGATAGAACACCTTTGGGATGAATTAGAGCGGAGACTGAGAGCCAGGCCTTCTCGTCCAACATCAGTGTGCGACCTCACAAATGCGCTTCTGGAAGAATGGTCAAAAATTCCCATAAACACACTCCTAAACCTTGTGGACAGCCTTCCCAGAAGAGTTGAAGCTGTTCTAGCTGCAAAGGGTGGACCGACGTCATATTGAACCCTATGGATTAGGAACGGGATGTCACTTAAGCTCATATGTGAGTCAAGGCAGGTGAGCAAATACTTTTGGCAATATAGTGTATCTTCCAGCAGCAGCCCATAATGAAAGCACCTTCAATTTGCAGCCCTGTGGGGGAGCAGGGCCCATGCCACATATTGTTTAGGTTAAAAATATTCTCTGTCAAGATAATGATGGAAACAATGTGGTATCTCAGATATAGTGGTGCTGATTGGAGATTGGAGTTTGCCCAACACCTATGCACAGATTTCTTTTCAGAAAGTGTGAGAGTGATCTCTCATCCTATGATTATGGAGAATTCTGTATGTGTGTGCTGTCATGGGATAGGTGTCTATGTTGTTCCAGTTAATACATTTCCCATAACAGGCTGCAAAGTTGAATCTGACTACGACAACACTGAAATGGCATTTTCTCCCAGTCTTTTGTAGAGTGAATTGTTTTCTCCTTTTCACAGTTTAGAAATGGTTTAATATGTATAAAGTATTTCAGTCTTTTGATTTAGACTGGACTAATTAGCTCACAATTTATTTTATCTGACTCAAAACATAAACCATAAAAAACATTTTAGATTAAAACAATTAAAAACCAAAATTGGGAGGAAGAGGCTGCACATGTCAATGTTACACAACATGGCATTAACATTAAATCAATTATGCACAGCCTCACAAAAACTCTAACGATTAAAAATTCAAACCGTAGCCCTGAGCCTAACCAGGAAAGAATGCTTTGAATAATTAGGACAAACCCCAATAGTATACTAATAATTAGTATCATATATAGAAAAAAGCCGTACTACTTGGTTGATACAATATTTAATCATTAAACATTTTACTAACAACATTTGACTTCTTGATGCCAACATTGAAAACATGTTTTAACTACTAACAGGCCCAGTGGTCGACATAACTGTCTGCAGACAGGTATGGAGCTCATTATCACAGAGAAAGAATGGAAAACTATAAAACTCTTTTTCAAAAAGTTCACATTTGTCTTTTTTAACATAGGGACAAATGTGAATGTGTGTGACTTTGGGAAATAAGATATGTAATGTATTGTAAGTAATGTTATGTATGTATTTTTCTCCCTTCAAATCATAAATTATAAATCTAGTATTTATCATGTATTGCCATACAATTGGTCATAATTAATGTCATGTACTCTTCTGCCACTTTTGAGCAAAGTTTTTACCATTAAATGATGCAAATGTTTTCAGATGCAAAATAATTCAGAGACAGTATTTATTTAGGGTTAATTTGTGTTGGACAGCAACATGTAGTAGTGATTGTTTGTATTTTAGATGGGATTACAAATAAGTCATTGATTTGATTTGTCATCACTGACTCTTGCATGGTTACTTTCAGCCTCTTATTGCCAGAAAAAAATACTTACTGTCTCTGAAATTCTCTACCACACCTAACCTAACCTTAACCACATTCAGTGTCATGTATTTTTCTACTGATAAATGGTTGTTAATATACAAAAACTTTTAGAGAACCAGAATTATTTTAAAGAATAATATGAAGTGAGGGAGTTCAAAAAAGAAGAAATTAACTATTAATGTTTCTTTGCAAAATAGCAACAAGAAGTAAATCGTCCCCTCAACCTTGACTCCATCCTTTCGAATAAGAGAATAATCCAAGTTTTGTCCTTTATATGGTTCACTATGAAATCATGACAGCACATTTGTAAACAAATGTATTTCAATGTGATTGCCAATGAACTGCTCACTTGAAGATATTAATCTATTATTCACTACTGTAAAAGTGGGTTTTCCTACAGATTTCTGAAAGAAGCACATAAAGAGTGTTTGATTCTGTGTTGTCTCCTTTTTCTTGTCAGCCACATCATTTTTGTGCGTTCCCTGTTAAATTTCCGTTTTACTCTTACTTTAAAGTTGAGGGCCTAATGACTCCGGAAGATTTGAATGATCCTACTTGTGAAAAAAAGAAAAAATAATTGATATTTAGAATGGTCCTGCAGGCAATATCTGCCTGCTTACTCAGCAGAAAAAGGTGGTTAACACTCCTCTGCGACGTTCCCTGCCAGTGCTGCTGAAACAATAATAGCTAAGGCAGTATTTTGTTAAAATGGGCCTGCCTTATGATATAATCATAATAACTGCCTCTTAAAGTTGGGGCTCTATGTATGCTTGAATATGATGCAAGACATTGAACAAATATGTATAGTGAATAAGCCAAAATAAAGATAAAAGGTCAGAAATGTATTTTTATCAACTCGTTTATGTGATTACTTCTCGTGAGAAGTGATCAGATGAAATCAGAAGAAGAAGACAGAAGTAATCGTTAGTAAAGCAATTGCACGAGGCCCTACTGGAGGCGTTAACTACAGCAAAACATGTTTGTGATGAAGCTCTGAAACAAAAGCACCCCAGAATATACTAAAACTCATTACTGGAGTTTTCTTAAATCACATACAACTGTGAGGCATAGAACATTCATTTTGCATAACTCCATATCCATTTTCAATGTGACAGAAATTTTTAAATGAAATCATGGCGGCAATAACAGACTATGTTGTAATTGCACAGTTATAGAAATATACTTGCTTGCTGTTTGCGGTAAAAAGAGAATTAGAGCTAAGCTGTACATAAATGGCAGGAAAAAAAGGATCTCCTCCAGGAGAAATCAGGGTCTCTAAATTTAAATTATGATTAGAAAAACCTGGTTTATTTTCTTAACAGTTAAGAAGTCTGTTTACAATTATCTACATAACACACTGTTGACTTGGTTTGCACCCAGTGTGTGTATGTGTGTGTGATTATAGACTTTCTGAATGCAGGCTACAACAGCTTGCAGCAAGGAATTGTTAGACCCGAGTAGTAAATATAAAATGTTACAAGCCCACTGGGATTTCCCAAATCCTCCCCGATTATCATCCTGCCCCTGGTTTCACCCAAATTCGTTTAAGACCATCTTCATTATGCCACCAGCTAATGGGTCTCATAAAAATCAACTTGATCAAATTCATCAATCCATCCATTTTCTGAACCGCTTATTCCCAAAATAGCACATATCCCGATATTTTTGTTTTTTATTTTTTGCCATCGATAACAAAACTATACAATACATATACATATGTCAAATAAGGCATCTGTTGCTACACAACATGGCTGTCCCACATGACCACCTTAAGTTTTAGTCCCGTACACAGAATGAGGAAATTGTCCATTGGCAACTCTTACTCTTTTATCTAACTTAATTAAAATGTGTTGGTATATTTGGTATATGTACATAGCTGTTTGCAGCTGCATGATGTGAATATGCAATATAGTATAAATTCATATTTGTGTAGCTGTCATTGACTTTACGGCTTTAAATGCAATATCTAATCTGAGGCTGTGTTTTCATTTGCACTGCTTTTAGGGACTATATGTCACACTAATGTGTATACACTGACGGTATCCAAATGCATACCCACGCACACACACATGCTCGTAAGTGTTACTCATAAGCACGCACAACGCACCGAGCTCCTTTTTTCACCAACAAATGAGTTGTGTTGTTAGTTGATGCTACAGTGGCTATTGACAGTGAACTAGCAGTACGGGTGATAGGCTGTTTGTCTAATAACCAAGGCTGCATTTCAATTTCACAACTCACTGAACAGCCTGCTTAGCCACAAAAGAATGATATGACATCGGGCTTAGCAAGAGGCTCCGTTTGTGCAGGGCTACGCTGCGGCTGAGGATGATAATAGCAAAAGAAAAGTCCCACATTAACCCCGTGAACTACAGCCAACCTTGAAACAAGTTGAACACAGAGAGACTTTTAAGACGAACACACTCGCAGACGCAGAAATGAGAGGTAAAAAAAGAAAAGAAAAAAGGAAAACACAGCATCTACCCCCTGCTCGGTCCCACGAGGGCCCCATTATATTAGTCAAGCTTGAAAGTGACTTTCCCTTTTTACTCCTTCCTTCAGGCCCAGCCTATGCGATACATTCAGACAGCGCTATATGACTGGTCTAATTAAAGCCTAATTCACTGCCTCCCTCTGCTTCTGCCTTTCCGTCTCCTCCTGTCAGTCTTATACGTCTTCCTGAGTTTGTTTTTTTCAAACCTGGGCACTTTGACAGAGGGGGTTTTTAGTCATAAACTCCCTTTTGTGATACAAAGCTGTCTTTGTGACATTACTTGTAAATGAAAAAAGGATAACCCATAGAGTGAACAAACAGCCGTGAGGTCATTGTATCACAGATTCCCTTCTTTTTGCCTTGGATTTAAGGATGAACCCATTGTCCGAAGGCTGTAAGTTGATTAGACGTCAAGACCTCTCTGTCTCACTCACTCCAACTTGCTCTGATTAACTGTAGGCGAAGAAGGCTATTGCTGCTTCACTGAAACCGCCAATGCCTGCAAACACACACTAACTGTTTTAATGCAGTGTTATCTGGAGTTGTTGGGCGAGTACAAACATCCGAAATTATATGCGTTGCTTTAAAAATAGCTAAGTTTCTTTTTTACTACACAAACTAAAAAAATACAAATAAAAACATTCCTAGTTCTTTATTCCGAACTGCTATTTATACTTTGTACTGTACTTTTTTCCTTCTTAAAAAACCTACCGCCTCACAATCTTTCCAAATTTGAGAGATGTGACTGCCCTTTGACTCCTATGTTAATGTCATAATAATTTACCATGTATATATCCAAGGTTGTCCTCGACTCCATTCTACGTAACCTTGACTGCAGAGCTTAAACACTAATGAACATTCAATACTGGAGGGCGCGTTTTGATGAATGCATCTGATGTTTATGATGAAAAGATGGTGACAGCTCTGCAATATGTCATGCTTAATGCAGTAGTAATGGACAAAGAGAAGTGTATACATTCATATTACATAATATTACAGTTAAAAACTCACATAATATTAACAATCCATTTATATTGTTCAGATTTTTCTCTTACATTGAGTATTGTTATATCTATCTGAATTTGCTCTCTTATTTACATTTGAAAATCAAATAGTATTCATGTTATTAATGTCTAAGTCAGTTGAATAGTATGTTTGGCTTTACTGGAGGCAATTCATTTAGCATTTTGTGGACATACTTTTCTCACGAACTAAAACCAAATAATTCTGAAGATGTCAACAAATGTTCTGCATCCTAATTATATTAAGTTAATGCCAGCGGTGTCTCCCTGAGATTCTTGTCATTTAGATGTTAGCACTGAATAGTCCATTGGAAGTCAACATTTTATCTCACAGGGGAGAGGAAATGGGGATGCCTGAGCTTGTTTTTTTTTCTGTTAGTTATTTGAATAGGATAAAAGTGCTTGAAGGAGCTCGGGATGCTGGAAGCAAACAGATCATTTTAATTACTGCTAAAACTAATGGTGGGCTGTCAGGGCCTGCAAGGCTTTCTCTGCTGGCCTAAAAGTTTTAGGTGACACCAACTGATGCTAATTGTGTTTTATCCATGAAAAAACATATTCAATCATTCAAAATGTTCTTTTTGCTTACTTTCATAGCTTTTATTCCAAGTTTTGCTGCTTCCATAAGTGTATTTTTGTATAGAAGTATGTAACCAATCACATTACAGCTACTATTTGTTGCCAGGGTCAAATAAATCTGCCTGGAGGCCATTACAATCACTTATGCAGGCCTGTAGCATAAACTAATATATAAATGAAATTGTTGATTCAACCAATCACATTTTGTGTTAGCGACACCAAGGCCCTCTAGCAGGCGTGCAGCGGCATGGTATTCAAACCTTTTGATTGGACAACCAGAGTGTCAGGACGGTGGGTCTCCGGGTGGACTCAGATGTGGAGATGTGGTTCGAAGGGTTTCATTTGAACAAAAAACGCACTCAAAAGAAGTGGTTGACCAGACAAAGTTCAAACCAAGGCAGACTAAACTATGAACAGAGTATCAAAGCAAGATTAACATGAGTGTGAACAAAGTATCAAAACAAGTAAACAAGACTATGGCAAAAGTGTTGGGTAAGTTACTTTAAAAATGTAATCCGTTACAGTTACAAGTTACCTTGTTTAAAATGTAATTGTAGTGTAACTTTTTCGATTACTTTTAAAAAGTAATGAAATTAATTACTTTTGATTACTTTTTGATTACTTTAAGGTTTTAATGAGTATTGACCCATGATTAATTTTAGCATGTTATTATTAGCTATTGGCCGCAGCTAGCAGTTCAAGGCTAACGTCTTGTTAATGATCATAAACAACGTAAATAAATCGGAGACAAGGGGCGCAGCGACAGCAGGTCTGTCATATCCGGATACAACATTTTAGTATCTATACTTTTTTAAGTATCGATACTTTTGACAACCCTAGTCTGAAATGAAGGACATGTCCAGGAAAAAGAGGACGTCTGGTCACCCTACAGTTGGGTAGGCTAGGTAGTCTAGGCTAGGCTAGGTCATAGACATCGATAAACGTTTGTCATACATCAACACCAAACAGTCAAATATTAGTAAATCAATACGCTTCGTCTATCAGTGAGTTGCATATTTTGCAAAGGTTTTTCTTTATATTTTTTAAAAAATGTAACTAAATTTGTAATTCTTATTATTTTCGGAAGTAACTGTAACTGAATTTCATATTTTCTCATTGTAACTGTAACGAGTTACTCTTTTTTTGTAATTAAATTACGTAACGTCATTACATGTAATCCGTTACTCCCCGACAATGATGGCAAAGTATCAAGTAAAGTAAACAAGACTATGGCTAAAGTAGTAAATAAAGTTAACAAGACTATGGCAAAAACAAGACTGAGACAAAGTGCAAAAATCAAAATCTTACGTGGCGTGGACAAGACGAGGAACGAAAGCAAAGAGACACAAAAGCAAAATAACACTGGCACAGGACAGGGCAAACGAGGACTATTTGAACACATGAGGGAAGGGAACCCCAGGTGTACACAATAAGTAATCAAGGAGATATGACAACACACCAGAAATTCCCCCAGACGTGACACAGAGAGCGTAGTAGCTAGAGCGAGCAAACTGCATCTGTAGTGAACTGCAAGGGCAAAAGATAGTTTTGTTGTTTTAAATGCTGTTGTTTAACCCACAATGGCCAAAGTTGGAGAAGAAATGGATTTAGTGGCAGAGCTATTTTCAAAGTCAGAATTTTCAACAAAAGCTGGACGTCGTTTAAAAAGGTTGGGCAACTATGACGTTTCCAAGACTGTCGGATGTAGGAAAATAATTTGTTCGACACTTTCAGTCCATCTAATAAGAGCGGTGTGCCTGGCTCATAGGCTCAGAGAAACACTGCAGATTGTATTGTTGTGTTTTGCGATGATCATCCACGTGTCCGCTGCTTCTGTCAAGTAAACATTTTCTGCCCTAAATCAAATGAATACTTACGGCACAACTATGACAGGACAAGCTCTACTTTCAGCATTAGCTTTGAAGGTGAGAGGAAATGACTTCTCACTGAAACTGAAACACCAAAATAATTTGTACGACAGAGTAATTGAACTCTGAGGAAAGAAAGCAGGATGGATTTTAGGCAAAAATAGGATTTTTGGTGTGTAAATAATACTATTTCCCAAAATTATATCAACATTTTCTGCATAATAAGACTGTTTTCATACCAATAAATGGTGAATTGATTCAGACGGGTCACCACTGAAGGCCTAGGTGAGAAATCCACATCTGGATTTCACTTTAATGGGTAAAAAGTTATCCAACAATAAAAACACTTAAAAATAAGCCTATCCTGTACTCACTGAAAGGTTATTTAAAAGTGCCATGGATCAGATAAAAGTTTTTTAAGGGCATTGTTTTGTCTAGAAATTAGCTTATTGTGTTATTGATGAAAGTTTGTGGGCATTAAAGAGTTGCCTCTTGTACTGTGGAACTCAAGTACATTTTGAGTGATATGCACCTTAATGAAGATAGGCAACATTAAGACTTTTGGAGACCATGGTAGCTTCAGTATTACAAGCCTTTATTCCTCTAATGAGCGTTATGTTTGCTCATTATTTAAAGCATAATTTTTCTGATGTTAAACAGAAACAGGGAGGGAGAATTATAGACTGTTTTAACTGAAAGCCAGAGCTCCTTTGAGACAAACACACAGAGATATAGATATTTAAAAGGTTGACCTTCAGTCTTTCCTCTCATTACAAGTTTTTTATAGCCAAACCCCAAGCATCACTATAACAGAAGACATATTTCTATCACAGCGTTTTTTTTACTTCTTTATATCAGCAGCCTCTCATCATCGTTCAGTCACTCATGTTTCATTAATATTTCAGTACTGTGGATTTCTACTCTACCCCTCGTCTTCTCATTTCTCCTCTGTGCATTTCTTGCTCAGGCAGCACAAATGATCCAAAGGAGCTTTGACACCAATAATTACAGAGTTGTTGAAATTAGAATTGACTAGCCATCTTGTTGCTGTCGAGTGCCAACAAAAATTGTCTTCTCCTTTGATCACGAAAGGTCTTTCTTTGTTCCATTAAACTCTGTTCTTGTGATTGACTCCAAATCACAGTGTATCAAAAACACTTTAACACTTTAAATTCATTCTATTTGCAATTATATTATCTAAAACAAAAACAAAAATTAAACAGGAACCAAATAATTTTTTTTTCCAGATTCCAGACTTTATTGTGATATTTTTTAGAGGAAATGACATGAACCTTGGACCTGTTGGTGCTTTTTGAAAAACAAAATAGGTTCAAGACAGCTCGTACCGCAGGAATAACAGGTAACATGCTGATGCTGTATAAAGTAGCCTATCAGAAGAGAAGAGAAAATAATATCATGCGGCATGACATTTCATACCACTCACCCCTACGCCCACCCACTTACTCTCTCTAATGCATCAAATCTGTCACCATTTGCTCTCCATGCCAGCATCCATCCATCCCTCCCTCTCCTTACGTTGACAAGCATTAAAAACTGCTTTTGAGGCCCCCCCCCCCCTCATTGCCCTTTGTGCATCAGTCCCATCAGTCCCTCATGTTTTGAATCCCTCAAAGCTGGTTCCTTTTGCATCAGCCTCTCCTCTGCAGCTTTTACTTCCTCAGTAACATCTTTTCTCTATGCTGTCACAGCCTATCACACACACACACACACACACACACACACACACACACACACACACAC
>JABUIW010000018.1:610107-621011 GCA_013363375.1 Menidia beryllina | reverse complement strand
ACACACACACACACACACACACACACACACACACACACACACACACAACAGCTGTGTGCAGCATAGCATTATGTTGCCAAGTGCTGTTCCATTAGCGTGTTTTTTTCCTATAGCAACAGTAATTGCATGGACATTTTGTCCTTTCTGTCTTCCCCTCCATTTTTCTCCCTCTATCAAGTATGTTGGTGATGCATCATACCCATCAAAGCCACTAAGCTCTTATTTGTGTTTCCTCCATTACTTTTCTCTCTCGTTGAAGGCTTCTTACATTTGTCAACTGACGCTTTTGCTTCTGTGAAACTTGTGCACGTGTGGCATCACTTGTTATGTTTAGCCTCAATAATGACAGAAGGGAAATAATATTTGTTTCTCTTCTGTGTATATAATGAAATAAGAGGAGAAAAATCCTGGTCCTTTAGTCAGATCACAAAGTCTGGTCATTCAGTCGTAAAAAAGCTACAAATGCTTGACAATGACAAGGTTAAGGGATCAATATTCACATTTTTAACACACGACAGGGTGATTGGAAACAATGCTTTGTTTACAGGCTTGGGGTAAAATATATAAAAGTTCAATTAAGTGGAAAAAGTAAAGCTTCCTCAAGCTTCGTGCCATCCTTCTTTTTCATCATTTGTACAACACTGACGTGATTTATTTGTCAATCAAAGATGCTTGACAAACTTTTGACACTCAGTGGGCTTGACATGCTTGACTGGAGGGAGAGCTTTAAACAATGGGTGACTGAGGGAGGTCCTGTGAGTAATCATTCTGTTTTAGTCATCAATCTCTACATGATGTCTCCTTTGTGAATAGCAAAAATGTCACTTCTGCCCCGAAGGTGCAGAATTGCAGTTGTTACAAGTGAGTAAAAAGTGAGTGCACTCACTCTCTTTTTCCTTTTTAAAGACCTGGAATAAGCCATTTGTGTCAATAGACAGAGTTGGTCTTCTTGTCCCGCAGGGTCTTTCTTACACAGAATTTACACAGAGCTTTAACAAATTTGGGTTTGAAAGCAGGATGTTCGCATTTTAAGTTCTATAAAATGGAAGGTGAGACTAGATTTATTCAGTTAGTTACAGCCAAGGACCAATCTCTAAGTCTCATTTCAACAAATGAAACTGCATTCAGTTGTTCATTGTTCATTAAGTTTACCGACGGATACAATTCTGTTCTGTAACCAAGCAACAATACTGAGGGCTAAATTCATCCTAATTTGGTAGTCCCCATGGAATCCCCATCTCCTAATTAGAACATCAGCAATGACAGCATAAAAGTGAGGGGTGACTCAGCTGGCATGTCCTGGATCAATTTGATTTCTCTATTTTCCTGTTTTTCATAACACTGACTGGGATAGCTAAATGTCACCGCTTACTGATATGAGGAACAATATGACTGAAAGATATTCCTTTTTTGTACACCAGAAAAACAGCACATTCCTACTAGGGTATGAAACCAACAAATGTGTATATTAAAAATGCACTTTGAATTGTCTTGCACACTAAATGTTCTATACGAATACATGTCCCTCGCCTTGCCTTGTAGGAGGAAGACAGAATACCTGGAGAAAATCTACACATAAACATGCAAAGACATCACGCAAATGGGATATGAACCAGGAACCCTCTAAAGCGACAAACCATTACATGACTGTGCAGCCCATACATTGTTATTGTCCACTGTAAATTAAAGTCTGTGTCCTAAAATTACTGATTTTTTTTTTTAACCCTTTAAAGCCTGATCCAAGAATAAAACAAAACAGAAAATGACTTCTTTTTGGTTTGAAGTCTTTATTTGGCCTTTTAACAAAATATGTAAAAAGAAAAAACTGAAAATGAATTTTTAATATTAATCATTTATTACTATGCGATAGGTCAAGATTATTTTTTGTGTAGTTTTCTGCCCCCTGTTATCAGGTATATATGATTGTGTACAATAGGATTTTGAGCAAAGTTTTTACCATTAAATTATGTAAAAGGTGTCAGACACAAAACATTTCAGAAACTGTATGTATCAAATATGATCCATTTGGCATTATAGGGTTAAATAATTTTTTTTAAAACATTTTTTTCACCTAAACACTGCATTATACATTTGATTATTTGTGCGCTAAATCTCTACGAGAATGGGAAACAATACATGGATATTGCAGTGAGGTACGCTTCGGATTTGTACCACATATCACATTCACATCTAATCTCTTTGGCAGCTTTAGTTTGTCATCCGTGAAATATGTAGATGTTTTTTTAAACACCTGCCTCATCATATGCATTTGGAATTCAGCTCAAACTCAACAGCTGCTTTTCTACAATTTAGACAGAATGATGTGGTTTACAACCAGTCAAGTGTTGCAACTGTTTGTATAAATATTCATGAAAAGCCAAATGTGTTAAATGGATGCCTTTTTGAGTGAGAAAAAGCATTTCAAAGTGTATAATGATAAAGCTTATACAGGTAAAGCTGTAGGTACCATCCTTACACACTTAACGATATACAAGCACAAATAAAAAGTATTCAGATTGTTAGGTGCTGTTCAGAATAAACCACTATGGACCACTATGATGGATAGAAATACAGAATGGCTAAGCACCACTAATTTATTTTTGAGTCTCAGTTTCACCGAGATCCACTAACATACGGAGTCAGGAACTGACTCAAAGTTTTCTGTTTAGTTTACGGAATAGATAACAATAAAATTAATGGAAAATACATTTTTACATGCAAAGAACGGGAAAAATAATCAGCAAAGGAAATACAAACAACTAATTTAATTTAAAGGTAAATGCAAGCATATCAATGTTTGTATGGTGGTGGTTCTATCCCACCAATCACCAACCACCCAGCTGTACAGAGTTTGTTTTCCTTTTTTGCCAACTATCAGATATAAAGGCTTTTGAATGCCCAGCACTAATCACCACCTGGTAGCAGGCTCATTATCCTGTGTGCATAGTTCCCTCTTCCCAGACAGCCAGATGCTGAAAAAAAAGATCACGATGTCGCCATCGCAGCTATATAACTTGTTGGTATTGTGTTGGCTAATTACGGCAACATATGCAAAGAGCCTGTTCACAGCTGGAGGGCTTTCACATTATGCAGGGCTATTTCAAATTTGGCTAAAACTGCTGGGTATTCTTGAGCCAGAAGTCGAATTTCTCTAATTGTGCGATGATTTTTTTCCTGTATATTCCAAACAGATACATGATTTAGGAAGGTGGCTGAAATCCTAATAAGGAAGACCCATTACGACTCACACAACACCAAAACTTTCAACTAATCTCAAACAATGTTTTTCCTTCGTATTTATTCAGGGAACTGGGCATCCCATGGAGTAATCAAGCTGAAGATGAAAAGAAGACAAAAAGCCATTGTACTCGTCATTTATAAGCTCATATAAAGTTTAGTCATGCGAGATGCTGCTACCTTTGGGGGAAAGCACAGTGTCACGAGCAGGCAGCTTTTTAAAAAAAGGGACAACCCGTTCATTTTTCAAAGCGTAGTGAGCTTCACCTTTTTTTGTGCTTTCCAGTGACAACCGTAATAGAAATCAATGTGTCTGGGGCATGGAATGGAGCCTGATGAGTTAATGTGGGATCAATAGCTAATGTCGCAGTCATTTTTCCTCATCTATGCGCTAAAAGAATCCAACCAGGAGGCTGGAAGTGTTGGCCCCACCAGGGAGTGAGTGAGGGTCAGTAGACTGAATGAGATGGGAGATTGCATGAAGGATACTGATACAACTCAAAATAAATAAAACAAGTCTCCCCCCCACACACGCACACATATTTATGGATGTTTCATTGCAAAAAAGTCAGTGCAATATACACTCACCGGCCACTTTATTAGGTACCCCATGCTAGTAACGTGTTGGACCCCCTTTTGCCTTCAGAACTGCCTCAATTCTTCGTGGCATAGATTCAACAAGGTGCTGGAAGCATTCCTCAGGGAGTTTGGTCCATATTGACATGATGGCATCACACAGTTGCAGCAGATTTGTCGGCGGCACATCCATGATGCCAATCTCCCGTTCCACCACATCCCAAAGATGCTCTATTGGATTGACATCTGGTGACTGTGGAGGCCATTTGAGTAGTAGTAGCCATCAGAAGTTGGGTCCATTGTGGTCATAAAGGGATGGACATGGTCAGCAACAATACTCAGGTAGGCTGTGGCGTTGCAACGATGGTCAATTGGTACCAAGGGGCCCAAAGAGTGCCAAGAAAATATTCCGCACACCATGACACCACCACCACCAGCCTGAACCGTTGATACAAGGCAGGATGGATCCATGCTTTCATGTTGTAGATGCCAAATTCTGACCCTACCATCCGAATGTCGCAGCAGAAATCGAGACTCATCAGACCAGGCAACGTTTTTCCATCCTTCTATTGTCCAATTTCGATGAGCTTGTGCAAATTGTAGCCTCAGTTTCCTGTTCTTAGCTGAAAGGAGTGGCACCCGGTGTGGTCTTCTGCTGCTGTAGCCCATCTGCCTCAAAGTTGGACTTACTGTGCGTTCAGAGATGCTCTTCTGCCCACCTTGGTTGTAACGGGTGGTTATTTGAGTCACTGTTGCCCTTCTATCAGCTCGAACCAGTCTGGCCATTCTCCTCTGACCTCTGGCATCAACAAGGCATTTCCGCCCACAGAACTGCTGCTCACTGGATGTTTTTTCTTTTTTGGACCATTCTCTGTAAACCCTAGAGATGGTTGTGCGTGAAAATCCCAGTAGATCCGCAGTTTCTGAAATACTCAGACCAGCCCTTCTGGCACCAACACTCATGCCACGTTCAAAGTGACTCAAATCACCTTTCTTCCCCATACTGATGCTCAGTTTGAACTGCAGGAGATTGTCTTGACCATGTCTACATGCCTAAATGCACTGAGTTGCCGCCATGTGATTGGCTGCTTAGAAATTAAGTGTTAAGGAGCAGTTGGACAGGTGTACCTAATAAAGTGGCCGGTGAGTGTATATGTATAAATATAATTCTTTACCCTGTATATAGCTAACTCTTAGCGCTTAGTTATAGAATACAATACAATACATATTTATTGTGCAGAAATAAGGTCTTAGCTGTTACACTGGTAGCCAAGTAATCGACATTTCGTTGTCAAATTCACCTTGTGTTTTTTATGCAATGACAATAAAGGAAGTCTAAGTCTAAGTCTAATTTACTTTCCATGCCACAAATATTTATTGCAATGGAAATTTGTCTTGTATATTGTATGAATACATTATTTTGCCAGTTTTGTCATTTGATGCTGCAGAGAAAACTCAATATCCGGGAGCTTATACCAAAAGGAAAGCTAAATAGCTCTGCATGAATGCAGAAATTCTATTGCAACAACATAAGATTCTACCACCGATAAACATGTCATGTAGATAAACATCGAACTGCAGAATTTAAGGAGATCATTAAAAAAAAATCATCAACACAAATATGCTGGCAGACTGAATAAACATAGCACCACTGACAGCAGAATTGTGTGCACAGGCACACATCCAGAATCCCTCCAAGCTCCAACAATTAGAGTTGAGACTTCGCATAAAATCCAAACATGTGATAATACTTTGGTTCTTAAATATTTATGGTCTTGTGCCTACAATCCCCATCCGATTCTTTATTATTTGTCAGCAGAAATGCTTTACTTTCTGGAGGGCTTCTACATAGACACATGCATTTAGAAAATTACAGGGCCACTGCTTATCCTTGTTTATTGCGCTCGTTACAAAAATATTAAGATTCTTGAGGTACATTTGTGTTTGGAGTGCATTAAGAAAGAAACAGTAACCAGCGATGGGCGCAGAAAGAGAAACATAGAGAGATGGGATTTTACTTTCTTTCTTTAAATGCTGGCAAAGTAATAAGTCAGTTTGATTTGAGGACACAGACTAAACTATGGCATTTGCAGTTCAACGGTTTTATATAAGCAAATGGTATTGTACATATATTTTCTTAGATGGCAGTTGCTCTATTTTCAACTAAATAGGTCTACATAGATTCCAATTCTTTTGTCTAATAGTACTTTTTCTTTAGCTGATGATATAATAATATATGATAACTTTCCAAAGATAACTGCTACATCAAGAGTACATAACTTTCGGTTTCAAGTATTCAGTATCTATCCCCGAATAAGGAACTTAAGCTAAGAACAGCAGGTACTTCACGTGTTTGACAACACAAATAAAGCCCACAAAATGTGTAGACCCCAAGATCAAACTGTTTTCAGCATGTTAGGCTGTGAGAAAGGAATTCCAGACAAAAAAGGAAAAAAAAATCCTTATTTTCACCCTAACAGTGTAGGGAGAAAGAGATTGCTTATTTTTCTGGTTTGTATGCCAGCTCCAGCTGCTCATTATTAAGCATTATGAATTAATCTTTTTTTCTGTTTGCTCCCCTACCACTACAGGCTAGGGACTCCAAGGCCAGATTACCTGAATTAAATAATCATAATCTCTATTAGGAGTTAATTATGGCCACTGAAAAAACAATTTCAAGCAAGCCTTGCAAGCTTTCAGATTGCTTTATTGGACCTTATTTGATATACAGCAGATGACCTTAGAGGTCTAAAGCAAAATGCTACCATAAGTGTAAAGCTATATACATTTTGTTCTCAGTTAAATCCAACCGAGTTTGCAGCGATATGTACTTGGTATATTGTGGTTGCAGTACGACATAGCTTAGGCAACCTTCATATAAAATAGCCATTTGCAATCTGCTGGTATTTTCATAACTGTGAATCAAATGAACAGCAGCAGCTATTAAATCAGTCACACACAAAATACCTTTACTGCCCTCTCCTTGTACGGGGCCATACACTCAACGCTGCCATTCCCTTGTCGCCATAAGCCATTTAGTCTAGGCACCGCGTAGACCTTGGAATTTTAGAGCTGGTGCACACACATATGAATGCAATCACATAGAATGCATCAGTTGCCATCTATGATGGCTAGGTCAGTTATAAATTGCCACATCACCATCCATAGTTCACTGATCGCCACATAACGATATTTTAGCGACATTGTCTGTCTTGACATCCTTGATTCGCTCCTTGTAATAAATCATGTTTTCCGGCATTCAAGAGACACTCCAGGAGTCCTTTGGCAGCGATGCCAAAATGTCTAGCCAAAGAGTTTACACAGGATGGTGTCAAATCCTGTGACACAGATTCATACAAACTGAGTTCAAGACAAAAGAGATAAAGATGAAACTGTGCATACACTTTGTTTTTGTCATATTTGTCTTGAATATTAGTCATCAGAAAACTATATGCATATGTGCAAACCTAAGTTCCTGTTTCTTGAAAGTTCTGTGATATAAAGATACAGACAACTCCCCTATAAGCTACTTTAACTCAGTTTACAAAACAGCTCAACTTTGTAAAGGGTTTTTACCAAATGTGGACACAGAGACACTAATTAATGAGCCAGAAATGTTTCTTAGGTTACAAAAGCATGAACACATTTATCGTGCCCTCGCACAATTATAGTAAGATATCTTAAAATTCTTATTTGTTTAATTTTTTTCTACTTGAAATATAACCAATCTTTAAATGTTTGTTGCTTTGTATAGCCTGATTAACATGGTCATAACCCTTTCCCAAAATTAAATTAAGCTCCTGTACATTATAAGAATTAAAATTAAGAAGATAAAATAAGGCTAAAGATCCCTGTCAAATTATCAAGATCTCTGAGGTTATTTGGTCTAGCTGGTTTGTTAAACTATGTTTACTCATTTAACTTCACATGTGGGTTAAATCACTTGGTAAACACACAATATACACATCCAGAGTAAAAAACTACACAAAATAAAAGATATTGACCTCAACATATATTACGTATTTATCATTTTGCCATGTGAGCACATAAAGTTACACATGTATTTAAATGATTCCTCTATTTACTTGTTTTTTTTCTCTTTTTTTATCTCTGGCATACCAGCAATAATGCTCTGAAGTTCTGCATAATATGAGGAGTGACTATCCTTATTTTCTAAAGATATAATGATGGAGGGGGCATAGTTATGATCTTTAGCACAACTTTACAATCAGGAATTGTTCTTGAGCAGTTTAACTGTGACGGTTTCATTTGTTTTTTTAAACTTTTGATTTGAGTAAGAAGACGTCCAGGAAATTATTATTCTTATCTTGTTTATTGGTAATATCTATGAACCTGATTTGTTAGCGAATAATTTATTCCTACTTAATCAGCATGTGTCTGATATGGAATGTTCTGCTCTATAACTTTTTAGACTTAAATACATACAAATATTCAAAGGAATGTTATAAAGGGAATTTGAATGCTGGCATGACATAGAAGCACAAAATATTGCATATTGACAGAGTATTGGCATCACATTGACATCAAAACTTAGGATCTGCAGTGAGCACAACTCGCTAATCCATTTAAGCCATTCCAAAACATTTAAGAAGTATGATATTGACACAGATTTCAAAGGCCTACTGGTAAGCCCATTATCATTGCCAGGGGCTGTATTTGAAGGAAAAAAAACAGAGTGAGAATAGGATGCAGGGGAAAGAATTGTTTTTGCCTCATCTCTCCCTCCTACATATCGGTTCGCCATCTATAAGTACCTGACAACCTTGACAGGTTAGAGAGAGAGAGCACCTCAGCACCACATGGACAATATACTAACAGACACTGGTTGTGGGTTTTCTTATGTTTGCGTATATGTGCTTGCTTGTCGACGGAGGGGTTTTTTTGTGGCCACTTACAACTTTCACATCCTCATCCCACACATGCAATATGTTGACAGACCACAAAGGACTAAAACAAAAAGGCAAAAGAGCAATCAGACAGAGTGAAAGGAGAGTGTGTTTGTTTATGCAAGTGTGAAGGCCTCTGACAGTTGAATAAGGGTAATTTGTTTCTGTTTCTGTAACATGAAATTTGCAACTGTCATTTACTGTAATTCTTCCAAAATGTGTTCCAAATGCCTTCATTAATGGTCTGCAAATAAAGCCTAATACTAACTCATTGTCACAAATAACAAAATTCTTCTTAACTTCAGTTTTATGCTGCCCAAGTGACAAATGATAACATGGTTTTGGTGTGGATCCATGTCCCACAGCTTTATACGGGACATGTAACAAAGAACATTTATTTAGCTGGGTTAGGAAGTCTGATCTATCACCAACCCATCCATTACAGATGACAGCAGTACAACAACAAAAACACCCCGACCAGACTCTGAAGGCACCAATAGAAAAAGTCAAAGTAAATACTTTCAGGATTTAACAACAGAAGGGTCATGACTATGTCTTGTGCCTTTAACATTCTTTCAACCATTTGGTAGAGCACAGTTTTCAGTGATTATAACCTAGAAATAGGCTATACAAGAGGAGATGCACTCACCTGAACTAGCTCTAAAATTAAGTTTCATGTTTGATGCCTAAGATAGGTACATGCTATCAGATTTAATGATAAAATTGTATTGCATAAAACAGATACTGGTATAGCAGTTTTTGGTAATGATCGTCAGCTGTTCATTACTGTGGTGCTACACATTATCAATAATCCAAGAATCCATAGACCATAATTATTAAAGTAACTACATTTCCCTGAAAAGCTATATAGCACTCTAACTTCTCCATGGTGTGTTTGTTTTTTAACTTTAGTTTCAACAAGATATTACAATAATTGTAGTACCTTGCTGTGAATATACAATTTCTAAATAAACTAATTAAAAAGTGGAATAGACTTAGTCTTTCATTACTCTAAACATGTGTCTAATACTGTGAGTATCTTTATGATACAATTGGGTAATCCAAGGCCAAAATTCCGGTAATCGAAAAGAAGTGTTCAGAATGGGGGTAGACCTAAAATAAATTCATAATATGCTGCCTCACAGCAGAACTTCTTACCAATCTTGTTGAAAATTCAGTCGCCTAAAGTTAGTAGTTGTTTTACAAAGATTAATTTTGACTATATTTGCATGACTTTTGTAATTTTTCTGATTTCACAGTGGAAGGTTTTTCAGCTCTCTCCATCAAAAAATCAGTCTAAATTATAGGTGTTGGGCACAAAACACAATAGCAAAAAGGTAGAGTAAATAAGTAAGTGATTGCATATGTTTTGTGATCATTGTCATTTGTTGGCATTTGTGTGAAAAAACAGAACCATAAGTAAATTGCTAATTTATGAGTTCGAAAGCAGATCCAGGTAATCCCTTTCCATTAAAAATTATACAGTCTTGATAAATAAATAAATAAATGAAAAGATAAATCATCTCAGTACTTTTTATGCTTTTCAGGCATAGTTAATGTGATGTGGCTGTGGCGCAGCAGTAAATAAAGCACAAGGTCATACTGTTTAAAATGATTTCAAAATCATTGTAACGAGAAACTAAAAATGCCTCTTCGCTAATTAGCCAGTGAAACAGATGTGGAATCTTTGGCGATGAGTGTAACGAAAAGCCTGAGCGATCCCAAGGGGGAATGCAAAGTGGCTCACTTGCTGAGAACGATTACAAAGCACAGTCAGCCAAAAGGAAGGCAGACTCACAAACTAAAACACTAAAATATGTAATGAGGAGAAGAGTATTAGAGCCATACGGACTAAATAGATTTAGGTTTAGAATCAATGGCCTCTTGGGCAGGTGAGTGTACCCCACAAATGGAGAACATGCTCCACGAAAGAATGTATATTAGATTGAATAATACATACTTCATCCATAAAGGGGACATTCTAATTCTTTTTGTTTTTATTGTTAGACACAATACAGTGCATATATCAAATTCACAAAGACATATAAATCCCTTACTGTATGCTCATTTGGAAAAATAACACGAACCAGTAGATAGATAGATAGATAGATAGATAGATAGATAGATAGATAGATAGATAGATAGATAGATAGATAGATAGATAGATAGATAGATAGATAGATA
>JABUIW010000018.1:566722-610097 GCA_013363375.1 Menidia beryllina | reverse complement strand
ATAGATAGATAGATAGATAGATAGATAGATAGATAGATAGATAGATAAACGTTTATAGACATATCTATCTCTCTGTCTCTTATATATATATATATAGTGAGGGAAATAAGTATTTGACCCTTTGCTGATTTTGCAGGTTTGCCCACTTACAAAGAATGCAACGATCTATAACTTTAATCATATGTACATGCTAACAGTGAAAGACAGAATCCCAAAGAAAATTCCAGAAAATCACATCATATTAATTTATAAAAATTGATAACCATCTGATGAGGAAAAACAAGCATTCTTTGTAAGTGAAACCTGCAAAATCAGCAAGGGGTCAAATACTTATTTCCCCCACCGTATATATATATATATATATATATATATATATATATAGATGTATAAAATATCATCTTAACAAACATGTCAGGGCTCCAACTGACAAGCATTTTTGACATGGCATCCGGAACGCCCAATCACAGATCATAACAGAGGCTAATGAATTCTTCTCATTATGTAGATGGTAATCATGAAAGAGTCTTGTAATTTGACACACTTGATTTATGGAGCAGGATGCTCTACCCCTACTTGTGGAATATCCTCTCCTTCAACAATGCACATAAAATGATTAATTTGAGCCTATCACAGCTGGAGACATTTAAAACTGCAACAAGCATAATGAGTTGCGGGGACGACTTGTGGCAGACTGAAATGATTGTGCCGAAGAAATCAAAAGATCACAGTTGGAGCCTTCCATGTATATGGATGATATAACAATTTCAAATTGATTGACAGTTTAAAGACTTTAGATAGAGTTTTGTGTTGGGAGGGAGTATTATAACACTACAATTTGTAGGATATCATGGGCAGTTAGGAAAGGTCTACACCTGCATTTTTTACTTTTCTAGAATGTGAATACAACATATTTCTTATAAAATAATGAGAATTCTCTGTCTGTGACAAGTATGTATTTCATGAAGATCTAACACAACACAGTGATTCATATATTGATCAATCTAGCGGCCTCTAAGGTTTAAATTTGATTTATATACTGTTACGTGCAACCAAGTTATGGATTATTTTATGTTTTTTTTCAAACAATACCTTGTATATTCTCTACAATTATGCAGTGGAGTGTATGCTATACTTTCTACTAAAAATGGAAAAAAGATTTGATTGTTTGTGTCATAGAAAACAAATTGGTTCAAACGAAAAAAGTACATAAAAAAATAAATAAATACATTTTCACATACAGTAAAGTATTTATTTTTTTATGCCTGTTGAAAATAATACTACCATAGCAACAATGCAGAGGATTTCAATCAATTATGCATAAGCTGTTCAATGAAAATCTGAAAAATTCTTATTGCCCCCCCCCCCCATTGATCTCCATGGCAACGAAAACTTCAAGCTCTACCATGGTGTTTTCTCCGAATTCCCTGGTACAATCAGTTAAGTTTCCCCTCCCTTTGCTCTAATTTCCCGTCATTAACGCTAAATCAGATGTTAGGGAATAAAAGTCATGCTTTCATCAATTTTTAATAATGCTTAACAATGGCTCAGTGTATAAACTACACACCAACAAAGTGAAGGTTATTTAGATTCGTAAAGTTTGGACAATTTAAAGTCTGTGTGTATTAGTATGTGAAGGGAGTAATTTGACAATAAAGCAGTTTTCTTGAAAAAGGCCTATTAGGTTGATTATTGCCAATTTCTCTTTAGAGGGAAAGTGATGCATAACTGATGTAACATAAATAAAGCAGAACAAAAAAAAAGGTTGAACATGGTTTCTATTGGTTTTGTGATTCTTACTGGATAAATAGTTTAAATGTGAGTAAAATTAGCTGAGTCACTGCTTCAAAAATGGCGCAATAAAATGAATAATATGTAATTTTATAATGCAAACTTTAGCTGATGTTATTATTTTTTTTATCCTTAACCATTATAAGTTGTTCTATTATAATCTTTAAATAACACTCTTTTCCAATACCATTACATTACATTTGTACACCTTTGACAACATTTGCATTCTTACTGTTTTGCAGTTCTAGTCTTAGTTTAAGTTACGTTTAGCCTACCATCATACATATCTATCTTTGCTTCCATTATTATCCGTTTTTTTTTTAATTTTATCAATTCTTTGTATATGTTGCTTGTTTTTGCACCTCAAACATGTTAAATTCCTTTGTGTAAAAATACCCGGTCAATAAATCTGATTCTGATTCCTTTAAAAGACCAGAAAAATCTAAAAACTATCATGACAAAGCTAATTGCAAAAGTTTTTTTTTGTTTCCTTTTCTTGCATTTATCGTCTTGAACTCACTATGACATGTATACAAACACATCCGCCACCCATCCATCCTCCGACTGACTCGTTACATCATTCCAGCATCTAAACAGTACATGGCTGCTAACAAGATCTCCCTTTGGCTCGGAGAGTTGATTAGGCCCGGATAGTCGATATAAACCACGGCCGGAGCCGTGGCTTACCACACACACTCAGGTGTCTTATCAGCCACTCCCCAGCCCCTCAGCCTCACCAGCAGTCAATAGCTGGAAGAGACTAATCCATAACTCCAGCAGCAGCGGGGTGTCTGATGCGAGGCCCACATGATTAAGAGTGAACAGTCGAGCGGCATTAGCACAAACATCTGCCCAGCCGGGAGCGCTGCTTGTGTCCCCATATCGAAAAAAATAGGCCGACCGTAGAGGAAACAGATGAACGGGCTTCGCTTTGCACACGTGCGCAGAGTCTCTCTCACACACACACACAGTCACGTAAGACACATACACGTGGTTCATTTGACACACAGCTGGGCGAGTGTCAGGGCTGCACTGATAAATGCTTGCCCTGCAGTATGTGGAAAACAAAAGGTGTTTCCTCTGAGGAAGAGAAATGTGCAGTTAAACAGAAAATAGAGACACACACATTAGATTCTGCGTTGGTGTTCGCACACGTTTATGAGCGTACAACGAGATTTAGGTAGTTTCCATGTGCAGCCTTAACAATTCCCCTTCTAGGCTTTTTTTTCTAGGCTAAATAATGCAAAATAATGTTTTGCTTGTCCTCAGAAATCTTATTTAGTTGGCCTGGAATCACAACAGTGTGACACTGTTTCAACAATGTCTTACTGGAATACCTGAGACATTCAAAATGAAATTGGTTTTGTCTTTCCATGACATTTTAAAGTTCACCGCATCACTTCCAGATATCTCGAAAGCACAGAAGGATTTGACATTTTGCGAGAGAACGTCAACAATTTGATGACTGCGCGCAAAAACACACCGATGAACATGATAATTAAAAAGGAAGCACAGGCCTGTCCCCCATCTTCACCTTAAATGTTTTAGTGGAACGTTCCCCCCCACAGTTATTAGTATGATAGACTCTGCTGGGCGATTGCACAGTGGCCTCTGGCTGTAATCACTGTGCCCTTTGTGGGTATGCGCCCAGCATGTGTGCAGTGTGTTTCTGCGCTCGTGCATCTGTGTAAAGCATCGCCGCCTGCCCGTGTGATGGATGCCCCTTTTTGTAGCACAGGTTAGAAGGCATCCTTGATGGGATAGGCCAACTGTTCATCACTCTTACCTCTCGCTCGATGCCCCGCTCTACCTCTCCTTCTATTTCCCCCCTCCTCCCATTGCAGCCGTACATGATAAATGGCCTACACAAGAAATGCGTTATCCTACTTCTAGCTATTTTTCCTTCGTCGAAAGCTTTCTGACTTTTTTTTTTACACTATTTTCAGCTGTCAATTTCACATGGATGTTGGGTGGCTCATGAATCTCCAATGTTTTCATTTGATTTCAATCCAGAGCACAGCAGGTTGGACCCATCTTTGCTGAACTAAGCCAGAATGCTTAGATTCCGTTCCACTTGGTTAAAGCCATAATAAAGTGCAGTTTCTTTAATCTCTTTGCATTTACACATATAGCTCCTTTTATTTTTCACTGAATGCCGATCTTAACTTACAATGGGAAACTTCCTACAAAAATCCAAGTGAACAGGGCTTCGATATCCTAACTACATCTTGTTTATCTACCCACACATCCTCTCTGATGAATCAGTCCAATAGCATTAATCTTTGTTTACCCAGAGCTGCCAGAAAAGATGCCCTGGGATTTTATGCACACTCCCTCCTTACTTCTATATAACCGCTCCTTCACTGCTGCTCACCCACTTATCCGAACGGTGAGATGTTAAGTGAAATGCATTAGCGTTCGGGGTAGCACCTAGCCATTACCGAAGCTTGTTGCCGTTTCACTTTTCATTCAGATGGAAGACAGGCCGTGAGAGAGAGAAAAAAAAACATCTTTAGGATCTAGATTATCATCCACTGAAGCCACAGAAAATATCTTCTGGGATGGAGATCAGGCCGTCAGCAGGCTTGTTAATGGAGGCAACTTGATAAACAGAGTAATTCATCATCAATTTCCCTGGCAAGGCACTACAGAGACAAATTCTCTGCTCTTCTGGTACAGGGGAGGGGGGTGGCCCTGTCCTTGATGATTAATTTGAATAAACAGAGCAACATCAACATTAATGCTGATTGCTGATTAAGTTCAGATTCATTATGCTCCCCCAGCTGAGATGTCCCCCCACTAGCTTCTGTTTTTCTTTACTCATCAGTTAACTGAGATCTGCTTGTCTTGTTCTCTCATCTACATATTAAATATGTTTGAAGCCATAAGACAGTTTGTGCGCTTGAATCAGGTTCTAAAGCTTTTGAGGCAAAAAACAAAACACAAAAAAACAATCTGACGCAAGATACCGTATAGTATTCAACTCATCGGTGAAGCCTGATCCACTTGTTCCAGTTATGCATTCCAGCAGCCTAAAGCCTTAATTTACTGCTTGCCACACTCCTTTGTTTATTCTCTCTGACTAAGTGAAAGGAATCAGGCAAAGTTAATAGAAGAATGAAAGCAAGGGGAACCTACACCCAGCTGACCTGGATTAGTGCTTGTCCAGTGAACACTGAATCCTATCTATCACAGAAAAAGCACACCCTCTAAAGACTTGTATTACACGGATAGTTCTCATTCAAAAGGATCTCAAAGGGCTAATATAAAGCGCACTACATGCACAGAGAGTTCACCCATTAGCGTGTAGTTTGGTGATCTGTCTAAAAAACATGTAAGCTGCCCAAGAGCTGATCGAAACAAAAACATACATGTTTTAAACCAATGTCCTCTCTGAAAACGATCAATGTTAACTGGTAAACGTCCACATTGAGAGTGGCATTTTACAACTAAGCTGGTGGTCTGACAAACAGACAATTTATTTACATGAGAAAACTGTAGACCGCCAGAAGACAAACTCGGGTTAGTACAACAAAGGAGGTAGATAAACAAAAAGACAAATTGACAAGAGTGATATCTATTTCCATTTAATATTTGAAATCTAAATATATCATTAATGATTATTTATTAACTACTTATTAAGAATGATAAAAATCAAATTGAGTTAAATTGAAAGTAAATTGATAAGAAAAAATTCAGATTTTGTATTTTGATGGGATTATAAGTGTAACCTCTTTAGGCACTCTACGGTAGTTTTCATTTCTGGTCATAGCTCAAAGCAGTAAATCAGGCTTTCTTTCTTTATCTGTAGCTTTCATCATCCTCCACCAGCTCTGCCCTTCCAACGCAAGATATTTCATGAGGCATTGAAGGTGCATCCTTCAAACCTGCAAGAACCACGTTAATAGTGAGGTGAGAGTGAAGGAGAAGGGGGGGTATTTAAATCAACTGAGATGTGCAGTCCCCTGTTTATCACACTGTCATGTTGCAAGCTAGTGCTGATCACAAGAACCTAAACATGATCTCTTCCTGACACTAAAACCTCCATGGGTTCTTAATCTCCTGGGTTAGACCACTCCATGACAGCCCGAGTGTTTTTGTGCATACAAATTGCCTCCCCCACTCAGTTTTCATTCCCTCAAGTGACAAGTGGCTTCAGTTAATACTGCAGACCCATACGTTTTTTTATGTTTCAAGATCATCACAAATGCTTCTCGTGCCATACAGAAGTCATGGCAATTTGCATCAGTTATCAGTCTCTTCTCAAATGTACAGGTAAGTATGTTATATATGCATAGTTTTGAAAATGCATACGTACCGGCATATACACTCCGACACCTTTCAAGCCTGTTATTATTCCACATTATTTTCTAAGTGACTGGAGATGCCCTGAGTAGTTTAATTCAAGTGTTGCCATGATGATAGAGATAAGATGTACCCATAGCCCTATTGAGCTACATGGACTGACATTGATGGCAGTCTGGATATTACCAAAAATAGGCTGAATACAAATGAACAAATGCAAGCACTATTTAATACATTAAAGCATAAGATCTGTACTGAGGCAATACAAAAAATCCAACTTCATTACTAACTCTTAAAAGGAAAAGACAGGAAGGTTTTTGAGAAAAAATGTTTTCTTTTCATTGCTTTTCCATGTAAACCCATTGAATGTGCTCTATTCGTAAATTCAAGTTTTTCTTCCTTCTCCACTTGGGTGCATGAAATGCATTACATGCTTAGTGATGCATGCATAAACCTTCCCTAAAAAAGATGTAAATTACATGATATCCATCACTTCAGGCCATTTTAGTGTAAGATAGATGTAATTTGATTACGTAACGATATTTGGCAGTGACCTACACTGGATGCTCTTTTTGATCCAAGACTAGACTCTCCAGAGTCAGTCCACCAGCGCTCTTATGAAATTATATCAGTTTACTCAAGACTTTATGCATCTTTATGTTGAGAGTTTAGGCTTTGCAAATACAGCTATGGGTTAATGTTGTTTAAAAAGTATTTTGAATAAGCTGCATCAAAATGAACAAATAAATGAATAAAGGAATCCTTAGAATCTCAACTTGAAAAGTTTATCGTGTACAGCAGGATAAATGCAAACACAAATTCAGATTTTTACTGTGTCATGTTGATATTTATTTCTAATCACCCATGGCATGCAGGTTTTTTTTATAGAGCTTATCTGAAGAACTGGAGCAGCATTACTTTTTCAACAATTGTATGCCATCCTTGTCTTGATTAATACTTTTTACTATCATGTTTGTTTATGTTTCACATTCTGCTGTAAATCAATTAGTAGATTAGTCAATTAACTTTGTGTGAATGATTCTGAGACCGTCATAGATCGTATTCGTCAACCATTGAGCTGTATCTGATGCAGGCCTGCAAACCTCAGTGGGACGAAAAAGGTGACTTATCTTAGAAATGTGTTAAGCTGCACTGTGTGTTGTCTTTGCTGCAGGGTGGTATAGCTCACTTTAGGCGAGGTTATCAAACTGGAGATCACAATTTCAACAAAGGGAAGCATTTTCGGACAAACACAAAATTAAGCCCTGCTAGAGTCTTTTGGCCTGTATTGTAGTTCACTGAACTAAAAGGATCATCTGGAAATATTAATTCAACCACATAACACTTAGCTTTAATTAAGGTAAAATTACGATAACAACAGTTCATGAAATATCATATTGTGTCATTGTAATAGTCCAAGATAAAATGCTGCAGTATTTCACATAATTGAATCAAAATTCTTTTGAGGGACTGATAATATCATACAGCCAATCGTTCATTTAATTATTGTTGCTAAAGTTTGTTCTCCAAGATCCCTATTATGAAAAATTATAAAGGGATGTGCTTGAACAAAGCATCCACATTTCAGCTTGATTTGGTTCAGTTATGACAGCCCAGTATGTCATGTTGTTTTTCATCTGATATTGAACTGAACTCATTTTCTTTCCTGGTAAGCACCTCTTTATTTTTCTATGTTTGTCAATCGTGCAATGATATTCTGCCACCAAGCAATTCACTTAATTAGTACCATGAAGTGCCATGCAATTGAACCATTGTAATTAAATAAATCTAACTGAAAGATAATAACCTAACAGTGAGTGAAACCAAAAAAATGTCCATTAAAGATAAAGTAATTTCAATCTGAGATCTTAAATCTTGTCATGTTATTTCCTACTTTTAGTCTAAAATCCAACACCAACCTTGTTCTCAGTTTATGAACCAAAGCTCATGACTAATATTTGCTCCATTTGATGTTGAAATGCAATTGTTGAGTGTCCATTAAATTAAATAAGATACAACAAACAAGCAACTGTTCCTTTGAAGAGACAGCAAGAGCAATGTATGACTGCATAGGGACGAGACCATGTTGCATCATGTTTGTTCACCATGAATTACCCTGGTAACAAACAACTCTTCTCTCCAACAAACCTTCTTTGAACCTTATCAACATTTTGTATTGGTTTGGACATACAGTATGTATCCCATTCAGTTCAGGCAATGTCTGAAATAATTTGACTGCAACCATGAACGGGAAAAAATGACAAACTGAATTCCTTATGATTTCACCCGTCAATGTTATGCTGCAGAATTTTTTGCTGCTTTGCTGTTACCTGATTGACATAGCATCAGGCATTAGTTTTCATAAAATACAAATTTCTATCTACTAGTTAAGCATGTGAAATAACTTGCAACATGCAATAAATATGCAACCACATTTCTACTTTTCCTGATCAAAATGTGCTAATTAGATCTCTGCTATAATAAGGGTGAAAGTTTGAAAATTGTAACATGCAAAGGTGACACATAACTCCGAGATTTGCTAAAAAAAATATCTCAAAATATCAGTGGTGGATGTAACCTGTTTGCATAAAAGTTTCTACGTTTGAACTGTTAATAAGAATTAAGTAAAACGTGAAAAGCTGTAGGGTTTAGACATGCCTTTGCAAATTACAATGAGGGAAGATTAAAGTTCCATTAAGGGGGCTCAGTGAATCTTTGTAGCCGCTATCAATGTTGATGTTTACACAGTTAAACTTTGCTTTGCATGAGGAGCTTAGTCTTGTGGAGCAGAGAAGTGTTTCAGTACTGTAGGCAGTAGGATGGTAAACAGTAATGTGCAAGCGAGAAAATTAAATTTTAAAATCAACTGGGGTGAATGCTAGGGTGAACACAAATATACTTCATACTACTGTAAAAAATAATCCAACACAACTGCATCCACAGTAAAAGTAGGAAATGTTTCAATGAAGCTTTGACTGTTTCTAATTGCCCCACAATATATGCATTTTAAATGTTGGTAAAACTTAAAGAAATAACAAAAAAAAAATAACAAAAAAAGGGCATAAAGGCCAGCATGGTTGTTGCCTCAGAACAAGAGGGTTCCTGGTTCAAGTCCGAGGGGGACTGGGAGCTTGCATGTTCTCCCTGTATCTGTGTGGGTTCTCTCTATAATGTCAATTATACACTCTGATTTGCCCATGAAGTGAGCGTGGGTGGTTGTTTGTATCTGTGTGGCCCTGCAATGGACTGGCGACCTGTCCAGGGGTTACCTCGCCTCTCACCCGTTGTCAGGTTTGACGAGCTCCAGCCCCTCCTCAACCCCCGTGGAGAATAAGCAGTATAAATAAAGGATAGATGCATCTGCAGCTGTGGTCAAAGTGTTCAAAAATATCATATATATGTTTGTCACTGTATGTGTCTGTATATGGGAGAAATGTAAAACGTGTTATGCTGCTGTAGCAAAGTATTTGCATCCAGTATTAAAGGAATCAGAGGGTGAGTATGCTGCTCAACTCATCACCTTTGCTGCTATACCCTCTTCGTCAAACCTGCCAAAAGAAAAAAGCTGCTTCACCTTTCTGACATCCCTTTTTTCCCCAGAGGAATGTTGCAACCTCACCTCTCAGTTCTCTCCCTAGCCACTTCTGACACCTTACAGTTACAGTCTCTTCGCCCACACAAGCTTCCTACCTGCAGCTACTTGCCTCTATCAATGATATATATTTAATATCTGCATGGAAAAAAAGAAAACAAGTATTCAGTTATCCAGATTAGATATCATATAACTTTTTAAACAAACCGAAACAAATATTCAATGGTGATTTGATCGGAACTCCGTTGTTTTTCTTTTCGCCCAACTGTTTTTCAGTCTGGCAAAAAATAATTAGCTGTCCATCTCCTTTTGCTTTGGCACTGATTAAGTATTAATGTTGAACTAGCACCATGGTGCTTTAGCAGCACTGTTAAAGTTAGCCTGAGACTGTTCAGAAACTTTTTGTGAGACTTGATCATTTTTAATTTAATTATTTATCATAAGATCTGGTAATCAGTACGGAGATATAGAAATTTTGCAAGAAATTCTGCCAGTTAAATTTTCATTGTGTGCATTTGGTCACTTTGGAAACTGGTATGTTCTGGACACATGCCACTGATTTGTACATGGATCCTCTCAAGCCCCACAATCATCCAGACGAATCAACGATGGAGGCTTAGATTTTATCTAATTCACTGGTTTTCACAGCTGAAGAGCAGTGAAAGCCACTACATTAAAGCTGGACGTTCACTTAAGAATTAATGCTAAAGCTATATTGTTATAACTTCGCAACACAAAATTTAAAAGCAGAAAAATATGTTCTACTTATTTAAGAAATCAAGGACCTATTGCAAACATCCCAATTTGTGGTACACAAATTCACCAGCAGATATTTATTGTACATGCTTTTGACATGAGGAGGATGTACATAATATTGAGGTAGTGGTCATGTTATTGTAAATCGGTGCATATGATTAAATGCTTATGCATGTTTTACAGTTAATACCCTATATTAAAATGTACATACATTGATACTGTGTATATGGTCATATAAAATGACATTTCTGCATAATGTTCAACATTATATTTTATATCTACTGAAAAATGTTTCCATACTTATGTGAGCAACATCCATTTCTGAGAACAGGAGTGTCATAGCTGCAGTTATGAAGCTGATATTCAGCACTATTGGTCACAATTGATATAATCAATGTCACTGAGGATCATTTTAAGATTGCATGAATACCGCCTGAATTTGTACACATTTTGTATACTCATCCCTTAACATTAGTTGACTGCCTATAATTAAATAATTATATGAGCATATTTAGGCTTAACAATGTCTTCCAGCTTATC
Source organism: Menidia beryllina (assembly GCA_013363375.1). Classification (NCBI taxonomy): domain Eukaryota; kingdom Metazoa; phylum Chordata; class Actinopteri; order Atheriniformes; family Atherinopsidae; genus Menidia; species Menidia beryllina. The sequence goes on along the minus strand of JABUIW010000018.1, from coordinate 599,116 downwards.
TTCTTCTTCTCTTTTCTTTCTATTAGTGGAATTGAATAGACAGTGAAAACAGCCCTTGCTGTTTCTCCCTTTTGCCACATCGTTACACTTCAGGAAATTCTGTGGAGCAAATATAATTTAGACTTCCAGCTCTGTGGCAGTTCCATGCCTGAGCTCCTTCTGCAAGCTAATTGGTAAAAATTATAAATCACTCCTTTTCATTGTTAAAATAATACATATTTTAAATCTATGCTTTATTTCTTTTATTTTTTAAACACTGAAAAGAAAGAACCTGTGGATGATAGAGAAAATAACTATTTGAGATTTTTTTAAAAAGACATTCAAAGTGGAGGTGCTGAAATACTTTTGTTGACAATTGTTGAAATAACAGTCGACTGTTATTGTCTCCATTCAACCAAGGTACCTGTGTGCCTGATGGTTGACTGCAGAACAGATCCATCAAATGCATCTGTCTTGCAGCGCCTTCGTGTCCTCTGATGTCGGCAAAGCTTGCAGGGAAGTCTAATTAGTCTTGGAACGTCAACCCACCCAAAAGCATGCATGACAGATCTGATGCCCATAACGACGCCGTGTCTCCAGCTCAGATTCTAATTGTATTTAGTCATAAGTGCAAACTGACAGAATCTGTCTTTGCATAATGACTACACAGATTTTAGTGTTTTGGTTCATAATGGTAAAACTGAATTTGAAATTGAGTTAGGTCAGATTATGAAAAAAAACAATAGAGATACTACAAAACGCTATAATACACCCAAGCCCATTGTGAACGTAGATTAATATTGGATTGTTTTCATCGTGACAAAAAAGGCCAGTAGTCATCCGTCACTGTCTGGCTGAGTGAATATCAAGTGCTCAGGTCACATCACCAACTGCAGGTGGAATGGCAGGTATTGACCAGATAGTAGGCTCTCAATTTTCATTGTGCTTTTTCACCTCGAAGCTCAGAGGCTCATCAATTCCCAATCCCTCACTGATACCCCAACAAAGTGAAGTTCTTTTAAAGCTTTTAAGGGATATATTGACAGTTTAATCAAAAGGATTTTTACGTGTAATTGTACAGCTTTTGTGATGCAAATTAAGTATAACAGGGTCCACAGGGGGTAGATATGCCTGTTGATCAAATTTCACTGATAGAATATTTAGTATGGCAGTTGCAAAACATTGATTTTCACTATTGCCTTAAGTTACTTATTTTCCTTACATTACCACCAGAAAGCTGAAAATGTTGTGGCTCCTGCGGAGCTCATTGATGTCTCTTGTGGGAAGTCAGAAATACTGGTCTTGCAGCAATCACCGACCAAGTGGCTAAAATCACAGCTCTATTGTTTGCTTCAAACCACAATCAAAGATCTATTGTCACAAGCGCTGTTGTACAAAAAAGCGTCTGGCTCCCGAACACAATTAAAAGCTTTGGGACAGTGAGCTGTAGCAGTTGCGGAGCTGTATCAAGTGTGCAGGAGTTTTGTATGGTAACAATGAAACACTCAATCTGAGGTGGCCTTTTTGTGAACAGCTCAAAGGGAACGTGTCTGTGAATACTCAAAGAACACCAGTCGATATTTCTACATGCGTGTATGTGTGCAAAAATTGCCATTTTTTCCCCCAACATCTTTTGAGTTGATAGAAAATAACTAAATACTGATTCCTTACACATATTGGTAATATTCTAATGTTGGTATTCATGCAATCAGATGGATGAAAACATGTAAGAATTAAAAACTGTTACCTGAAGAAATTGTGCTTTACTAACAAAATGGGCTGCTAAATATTATCTTATTAATTTTGGGAAAACATAAAATCAGTAGGTTCAATACGCAAAGAAAATGTGTCTAAAGTTTGACATAAGCAACAGTCTTAACACACAAACATTGTACAACCTCAAGGGTTGTTAGTAGGGTTAGTACAATATATAAAACAACTAGTATTTAGTCTCTTTTAAGAAACCACAGATTCTAACTAACCTATGCTTTCAAAAGGGCCTTCATCATGGATATGGATTTTTCCCGTGCGACAGACTTGGCAGAACTTTAACAGTCTACCAAAATTACAAAGTGAACAAAACGGAAACAAAACAAACAAACAAAATAAAATCTGGAAAGTCAAGCTGGAAAGTGATCACACACCAGCAGAAGTAATACTGAGGAATACTTTTGCAATTTTAGGGGCAACTATGGTTGGCGAGTGTTCTGTAGATTCATTTGGTGCAGTGATGAAGAATTCAAGATCATCACCTAAACCCACCTCATTATTCCATTGGTACTTTTACAAAAATTTGTGATTAACGGATACACTGATGCAATGACAGAACTGCTATATAGAGTCATGTTGCACCAGTGTACTTACCCTGCACTGACGTATAAATGCTCTAGTCACTATGACAGATCTACCACTGGCAAGTTTCACAAATCAGTGTTAGAAACCTAGTTCCCAGCTTAGTCCACATATCTGTTGCGCGTATTTGGCATTTCACATCTCAGTTTTTTGCTTCAGGTAAAATTAACTCCACCTTGTTTGCCCCCTGTATTTCTTTTGAGCAGATCTTGGCTAGTTATAAGACAAATACCGATGTAGATTTATTTATGCTATTACTCAGATTTTAAAGCTAATTTATTGTAAATATTTACAAAGCATTTTAACCTTTGAAAAAATCAGATGCTCAAAAATGAAAATACTCCTTCCATGGGTTTACATACAGCAAATGACAAAAAGGATTTTATAGACTGCACAAGACTGCACAAGCCACCAGAAACATCCTGCTGAGAAAAAAGCAATAAACACACTGCCTCTAAAAAAAAGAGAATCTATAAGACTTTCTGTGAAATTGTACTGTTAAAGAAGAAAAGAACGGAAAATCCATCACTAAAACCCATGTTAATTTGTTTTTCTGCCACAGCTTTGTCACATGTCTTTGTGTTACAGCATCCGTCCATCCATCCATTTCTCCATCCATCCATCCATTAATCCATCCATCCATCCATTCATTTTCCACTGTCGGGTTGTGGAGCCGAAGCAGGGGGACCCAGACTTCCCTTTCCCCTGCCACTTCTACCAGCTTTTCCGGGGGGATCACAAGGCATTCTCAGGCCAGCCGAGACACATATTCTCTCCAGCATGTCCTGGGTCTTTCTCCCATGGGACGTTCCCAGGAAACCTCACAAGGGAGGTGACCAGGAAGCAACCGAATGGGATGCTTGGGTCACCTCAACTGGCTTCCTTCGACGTGGAGGAGCAGCGGTTGTACTCTGAGCCCATCCCGAGCTTCTCTAAGGGATTTCTCTGAGGGATAGCCCAGCCACCCTGTGGAGGAAACTCATTTTGGCCACTTGTATCGGCAACCTCGTTCTTTTGTCACTATCCAAAGTTTGTGGCCATAGATGAGGGTGGTAACATAGACCGACTGTTAAATTGAGAGCTTCGCCTTTAAGCTCAGCTCTCTATTCACTACAACAGACCGGTAAAGCGCCCGCCATCCCCATTTGCGAACAAGACCTCAAGGTACTTTAACTCCACTTGGGGAAGAACTACCCCCCCTGACCTGGAGTGGGTCCGACTCTACCCTTTTCCAGTGAGAGACCATGGTCTTGGACTTTGAGGCACGGATCCTTATCCAAGCCGCTTCGCACTTGGCTCAGAACCGCTCCAGCGAGATCTGTAGATCACGACTTGATGAAGCCAATAGGACCACATCATCTGCAAAAAGCAGAGATGTGATCCTGAGGCCACAAAAACGGACATCTTCAATACTTTGGCTGTGCCTAGAGAATTCTGTCCATATGAATAGAACCGGAGACAAAGGGCAACCTTGGTGGAGTCCAACTCTCACCGGAAACAGGTCACACTTACTACTGGCGATGCGAACCAAGCTCTGACACCGATCGTACAGGGACCTCACAGCCCATAAAAAAAGACCCCATATTCCCAGAGCACCCCTCACAGGATTCCCCGAGGGACACAGTCAAACGCCTTGACCAAGTCCAAACCCCACATGTGGACTGGTTGGGCGAACTCCCATGCACCCATCAGGACTCCGCTGTGGGTATAGGGTTGGTCCATCATTCTACGGCCAGGACGGAAACATCACTGCTCCTCCTGAATCTGAGGTTCGACTATCCGACGGACCCTCCTCTCCAGAACCACCAAATAGACTTAGCCAGGGAGGCTTAAGAGTGTGATTCCCCTGTAGTTGGAACACACCTTAGAGACTCCCTTTTTGAATGGGGGGACCACAACCCCAGTCTGCCAATCCAGCGATACTGCCCCTGATGTTCACACGATATCGCAGAGTCGCAAAAGCCAACGAAACCTTACAACATCCAGAGCCCTGAGGAACTCTGATTGAATCTCCCGGAGCTTTCCACCACAGAGCTTTTTGACCACCCTGGTGACTTCATCCCCAGAGATTGGAGAGCCCGACCCCAGATCCCTAGGCTCTGCTCTTCCAATAGAAGATGCGCCTGTGGGATTGAGAAGGTCTTTGAAGTACTCCGCCCACGGACCCACAACGTCACATTTACAGCGCACCATCCCCACTGTAAATGGTGTTGGTGGAGCTTTTCTTCAATCGTCTTGAATCCATATGGAAGTCTTTTTACATGGCCTCTCCAAACTCCTCCCACGCCGGAGTTTGTGCCTCAGCAACCACCCGAGGCACATGCTTGGACTGCCTATACCCATCATCTGCCTCGGGAGTCCCATAGGCCAAAAAGGCCCAATAGGACTCCATCTTCAGCCTGACGGCATCTCTCACCACTGGTGTCAACGAGAGGGTTTGATGGTACTGCCATGAAAGGCATCGACAACCATGTGACCGCAGCTCTGGGACCACAGCCTCTATAATGGAGGCGCAGAACATGGTCCACTCGGACGCAATGTCCCCAACCTCCCGCGGAACGTGCTCAAAGCTCTCCCGGAATTGGGAGTTAAAGCCCCGCATAACAGGGGACTCTGCCAGGTGCTCCAAGCAAACCCTCACAATGCGTTTGGGCATGCCCGGCCTAACCAGCATCTTCCCCCACCATCGGCGCCAACTCACCACCAGGTAATGGTCAGTGGAAAGTTCCACCCCCCTCTTCACTCGAGTGTCCAAGACACGTGGCCACAGATCAGCTGAAACAGCCTGTCATATTTTTTTTTTCTTTCATGCTTCCATGTTCTTAGAAAAAATGTTAATAATTAAAGACAAAGGTCAAACTGGTACTTCCTGAGAATGTACAAGCAACTGCAAATAGTAGCAAACATTCTATGTCTATATGCTCATTAGTTTCCATCTTAACTGCTTTCTATGTAGATGAATCACTACCTTTGAGAGAAAAAGAGTAAATATCTGTATTTAACTCCTGCTGGATGTCACTATTTCCATAAATCCAAACTAATCTCTAATCTCTGGGAGGAGGAATCCCCACATCTACCATCTTCAACTGCATCCTATATGTTAAATAAAAAATGAAAAGTGATAAGTGGACAGTGTTGTTTCCAAGCCAAAAAATGTATAGACAGCATATGTGCATATCATGTCAAGCTCATTACAAAGTCATAATTTTTACAAAGCCTGATAGGTCCTCTGAGCATCATCAATGAAAATTAATAAAGAAATTTAATTAAAAGGTATGCAATGAAATAAACTATCAAAGAGGATAAATCAATCAGACTACTAAGTCATAAAACAAACAATCTACAATAAACAACATCAAACTCAAAGGCTCGAAACCCAGTTAGTCTTGTAATATCACTGTTCTCTTCCATTGCTTTGTAAATTGTTATTTTTCATTCCTCTCCTGGATTCTCGTTAAAATCAAACTGATATCCTCTGAGTGACACTAGTGAACCAAAAAGCATACTCCTTTTAATGGCACAATAATACTCTATATTGCTAAAACATCCAAGTACCCCTGAATCGCATTCAAATTCTATCTAACTAAATTTCTCACATTTTCTCATCACTTGTGTTACAGGTACAATGTGTTAGTAATACCATAAAATAAGTGCTCTTATGGAGGGTGATGCCAGCATCAGGTCGGCAGCAGCAGCAATATTAAAGTCACTAAACCCCTCACTCCAGAGGAGCATGCTGTTCTGGTGAATAATGAAAGTGCTGCCTGCCACTACAGGGAGCAGGCTAACTGTCAAATTTCGCTCAGTGCGACCTGATTAGCTTCAGCAGTGATGCTATCTGACACTAATGGCGTTTATGGTGCCTCCACATTTTGCTGAAGACAACTAATTATACGAGGCACGATATGATACCTTAACTTCATAGGACATCTTAGCAGCTCCGTGCAATATTGCAAACACTAAAATTCATGTTAGTTTCATCTTCTTTTTCTCAGCAGACTCCTACATGTCATAAACTTGGCCACATGCAATGAAGCAACCTCACTGAAAAAAAGTGGCACCTGTCACTTAAAAATTCTCAACTAATTTGACACATGCCTGATCCTTATGAATCATACTGAACCTGAACATAAAACCCATTGAACACATCTTTTTATGCAGAGGATCTACAAGATTTTAACATTTTCAAAAAGAAAGAAAGAACAGGTAGTATATATTAAATCAATGGGTGTAAAATAATATCAAATATAATCTATTACTGGACTGATAATAAGAAAACGGGTACTGCATTTTCTTTGATTTCAGGTCATTAATTATTTAGCATTAAATCATTGAGTAAAACGTATTTCACTGACCAGCATCTATTATACATTTATACCTGGAAAATCACATATAAACTCTCCATCCATTTTCTGAACTGCTTAATCCCAAATGGGGTCGCAGGGGGACTGGAACCTATACCAGCATTTAATGGGCGAGAATCTAATGAAAGTTTTCACCTATGCCTTTACGGCATTTGTAAAAACCCTAAGACTGACACTGGAAAAAAGAATGTTATGAATGTATTATTAACAACAAAATGAACAATTATGTATAATCTTTGGGTTTTTACATCAGAATCTATAATAGTTTTTCTGCTCTTGTAGTTTTTCCCTTACTCACTTGTACTCACTGATCATTAACAAGTATTGTTTATTGTGGCTTTTGCAAACATTTTAGAAAACTTATTTCAAATTCTAGTAAAGTGTTTGCTAGGAGTATATTCTTCTTAGATTGTACTAATCGGTTTGATGTGTGGCTATTTTAACAACGCTCAGACGCATGATTTATAAGAATACAGTAAGTGGGCATAAGAAAAATTCTATTTAAATCATGTTACAGCTAAACATGTTTGAAATATTCAGCACAGAGCAGCCTTGTTTTTGAGGCCCGGGAAGCATATAATCAACTGAAAGCAATAAACGTTCCATCTGCACCACAGGAAAGCCACATTATATCCAGATATAAATTAAAAAACTATTTCAGTCCTTCTTTGATGTGTTCATGATGTATACACTCCAGTGCTGTTAATGGAAACGGTTACTTATTGCAATTCATTTCCCCCATTTCTTATCACTTTTTTTTCATCCAGTGTTGGTATTCTGTATACATCATGAGCTGATTGGCCTCTAGTCCAGCTGTTTGAAATAATTTTCAATATAAAAAACTGTGAACACTTTGTGCTGTAGAATACATCTCGAAGAGGGCTGTTTTTGCTCTTACACATGATTAAGCCCGGCTTTATTCCAGCACCAGCTTCTTTTGTGAACACACACAAACGGTCTTTAAAAAATGAAAAAGTAAATCACACGGCACTGATGCCACATGGTCACACGGTGATGAAGGTGCATGTTTCAGAGAAGGTCACCCACTCTTATGCCCATTAAACCAAGTTAGCTTTTGTCACAGTGGCTCCTGTGATTCAGAGCAGTCACTGATCCATTTGTCAAAGGTGCACCATCAATGGCACACTGCCCTTGGAAGAGAATTCGTTATTAAGGTTTCAGTCCCCTATGGAGGTCATAACAATGATGTTCAGGCATTGTACAACAAGAATAGAAGAAGGAAACATAGAAACTGTAAAATTTTGTTCAAGGATCACTTAATGCCAATACTTATATGAGTAACTTTCTGGATGTTATCTTGAAAGTACTATGACTACTAACCCTATTGGACCTATCACTTAAAAAAAAAGTGTGCTTTCTGTCTTCCTTCCATCTGTCCATCTTTTCTCTTTTATCCCTGGCAATTTCTAATGGTAAGATCGGCCAATCGCCTGTCAGCTCTCTACATGACATTTCAGCCTGTTTTAAATTCCAGTCAGTGTGGTGATGGGGCCAAGGAAAATGGAGCAACATTGCTGTCAGCGGCTGTCAGCGCTTTAATAACTGAGAGCTTCTCTTCTGTTCTTATATGCTGACAGGAATGCAGATATTACCACTGTCAGTTATATTGTCCCTTCTGTCTACTTTTCTCTTTCCCCCAAATCTCCACCATCCAATTTTTGTCTCTCATCTTCATCTTTTTCATTTCCATTTATTCACTTCTGGTTCAGCTTTTCTCCCATCTATGCTTCACCACTTGTTCTATCCAATGCTCGGTTCCCCTCTCTTCTAAACGGCAAGGCTGCTTATGTCTCTTAAGTCACTCTAATCTCACAACATCAGCTCCATAATGCACCTTATTATGAGCAGTGGGCATGGCAATCACAGTTATGAACCCTCACTCTCCTCCAGTCTTTGCCTCACTTAAATCCACTTTCAAGCTCCTGACTGCTGTACATACACTTTGAGAGGATGCTATATGCAATCAAGGCCAAGCCACACATGATCATTCAACTCTCACACGTCCACACTTTAAGCACACGCGCACACACATGATAAAATACAGCACCTGTCAGAGTAAAGTCTGATTCTCATAAAGATGTTATTGAAGCAATTTACTGAAAATATGGATTATGGCTCATGAGCACATCATTTACCCTTCACACACAAAATAGGGTGACATCCTGTTCCTTGAGGTGTAAAAGATGGCACAGGATTTACACGTGAAGACACGAAAATCTCACAGGGAAAAGCTATTGTTGGCGTTCTGCAGACTGTACACTTATATTTATATTTAATTATTATCTCAAGAGTTTTACTGCATTCACAGCCCTCCTTATGACGTTTCCTCTTGTGATAAAAATCTAATAAAATGGCAAGCCAATAGAATATTGACTGGTATGGTATTGATATGTAAGGGCCAAGACCACAGTAGAAATGCTGTTGTCCATATAATCTGATTGAGCAAAAATGTAGGTTGGTATAAATACCATTTTTGCAAAAATGGTATTTATTTATTCATATTCGTATTTATTTATTCATAGATGCATTATAAAATAATGCATCTATGAAGTTTTCTGTCCTGTGGAACCCAATGGAATTTAATCATCAGTTTGTTTGTTTTTTATGCTACAGTCCTTTTTCTTTTAAAAAGCTATTCTTTTTAAAAGGAATTTTGTGATTAATTATTTTAATTCCTCAAAAATTTGCAGAGTTCAGATAGATTCAAAGTTAAATTACTCTCCATTGCAGGGTACTCAACATCTATCTATAATTAGTTTTTTTTTTTAAACTTTAGGAATTTATATTAAATCATCAAAAACCAAATCCCTTCGTTACAGTGACATGCATCCTGTATCATAAGCTGACACTTTTAGCAAGTGCAGATAGCAGTTGAAAAGTACGGTGATAGTTTCTATGAAGAAAAATTATCCCTTTGACTATTGGTAATAGTAGAAACCAATGATTATGGGTTGATGCATGCCCTTTGAGCATTTGGCCCAGAAGAAATAATAAGCTTTATGGCTTAATGTGATGAAAGATGAAAATAGTGAAAATTAAAAAAAGGAAATATCAAGAACTTCCATCTATGCATTGTTTATAGCTCTTATTCCTAATAGGGGGATGGAGCTTACCTCAGAACACCCTGTACAGGACACCAACCGCGCACAGAGACAAACAACCACAGACATTCACTCCTAGTGGGCAATTTAGAGTCATATTATTTTAGAGATTTATCTAAAATAATTCTGCGTCACTGTGGTAAGGTAAAAAAAAACAACAAAAAAACAATTGAATGCCCATGACCTTTGATTGCTTAATAGGCTCTGCATTAAAAAACAAAATCATTCCCTAAAGAATATTATCATATGAGCTTTGAGAAAAAAGTGTCAGTTAACCCACTATATCACAACTTCTATAACTGCTTTAGTTAATAAACTGCCATGTAAGTTGAAAACCATATGTACATCTAGAATTGTAGCTAGTTCCTCTGGGCCCAAGCATATCTTAAATGGACTGAGACAATGTAGAAAAATGTGCTGTGGTCCGAGAAGGCCCCCGGGTCTTAAGAGGGAATGACCATCAAGAGTTATGATCGCAAAGTTCAAATGCAAGCACCTGTGATGGGGCTGTATTAAAGCCTGAGGCTTGGGTATCCTGTACATTTGTGAAGGGATCACTAATGTGGTATGGTGCATACAGGTTTTTGGAGAAACACATGCTTTCATCCATGGAACTTCTTTTAAGGAATGGCTTACTTCAGCATAACAATCCCCAGCCACACTTTGCATGTGTTACATCAGTGTGGTTGCTTATACCAAAAGGGCAGATACTGAACTGGCCTCACTGAACTCCAAGCCTTTATCCCGTTGAAAATGAGATAAATGACCACAGAGACATTTGAATGTTAAGAATTTAACATAAAATATGTTAAAATTCTGTGTATATGTGCTGATGTATTTCATCTGTGTTACTGGTTGAATGCAGATTGTCTATGATATATTAAATTATTTGCTTTAGCTAAGTAACTACTTTATGGACCGTTTGATGAGTGTGCACATGAAACTGTTTCATATTTGGACAAGGTCATGGATCTCACCTACTCAACAAATTCTTCTAAGAGATTGGAAGAAAAAACAAATCATAATGGTGTAAGAGAAAGTTGGATCTCTTTGTTGTTTGTCATAATGTTAGTTCTCTTTTATTCCTTTTTCAATCTCCATATGGGCATAACTCAGCAGTTACCTTTTTTTTGCAAAAAAAGCTAATGCAGATTAATCATTAATTTGATGAATCTAACTTTTTCATGATATTCACTTCACCAGAGTTTGTTGCTGAACCAGAACAAACCCAACTCTAACCCTCAGGTGACACACATGCCATTTTAGGTTAAAGTTCATGGCAACCCAAAACATGCTATACACCGTGAAGGGCCCAGAAGCTAGTTAAGCTAAGGCCCATAGACAGTGGACCTTAGAGAGAACTTAACTTAACACTGGCCATCAATTACAGTAGACGTGTTTTGTGTCATTAAAGTAAGGTCTTCTCTTCTCCTTTTCAAACGGCTCAGTTGTGTTGACAGAATTCACATTTAGAAGATTTTTGTCAATTGTTGTTTTTCCACATTATATGACGGGGGGTATAGGAGCACTGTTTTGTATCAATATTCAACAGATAACCATAGATCGGAACAGGTCAGCATTTTGAATGTTTCTACTGGTAATTCAGTACAAAGTGGAACTTTGAAGTAGCGTATGAGACTATATACTATTTATAATATTTGTTTTCTTTTATGCAGAACGTGGGGCCTCCTATTATTTAGGTTTACTCAATAATATATTACTCCACCTGTCCAAAAACATGCATGTTAGTTTAATCGGATACTCCGAATTGTCCTGTGTGAGTGTGTCTGGTATAGGATGGATGGACAATTGTGAGTGCTATACTGGTTTAAAAAAAAAGCAGAACTTGAATGTAATGTAATGCACTGTTACTGTTACGTTATGCATTTATGTCAATTTTTTCCAATGTTACAAACTACTACAGAACATTATAATCATGTAACTTTATCAATGACGGGACAGAAATCTTTGTATTCTTAAATCAGTATTAGCATAGGTCAGATTAGATCTGTGCAGAGACAATATACAATCTGATTCCGGACAGGTTATTCAAGATAAGATATCCTTGAGAAACTAGAATATTGTCTTTGTGAAGCAGTGGTATGAGCCAAAAGCTGATTGTCTGTCATTATGATGGATTACCCATCTGCATCACTGCTGGTATTTTTAGGTTTACAGGAAAGGGGACATGCTAGCAAAGCCTGACAAATTGTAGGATCAGAGCTCTACAGAGTCCTCTGCATATTAAACTCATTTAACCCCACAATTAAGAAACTATGAGAAAAATGAGAAGTGTATCTAATTTATTGAGACATTATGGAGACGTGCGGAGACATTTAAATTGAATTGAAGTGAAGACATGGACTGCTGGGATAAGAAAGGTGTGAAATCAATAAAACTGCTGAAAAAAATGTTTTTCATAAATGTCGTTTTTTTAGCAGTTTTTTATTTCTATTTTGAGCAAAAAAACTTTATGATATATTAGTAGTTGCATGATTTATCATTTTAACTCCTGCAAACAGACACACACACACACAATAAAATACTTTACTTGCAAAAGGCGCACACTAATGTAAAAGATCACTTTGAAGATGCCTGATCAAATTGCAGTTAATCAGTAATACAGGAAGTAAGTCATCTCTGCGCTGTGATCTCTGAACAAGATAGAAAGATTAAGTTACATTTTGAAGGAAATTAAATCCGAATGCTGGTGGTCTTTGCAACTACTCTTTGATTTTCAGCTTTAGAGCTACCGACTGCTCAATGCTGTCTAAAAAATTTCCCTGAGATTAATTTAAGCAGACGCTCTTAAACTTCACATGTTGGCCCCGATGTTCATCCTGTAACACGTTCAATGTTTTATGTCCAGGGTGGATTCTCACACTACTTAGCAGAATACACTCAGCCCCATATTTACCACATGCTCAACATCAGCATAGTTAGAGTTATCATGTCTGGGATTTCTAATGCCTTAAAAACAGACCATAATGCAGTTGTTAGAACATAAACGAATCAAAGATCTGGATTTCCAGCGGTGTTAGTAATGGCAGACTGAAATACAGACAGATGGATAGGCCTTTTTCTATTGCTATACACAGTCTAACCTGCTATTCTTTATCTCAGCTTATAAATACTTGTGATTGCTTAATGATGAAATGCTAAAAATGTGAATACCAAATAATTTAGATAGAACTTAATCATCATCAACACAAATAAAGCTAATATTCAATGTGGTTTTAAAAGGATCGTTGCCTTTTGTTGTGATTTGTGGCGATGTACACAGCATTTTAAAAAAAAATCACAATAGGGAATATTGTCCAGCTAAATTAGATAAGGACATGTTCACACATGAGATACATTACAATGCTAGATTCAATTAAATCCAAAGACTAAGCAAATACATGTTGTTGGTGTGTTGTATGAATCTGGGACATAGCACTCAATTGTGATTACTTCTCCATGTCTATCATGTTTTAATCTGTAAATATATATCCATCGTATTCTTCCACATTTGCTGGTCCAAATTTCTGCTCTCTAAGCGACTACTTTGTTAAGGCACAGTGGAGCATAAAATAGCATTAATTGTGCCTGAAATGAAGCAAATGAGTGGCCATTTAATTGTAGTGAGTTACACTGGTTCCCTGTGGTAGGGGATAAGAGCCAGACGCCTTGAGTAGTAATTATCTCAGGTAGCTATCTCATTACCATCCTCCTCTAGTATGTAAATGCGGCCACAGGCTAAGCTATTATCTTGTGGATCGCCCGTTTTGTTGTGCTCTTCCAATGCTGAGCTGTTTATTATCAGACCGAACAACAGTAGTTGTTGCAGTGCTGGGGATAATAGTGATTTTATTGTCTTTGTTTCTAGTTGATGTAAAAGACTAATTTAGTGTAGTTGCCAGGTTGCAGCAATCAAACAGAACTTTGCATCATTGTGCAAGAATTTTAGTAATGAAGGTAATGAAAGGCATTCAAATTAGGAAAGTTGTTTGGAACTGGATAAATGAAACACAGTGCCAAGGATAGTGTTTCACTGTCACAATAGTGCCAATGCTTAATTTGAATCTATAAAGCTCTTCAACATATTTGTCACTGACAGTGAGTTCAAATCTTATAAGACTACATTACTCACACCATTTATTTCACAATGGGGCACTAAAGTCTAAATATGATTTAGCATAATGAATGGCCCAGGAACTTTATGAAATTATGGCTGAATAGGAAAACATTAATAAAGGCTCCAAGCACTGGCACCAAAGGGTCTTGCCAAGAGAACAATTTAGCATGCATGTGTTTGTGTTTTCTCACCCGGTAATAGAGCAGGGACCTGGGTGTACCCCGCCTCCCAACCAGTGACAGCTGGAATAGAATCCAGCCCCTCCTCAGCCCCACTTGTACAAGTTGTATAGCAAATGGGTTGATGCTTCTTCTTTTTTAAAGTGTGTGGATGTGGATTTCACAGAGCATTTTATAAGACCGTTCTCATAGTATCATCATGGATGATTCTACAAGCTTTACCAAGAGAGTAAAGGTGAGTTGCTATAGATCAAATGTGTAAAAAACAAGACTTGCAAGAGCAAGTGAGGTGTATACAGAGAGATGTCGTTGTCATTGCCAATCTTCAGAGTCGAACTAAAATTTTAAGATGGTCAAACTAATTCCCAAATGCAGTTAATTGCATTTAAAACAAATCTTGAAGAAGTCAATCTATTAGTATGTGAAACTGAATTGTAGGATCATGTTGTGTTACATTTGATTGCCTATCAACAAAACTATAATGGTTTCAAAAAAGAATGTAATCATGACTCAGCTGCTTTTATTCACTGCTGTTGTCTCTCAAGTCTTCTTTAAAAAGAAAATGATTAAACCCCTATATTCTGGTTTCTAGTATGAGAAACCTCAAAGCATTAAGGAACACATGCCAGGTTAACCTTTCAGACTTGATGCAAGAACTAGTTGTAATGCAACAAAACCGAATTATCTCCCTTCTCTTTGCCCAGCAGCTCTGAGGAAAATGAGACTTCATTTGCAGTTGTCTCCCTGTTCAAACTTTAATCAGTTTTTACTCATCCTTCCATCTGGATCTTGATCCTAGCTGTAAAGTTTGAAATGGGTGTGGTATTGAAGTGTTTGCCCCTACTCCTACTACCTACCAAACCCTGTGAGACGTACATGTCAGTAATAAAACTTGTAATCCACGCCCAGTCTCTAAAATGCTGCAGTTAGACAGTCCCACACATTAGTATTCAGACAACATCAGACTTCTGGTCCAAAACACTCAGTGGACAAACCTTGACAAGTACACACACATAAATGGCTATTCACGTGTGCAGATCAGAAGACATGTTTCAATTATCACAGAGGCGACTCAGAGAAAAATATACGCTGCTGAAATGGTTAGAAAATATTTTTATCATTACAGAATAACTGAATGTTTTTGTTCATTACACGCAGCACATTCTGCTGTGCGTTAGATTACCAGAGCAAGTTTATAATGTATAGTGGGTACTGAAGCAAGACAAAGCCAATTTTTAAGAGGCAGGCATTTGCACTGACACATCACAAAAGCAATAGTTATAAAGTGCTGTGAGCTGGAGTTTTAAACTCTATTCATCTATTTTTCTCTTCTTTGAATGAGGTGTTGATACATCCCATTAGTCTGTCAATCTCTACTCTCCCAATGCAACCCTCGCTCTTGTCGTCCACCCCTTCTGACTTCAAATGATGTACTGATGGAGAGCTAGCAAACTGTGACGTGTCAGCATATCATAGATGAAGCCTCTGTCAAATGACTTAATAGGAAATAGAGGCCCGGTGCACGCGAAAACAAACACAATTTGATCATAACTGGATTTTTCACATAAAAGCTCTTTGGATGAGAAGGTCATTGTGCAGTCTGGAGCGTACTAGAGGATATCACTCAAAAACAATGAGCCATTAAGAGTTGTGAGGGAATGAAATTGTGTGACTGTAATTCTACAACCATCTTTACAAAGCAGAGAGCACTCAACCACTCAAGAAAACAAATAAAGTACGAAAGCTTTAAAACAACATTAACAAGGAAGGAAAACATTTAAAAATGAGTGAGGAACCACTTTTAAAAACTTTGTGTAAATAGATATGAGAGAGAAACTAAATCATTGAAGCACAACAACATATGTTTTCAAATTGATTTAGGCCTTCATTCACTCATATAAACTCACTTATATACATATGCTATTCTCTCATTGTGGTTATTGAAGGGGAAAAAAGAAACAAAAACTGGTCACGATGTAGAGAAGACTTACCGACTGGAGATGCGTCACCTGTAAGAGAGGAAAAAAGGAGAGAAAAAAAACTGGATGAGTGGAAAGCATAATGTGGTATAATTCACACCTGTTCATCAGAACATAGTCACGACTGCATGAGATATAACAGTACTGTGTGGGGAGAAAAAGAGAGTCAGAATGCAATTAGCTTCTTGTTTGTAAGAGCACCTCCAGTCTTCAAAACAAAGCAGCTTTAACATGAGCTGGTAGATATCAATAGCTGGACATGCTATTATGAAAGCAATATTCATATATTCTTCAGTACGTAAGTCTTAAAAGTCACAAAAAATGCTTTCAGGCAAACTAACTTATTGACATTCACTCACACTCTTTCCAAGAAATGGTTGTTTCAGTTATACTCAAAAGGGGCAGTTTTCATTTAAACCCATTACTCAATAAAGATAAATAATGTTGCCTTTATTTATAAATGACTTTATTCAACATTACTTTTGCAATATTAATACACAAGTAGTAATTGGGTCTCGTATCACTAACTAAGGCTGGCATACACCGTCCTGATGCCTGTTGAGAGAGTTCCATGCTACATTAACATATGACAGTTAACCAGACTTTGCACCATGTAGAGAATGTGCAAATGTGATGGCACGACATGCAGTGTTGCATGCTACGTTTGGACCATTTTGGGAGAGTTGTTCTCTCGTCATTTCAACTTGCTGCCAGTGCTGCCTGGTCAGTTTAAAATTTTGGGCCTTAACATCTCTAGATGTAGTGTAAAAAAAGAGGACATGAAGATAGAAGAGTGAGGAGGGCTAACTAGAGTTAACTGAATCATGTAAAGAATTCAAGATCTGCTTATTAATAAGTCAGTACTGTGCTGAAGTCTGGTCTCTTGTCATGTATAAATCCCTCTTTATTCATTAAATCATCAAAGTCATCAAATTATAATATATACGAAATACACTCAGCATTGGGATTATTTCATATGCTTAGGGAATGAATTATATATGTCAATATCCTGTTAATAAAGATGTGTTTAAATCTTAAACACAAAAAGAGACATTCATTTTCGTTTTTTGACCATGAACTGCGTATATTTGATCATTATTGAACTAAAGAGGGACTTACATGTGTATAATTTGACCACAGACACACCATCTAGAAGTCTTGAAAGTTATGGTTTGTGCAATTAGATACATATGTCAGAGCAAACAGTGAAAATATGTGGTGTCCAATAAAACCAAAATGAGAGTCTAACTTCACATTCCTTATCCAGAGAGTTGGAGCACATTATAAGACAGTTAGAGTCCACTTCAAACTTCAAATAAACAGTTCCATAATGGAAAGATGGAGGTGCTACACTGCTATTGCAATTGGGAAAGTAGATGGAGTTATTGTAAAATATCAAGACAAATTTCAACAACATTTTTAACCCTATAATGCCAAATGGATCATATTTCATACATACGGTTTCTGAAATGTTTTGTGTCTGACACCTTTTGGATAATTTAATGGTAAAAACTTTGCTCAAAATCCTATTGTACACAATCAGATATACCTGATAACAGGCGGCAGAAGACTACACAAAAAAATAATCTTGACTTATAGTAATAAATTATTAATATTAAAAATGTATTTCTGTTTTTTCTTTTTACATATTTTGTTACATATTTTTTGCCAAAAAAGACTTCAAACCAAAAAAAAGTAATTTTCTGTTTTGCTTTATTCTTGGATCAGGCTTTAAAGGGTTGCTTGCGATTTTGTCCATTCTACCTCATAAGAATGAATTAATGAGTAAAGGGGCGTTTAAGCATTTTATCAGTAAACATTGTGTCAGCAGATATTTTTAGGGCAAATCACCAGCTCATTATAGTTCACTGATGTTACTGCCAGAATGGATAATAATCCTATATTCATAGTCGCCAATTGAAGAACACGTCTGAGTCTCATGACAATGATTCAAGTGAGAAAAGATTTGGGGTGCCTTGTGTTAAAGCGCCTTGCTCTTGACATAGAAAAACATGCTCTAACATACAGAGCATAGGCAATGGCTAAATTAGTCTGGCGTCCAAGAAAAAGTGGTCGAGATAATGGAACAAAATGAAGAGATAGTTGGTAAATCATATCTCATCAGTCATACGTCTTCTGTTCTCAATGGACATCGGAAAGCCACGATAAGAGAAATAAAGATGTACAAAGAGTAGCGTCATGGCAACTGCAGAAAAATAAAAGGTTATGGCAGCCATCTTCACAGAGCTGGGGTAATTATGTTTCCGGGCTATATCATTCTGGAGAGTTGATAGGCCCCAGAGGAGGAGATATAAAGTCAGTAATGACCAGTAAATATCTGTGGCTGGATCACAGCAGAAATTTAACACCAAAAAAACTGAGATGAATTAAAACGGGTAAGTTGCAGTATATGAACAAACTGTAGGTCTGAGCCCAGCCCTGTTCTCCTCAAATTCTTTGTAGTGCTTTTTCTTTATCCAACATTTTTAAGATAGTTTTATCAACCATGGTGCCCGTTTGGCAATAGGGGTAGGGGGTAGGGTGTGGGGTGTTCATAGAAAATGATGGCTAACCCCCTTTCTTTTTTCTTTCTTCGGTTTTTAGTTTTGCCGCTCAGAAGCGGTGACCCCTGTCTGCTGTCAATTTACTTTTCATCTCTTTCTGCGCTCTCATTTCTCAGTCAGCGCCGCTTTGCTGTCAAACCTGCTTTCCCGTGAATTCGGAGAGAGCGTGGCACACATCAATGGCTTGCAAAATGCATGCAACACACACATACACACACACCATGTGTACAGTTCACAGGGCTCAACAAGGACAAGCTGAGGACAAACCTTACGGGTGTGTGTTTTGGGTTTAAAGTAACAAATACCAAAAGGCTAAAGTACGAGCAAAATTACAATTCAGTTTTATGTTCCTCACCAATGCGTGAGAGTTTACTTTAATGCTCCTGTTCAAACCGAGACCCTGTTGTTAGGGTTTAGAAGAGGTATCAAAAGTATATACAATTTTACTATTATTAATTGATCATCATATAATTAATTAACTTGATCATGATTAATTCAGTCAACAAGGAGAAATGTTGGCTGTTGCTTTGATAGATTTTAAATTGTTATGTCCTTCCAAAAACTGCTTTATATTATGAGCTGTTTTATATAGTATACCTGTTATTTATTGTGAGGGTGTGTTGGAAATTGCCACATATTGGCAATGGATAATTCAACCCCTGTGTTAAAATTCTGGATATTATCTGTAACAAATGTATCATGCAGATATCTTGTATGTGTTCATGTCAGGTTTTGATATTGAGCTGGTGCAAGAACATTAATAAAAAAAGAGGAGATTCCAGTTAGCTGGATGGGGAGAAAACTCTACAAGGCTGTGAGAAAAGTAAAACAAAAAACTGCTTTCCTCTGACAAACTTTCTAATCCATGGTGTTATTAAAGAAAGATAGATTGGACCCTCAATAACCGACCCAGCAAAATTGATTTTAAATACGTGACTCAGAATCACTGAGTAAAATTAATGTATTTAATACAATTTGTTTTAGTTTCTGTTTAAGATTGTCTTTCTCCCCCTATTGTGAATGCATTTAATTCATTTGAAGACCAATGGTATTCAACAAAAGCTACCAGGAATAAACAGTATATAAATGTATTCAACATTAACTAGAGACTTTTTTTCTTAAAGTAAATTGTATTTATCCGTACAGTGACTTTGCAATTTGCTATTTCTGAATCAAACTCTAAATCTAAAAAAAGTGTATTTGACCATTTAACCATTTATTTTTTATTATGACAATGTACATTATGCAAGTTATCAAACCCAAATGGCTAAAAACGGTAGTTTAAAAAAACATTTGAAATATGCAGAAAAAATATTAAAAGTTGATATGGCGTCAAAAACTAATTTTCTTGGAAATAAGCTAGTTTAGCAAATAGAAACTGATTTGAGCTACTACTTGCAAAAACGCTTGCAGTGGAGTGCAGCCACACTGCACCCACAAAACATACCAGAAATCAATGAAAAAATCCAACTCAGCATGACTCCTACTTGAACTTTTTATTGTTAATATTTCATCCCCCTCTCCATGCTTTTGTCAAAAAATACAAATATCAGCTAAAATTTTTCTCAGAGGTTTCTTGCAATGTAAATGGGAGTTAGTTTTTTTGTTTCTTCTTCAATAATGTTTGATAAACAAGTCTTAGTTTCATACTAGTTGATAAAAAATGACCAAAAAGCTGTGTAAAAACTATCACCTCCAATTTTGTGTAATATATATATTTTATTTGGTCTGATAATCATAGGGGAGATTCTAGTGATGTAAATTAACATTTGAATACCAGTGTGTTTGCTACATATGCTCTTCGTGACCAAAATTGCACGCATACAAATTAGGCCCTATAAACACAGCAGGAAGTCTTAGAATGTTATAACTCTAAGGACTGCAGTGCCAAAGCAACAGCTGCTGCATATACTGGTGACTTTAATCGACTTTAACGTGACCTTCCAGCATTGTCACATTAAAGTATGTCTGAATTCAGTTTTTGAGGACCGAGTTGAGCCTGATTTTGAGTACTTATTTGTGAGATCCATTAACCTGCTACTGCTTTGACAGTGGATAATTCAGTTGTGACAGTGAAGACAGATTAATTATTATTATTATTATTATTATTATTATTATTATTATTATTATTATTATTATTATTATTTTAATGTGTTATTTATTTTTATTTTATATTTTTTTATTTATTAATTATAAATAATAAATGATTTATTATTTATTATTTATTTATTAATTTTTATCACAGAATTGACGTGTCCATTATAAAAGATTTTCAGCCATTCATTCCAATGGGATTCATTTGATGAAGTTATGAACAAACCAACTGTGAATAATTGCTCATAAACTGTTAATTGCAAAGTTGTTAATGCTGTGACGAAAGTCTTAACTACCACAAATGCATAATTTTGTAATGCTAATAAAAAATCTCTGTGGATTTGTTGCTTAAAAATAATGTCATTAATGGTTTACCTTGTTCAGTTACCCTTGGGCAGTCTAGGTATGGGAGTAAGTAAAATAATATTACACATATGTGTATTCCTCACATGATCAGGTCTGAATCTACACTGGAATATGGCAGGCTGAGTGTTACATTTTCAAGAATTAACATAATCTCAAGTAAGATAATCACAAAAGTCAGTACATTAAAAATGATCTAGAGAGAGTGAATTAATCAGTGAGTGTGAAATTAATAAACATGAATTTCACCAATTTAAAATTCGTACAGTTGAGCATTGCTGCTCAGTAAGTTTGGGTTTTAATGTAATACTAATGATTACAGATATAATCTCATGTTCACTGTTTATATTGCTAATTTCATTTTAGCCATTTAATTTAAATGTGAGCTCGTACCTGATCTTCTAGTATGCTTTTGGTTTGATTTGGCTGGATTGGGATGTGATCGAGGTCTTGTTTGACCAATGGCTCACTTCCTCTCCCTCCCTCTCTCTCTCTCTCTCTCTCTCTCTCTCTCTCTCTCTCTCTCTCTCTCTCTCTCTCTGTCTCTCTTTCCCAGACACACACACACACATACACACGTTGATACATCCCCCTTCTTGAGCATTTACACATTTCTTTCCTGGAGCCAGGTCTTTTTTTTCTAATCCGATGGATTCTATGCCGAGACTGGAGCCTGGTAATTCACCAAATCCATTTTTTCCCTTCGCTTCTACCCATACCTATAATCCAATGTCAAGTGATCCTTCACTATTTACACACAAATACACACACACACCCTCATTTATACACCCACACGCTGTAAAAACAAATAAACCCAGACATATACAGTGACTCTTGCTGTTTAAAACTCAATTCACATTTTTAGAAAGAATAGGGCAAAAGACAATAAAAAAACATGAATGACTTAATTAAATACTTAATTAAAACATATATTAAAATTGGCAATCGCACATTGTTATTTGTTTTTTTTACCTTTTTATTTATTTTCTATGTTGCTTTTTCAACATAAAGCCTGTCTTTGGTAGTTTGAGGTTGAAACCAATAAATCAGTGGACTATATGTTGACAAATTAGATAAATCATTAAGATTATATTATGTGTTACTACATTTTAGGAATGTCAGCATTCTGCACCATTTGCTGGGATGAGTCTTTTCTCCATTTTTAATTTTACTGCCAGTGGCTTTGTCTTTATTACTTACAAAATACCAAATTGAATCTCTCATATGCAATTAAAGGTCTCAAAACGAATGTGCAATCATCTAAATGTATTTTACTTTTTACTTTTTCTCCTTCCATTTCACAATTTTTTGTTGATATTATTATCTACCATATTTGATTGATTCTCTTTGTTATTATTTAAAGGACTTCGCAGCATTTGTTTTAAAATATCAATTATGGATAAAACATCCGTGATTGACCAATGTATTGACAAATATATGTTAGATACAAGCTATAAAATACAGTAAAATGTTGATTTTTGAGTAATTTTAAGTTCACCTTATGTCTCACAAACTCTCTCTCACAAACACTGAATTCAAAGAGCATGATTTTGCTTCTGTGCTCGAAATGTAGGATTATCCTGTTTCCTGTAAATCGCAGTCCATCTGTGATCCGCATAACCAAATGTTAAACAGATTTTTTTAACTGCAAGACAAAAAATATTTTACGTTTCTAAAAACATACAGTAAATGTTGTCAGTACAAAGGATAAAATAGATATTACAAATGACTTAACATTACCTAAATGTTGCTGAATTAATCTGATAGCATTACAGTTTTGCTTAAAATATCAAAGTAAGCGATGTTTATGGATTTTTCTGGATAGGAAGTAGATCTTCCCATGAGAGGTGTTACGGATTTATGACCAGTAAGGATTATGTCTCCTCTGATTTCTTTGTTAGATTTAACCATTTGTAGCCAAATAAAACTGTAACCAGGAGCCAATGGCCTGAAAATTGGTCTTGGAAATGTTTTTTTAGTCACGTCATCCACATCTCCACATAGATTTCCTTGTGTATTTACTTTTACTCATTATTGGCATACCTTACAGACTTGTTTGATTACTTTAAAAATGAATGAAATCAAAACTGCAAGAAAAAGACCAAATATATATCTTTTTTAAACCCTCTCCAAATTGTTGAAGGTCTTGTAGACAGAAGATACACAATGGAAATTGGCATTGAGAAAATGTTTTAACAAGAACAAATATTTGAGAAAAATTGTCTTGCGTATACATTCAATAGGTATATGAGGGACTCTGTAAAGGCCCCCAAGTCTGAACAAGCAGCAACATTTTTAATTGTTTAAATCCTTTATGATGGTTTAAAAGGAGTGCTTCAGTATGCTGAAGTGGCCTGCTATCAAGGCCTCCTCCATTCCTTTATGATTAGTATCAGCCTGCTCTGTTAGATGTGATTACCCTAACGTTTCAATGTTCAACCCAAGTTAATGGCCTGTGATTGCTGTTACCAAGCCCTGCTGCCTGATTAAATGGTTCACTTAAAATTAGTATGATTAGATTAATCTACCAATTAATTGGCCCGATCAAAGTGATTGTAACTGAGACTTAGTGCAACAATTGTGGTGTTATTTCACACAAGTTCATTGTAGTCTTTTTTCCCAGCATGCTTTTGAGAGTTGTCATAGTACTTAAAATGTTTTTTTTTCTTCTCTTTTTGTAATCACAATTGATGGCATTAATGTGCCACATACTGATAAGTTTACTCCAGTTGCGGTAGGTATAAAAAAAAAACAGCTGTGAAACCCCACGAGGTGCGTTTTGCCAGTTGATCGTACTAAACAATTATAAGTGCTGATAGGTCAAGAAAAAACTAATGTTAAAGACTGTGAGCTTCATGAGATTATCCTGAAGCCTACGATACTGCAGCAGGGTGGGGAAGCGGCAGGGTAGAAACTGAATAATTAATAAATGGATGCAGGGCAAGGAATTATTGGATAAGTAGAGTGGAGTAGGCACTGACCCAAATTTCCCTAAGTTGCACACAGTGGGACAGAAGCCTCTCATCACTGCGGTGGCTGTTCTTTAAAAAGCAATGGGTGAAATGGAGATGCAAATCCAATAACTGAAAGTGGAAATTAGTTTCAGAATTCAAGCAAACATGGGCTTTGACGGAAACGTGATGTGCCTCCCCTTGGAAGGCTCAACGTCAATTCAGCTTCTCTGTTAAGCCAGTGTGAATGTCCGTGCCGTGCTGTTCGAGTCATTCTGTCAAATTGATCTGTGGAACTAAAGCTGTTGTTAACTTTACAGCGACCATATGTGCTTTTCTTAATTTTTCTTATCAAATGCAACAATGTATTTTTGTTCCAGAATAATATTATATAATGAAGTATGTCCATACTAAACATGTAAATAAAGCCTACACTAGTAGTTCCCTACCATTTCCAGTACTTATGAATTGTCCATTAACAGTTAAATTGAGTTCTAGAAGGCGTAAAGAAATAAAATAAAATGTTTAAGATATGTAGGCTTACACTAGTAGTTCCCTACCATTTCCAGTACTTATGAATTGTCCATTAACAGTTAAATTGAGTTCTAGAAGGCGTAAAGAAATAAAAAAAAACTTTTAAGATATGTTGGCTTGCAGTAGGTAATTTAATCTTCAGTTCAAATCATTCTATAATGTCTTTAAGTGTGATACTACTTTTTGAACTTTTCTTAAAGACTACTTGGAAAAAAAGTGATCATATGAATAATGTTTCACTCAACTATGAGATCCAAAAGACCCAACAAACTTGTCTCAGGCGTGTCTTGTGTTATGATAAACAACATTATCAAAAGTGTGGTTAAAGTCAAGTGGGAGGCTCAGATGATCTGTGTGGATTTCTTTCATATAGCTCCGGTAGCTGATTTGCATATTAATTGATCCTATATTAACAAATGGCGTACAAGTAAAGTGCAAGGTTAAATTCATGCCATAAATTAAATTAAAATAAATAGGTAATTTTTAACAGGATATATATTTCAATAGTATAGACGATTAAAAAAAATCTAAATTAATACCATTAGACAGCAGTAAGTGTTGCAAAGGCAGAGATTTAGATAAGAATTTGGTCCAAGTAACCTACAAAATCCAAATTTGGTTTGTTAGTTTTGGATGAGTGACTGCAAATACATGTTTCGTACTCAATGTTATAATGATGCAAATTAACAGAGCTTCACAAGTGTCGGTACTAATTGAAAATGTTTTTGCTATTTTTCAGCCATTTTCATTTCATAAGATGGGCTTTTTGAGAACAGAACATAAATATCTAACATGCATAGAGAGACTATGCAGTGAGTCACAGCAGAGAAGCATTAGTTATCTGTAATATTTTTCCTCTGCTCATCTTATTTAACACATTCTTAAATCCAGGTCTATATTTTAATGAATTTTTTGACACTATCTAGAATAAAATTGTTGTCTTAATGAATGAATATTAATATAATAGTAATATTAATATAATATATTTTTAGTCAGGGAAATTTAAGTCAGACATTTTACTTAGGTTAATTCACATGAACTCTTTGTGATACTATTTTGACCAAGGTTTGCCTTTCCAAAGAAAAAAAGCCTTTCTTATAAACTTTTCTAATATGTTTTGCCGTATAACTAAATAAATCAAATAGAAAGGGACTTACCAAAAGAACAAAAGTAACAATTACCATTATGATACAGTAATCATTTAACTTTTTCGTTGCCAACATGATGCTAACATCTCAAACATCTCTTTTTTTGGATAACACTATGTTAATTGATATTTTTTTTCTATAACAATGTATGTCCTCATTATTAAACATGACACTTAATGAACTTGACTTAAAATGGGTAAGTTTTGTTTTTTCTGGTAGAGGTTTAAAATATCAAAATTGCTTTTGCAATTTTTTTCTGCCTTTTACCAAAAGATGGATTTCAAGAAAAAGAACTTAATAAGTTTTGAAAAGGAACACCTGATGACTTATGATATCAACTCTTGATGCCACAATGAGGGGATGTCGAAGCAAATTGAATTTAGCAAAACATAAACAGGTCTGAATGACATGGTTGTGTGGTAGTTCAGTAATGGGGTTCCTAGTTCAAATCCCTTTATGTGTGGAGTTGGCATATTCTCTTTATATGGGTTCTCTAGCATTCTTCCACTGTACACAAATATGCATGAACACTTTAAATTGCCCCTGGGAGAGAGTGTGGGTGGTTGTCAGTCTCTGTGTGGGTGTAGCCTGCCTTTCATTCAGTGTCAGATGGGATAGGCTCCTGTACCCTGCACAACCCTACTAGGAATAAGTGCTACAGATAATGGAAAGATGTAGAGGTCTGTGTAAAGGTTGACCTTTTCACTGAAATGTTGTTTTATATTTATATTAGATGGTTTGTATGAATTTGTCCAAGTAAATTTTACTTCCCTTCCTTCATATTTGTATTTTTTTTAACCTCTTTCGTTCTTCACTGAAGAAACACCACAAGAAAGTTCTCTATTGAGCAGCCATTGGTTGGATTTAAAAAAAATGTTCTGATCATATCTCCATTCTTGACATGCACCATTTATTTTCAAACATTTCAGTTATTTTAAAGTGGTCCTGTAATTTCATTCTTTATTTATGACTTCAAATTTTAAAAAAGTTGTTATGTAAAGGTTCTCAAATCTGTTTTATTCTCCAAACACCTCTCCCAAAGCCAAACAAGAGGCTTTAATGTTTTTCCACTTCATTGTCCTTGTTGGTATGGTCCGGTAGGCAAAAAAAAAAAAAAGAAGACCTACTGCAAGGTAGAGAAAAGGTGCTTGGTGCATAATATCTCATTTACAGAGGTCGTCAACTCCATACATCTGCTTTACAGGTTTTTGCAAGAATGTATGTATTCTTTTAAAGAACACAGAGACATTCAAACTTGAAAAATAAATTAGATTTTTAAAAATGCTCACTGTTATGTGCTATTCATACAACAAGGACAAATGACCTCCATTGTATCAATGCATTTTTTTAAATGAGACAAAAATAGGTTAAAAATGAAAGCTTTTGAATAATAGATAATGTCAATAAGATACTTTCTCTGGCATATTGAACATCTCTCCTTGACAGAGCAGAGCAAATGCATTGAAAGCACCCTAGACAGTTGGCTCTGCCTACTTGTCTGAACAAGAGAATTATTTTGGTTCACTGAACCTCCAGTAAAAACCTCTTACTACACAAATCATCTGCCCAATTAGGCCCATTTGAAGATAAGATAGGTAGCTTTGATCAGTACCCACACTGATTTATTTGGAGGACAAGGTCATTATGAGTCATCTGTTCAGTCTGCGGAGAGAAATTTCAACCGAGGCTTTGGCTGGAAATCAAAATAAAAAATGTCAAGCTATCTTACCACCTACGTCCACTGACTAATTATTGAATGAACATATCTAAAAGATAACACTTTTTTTTGTATTTAGGTTATAAAGTTAAAAATCAAGTCTTAATTTATTCTTTATACTCAGTACGGATCTCCGTGAGCTATTAAATGAACATCCATTGGGTTGTCAGCACCTTTGTTATATTGTCCATTGTTTGTCATATTAAAAAAGATTTGCAGATGGTACATGCCAAATATCAACTGATGATCATAGCATGGTGACATGATTCATTAACACCTTGTAGAGGCTTCATTTTTAAAAATTATCTGCTTAAAGTAGTGTGTTCACCCACTTATCGACACAAATTATTTAACCCTTTGGTACATATACAGAACCTTGTTCAGATAAAAAAATATATTTTTCTTCGTCAAAGAACAGAAATTAACAAATGTTTTAACCAGTTAGGCCCTGACACAATTGTGAGAGTGCCAGTGCTGATGTTTGGAGAGCTGTGGACTGCCACTTTCATTTTTTTTACAATGTAAGGTAAACGGAACGTTATGAAAATGTTGTATGTAAAAAAAAAAAAAAAAACTAATTAGGTTAGATTAGCAACTTTGAAAGTTCACAATGCAACTAAAGAAAAGTTTTTTTGTGAAATCACTATTTTCACAGTAAACCCTTGTGTTATTGTAAGTGCATGCTAAAAAGATAAAAAATGTGCATCTTTCTATATATTAACAACAAATATGAGTACAAGTATAGTAAATACAAGTATAGTACCTCTTTCTTCTGAATATTTTTTTCTTAATTACGAGGATACATTTTCTTTGTATTTCCTGGCAATCATCTCTGCTCCTTTAAATGAAAAAAAGTCTTCATATAGAGGGAGCATAGGCGGAGCCTTGACAATTTGCATTGTGTCACAAGGTTGTGTTTGACTGCATTCTAAGTTATACAGTGACATTACATATCACGATATTAAAATTTAACCTAAATGTTTTCTTGAATTACTATAACCTTTCCATGAATGAAAGTGTTTATCTAGATTATATGCAATTAGAAAGGCCTTCTTTGTTGGAATTACAATCCCAATACTACCTGTTCTCATCCGAGATTGCCAGCATAAATAAAATTAGGGTATCTGCATTTAAGAGTACAACTCTGTATTTGTAACATTCATCTTTCTTTCATTCATGTTATATCTCAATGTAAAAAATATACTATAAGATGGAACGCAAACTAAATATTTCTTGTTGTTTTTAAGATTTTATCTAAAAAAGTTTATATTAAATTGAAATATTAAAAAGATTGTAGGAAGAGGGTTCCCAGTTTGAATCCTTGGGGAACCTTTCTGTGTGGAGTTTGCATGTTCTCCCTGTGTCTACGTCGGTTCCCTCCAGGGACTCCAGCTTCCTCTCCCAATCTAAAGACATATGCATATTACATTGGTGGAGGACCTAAATTTGGAGCAAATATGAGAGTAAGTGGTTGTCTATGCGCCGCCTTGTGATGGACTGTCAACCTGTCCAGGGGAAACCGCACTTCCTTCCTGCTGGGATGGACTCCATCCTCCATGTGACCCTACTAGGAATAAGCAATAAATATACTGGAAGGATGGAAGTTATTGTGATAGGAACTGTTTAAAATGGGCATCATCACAATAGTTCCTCTCTTTTTCTCAAGCAAAACAATTGGGTCGTTTAAATTTAGTTTAAAAGAAAATGTGTTAAGCTGGATTTTAAATCATGAGAGTGGGATGGGATTCATTTGTGCAGGTATTGCTTGTGGGTAGCACCATCGCACTAACAACACAAGGATTCCTGCTTAAAATCCCAGCTGGGGGCCTTTCTATGTGGAGTTTGCATGTCCTCCTCATGTTCTTGTTACATCCACCTTAATTGATTACTGTAAAATGTTTTTAGGAGTGTATGTGCATGGTTGTGTGTCATGTGTGGAGCTGTGATGGACTGGAGACTTATCCAGGTTGCATCCTGCCTCTCACTCAATGATTCTAAAATTGATAAGCAGCAGTGACATTATAAATTAAATATAGTTCATATATGTGAATGTGCAGATTAAAATGAATCAATCTGAAGATATTAAGAAAAAAATAATTAAATAATTTGTCACAAAGTGCTGCTCTGGCTCAGTTTGCATATTTTCTTGACCATAAACTCCTGTTTATCTCTATAACACATTCATTTGATCAGCTCATATTCAATTATGGCACCTTCTAATACAGATGTCAACATGTTTCATTAGTCAGGCCTCCCTCTCTCTCCACAAAGATTAGCATTCCCTCCTTTTTTAAAATGTAATTATATTTTTTTGTTTATTGACTAAATGAAGAAATATAATTTGCCTCTAAACAGAGCGTGGGGGGAGTGTGAAGGAAGTGATTATTTCCGTTTGTTGCATTCTTTCTATATGGAACATATAGAAAGAATATTCTTTCTATATGAAACATATAGAAAGAATATTCTTTTTCTTTTTGTTGTTTTTTTTCTTTTCTTTAAGTCAAAGAAATAAATGTTGAGGTATACTGTAATTAACAGTGAATGGAACATGATTCTTCATTGCAGTTTTGGTACATTTCCATTAAAAAAAAAGAAAATGTAATTAATGTGTTCATGCTAAAACTAAACAAAACTGGGTTAACACATCCAGAAAATGTTGGAGGGAATTGAACCATTCTGCATGAATACACTCAAAAGGATTCAAGTGGGCTTTTGTGCTGTCCACATGATCCATCTTTGTTAATTTATTTGGAAAAACAGTCAATTATAAGTGTATATCGGCAAAACCGAATTATTAAAAAAGAAGCTCTCATTCATATATATTTTCTGGTGGCTATGTGTGTCAAACATTGTGACTGAAATCAGCCCATTAAGACTTGTCTTAAAGCCATTCTAGATTGCCACCTTGCTCTAATAATAAGAATTCATCTCAATAAGTGTGGATGTAACCAAGTGTGTCGTAGAATGGGATGATTAATTCTATGAATGTGCAATCCCTTTGATGTTTTCTGAGCCAATTCCTGGTCCCTTAAGGGTTTTATAGCTGCTTCTGTGCTGTCTAACCAAGTATTAGAGTACAGAAGCCCTGTGTAGACAGAAACTAAATTAAGTGTTACAGAGCACCAGGGTTTTTGTATCCTACTCAACCCTTTCACAAAGCAGTAGGTAGTGATGAGGTGGATGTTGGAGTTCACTGACCACTTAATCTTTTCTGATATTTCTTAATTTCGTATCTCACTGTTAGCGTGGAGCCTGATTAGAAATATTTTTCTTTTTTTTCGTCAAACCTTTGTCATTGCACCTTTGTGACAGTGTGTCCTACTTATAAGCTTTTGCCTCCCCTGAACTAGCTCAGTATATAATATACCTCTGCTTCACTCTTTTCTATGACACCCCTCACAACAACAATTGTGTGACCTTAATTACAACATGTACAAATTTGACCTGTAACCAATTTAAAGTCTATGAAGACCATATCTGACGATTAATTCCCGGAAGGCCAAATTGAATTAAACCTCAAAATAAAGAGTACAAATCTCATTCAATAAAGAGTTGGAGGGTGGAGCCTTCTCTGATTAACAGCAACAAAATATGCATTTTTGTACATGGGCCTTTTTTTCATATGAACATTTTCTGTTGTTGTTTAACTGACATCCATTCAGAGCCAATAATTTAAATGGGAAGACTGGCTTTCTGCACATGTGGTTGGATGCCGAAGTCATTTTAACTGGTGAAAATAATCAAACATGTAATGAGGACCATACAGCTAAATACAGCTGATATATCCCGAATATTTTCTAGATCTTACTCATTTCAGCATATTTTCTGCACATGCATTTTTTTTCATGGTGACAGCTCACTATCTTCACCGTAGTTTTTCTTGACATCTGCTGGCTGCTAAAGCATCATTACCCAACAGAGGTGATTGTGATTGAGCATATATATCATATGCACATGTGTATGTGTATTTAGGAATTAAATAATTAATAGATTATTCACAGCTTTTGCATTACTCTCATGGACAGTTATTTAGTTAACCATCCTTTGATCACGTTGATTTCACTAAGGTTCTCCTCAGAGAGGTATTTGCATAATTAAATGCCCCGGGCAGGAGGTTGATGTCAGTAACAACCATCAATAATTTTAGTAAATCTGCTAAATTATCATTTTTGTGTGACTAAAATGTCATTTTCCACTAGAGTGAAAAGTGTTAATTGACAAGTCATACATCTTTGGTTAGAAATATTAATCCCATCATCATTAGTATTACTTCCCTTCAACAGATATACCAAAATAAGCTTTTTCTGTTAGTGTTTAAACCAAAATCTCTTTAGTCCAAGTTAAAGGTGACACTTTTATTTCAATATTGTTCATTTTGCACCAACTTTAAGGGCTATTTTGTAAATGTGGTAATATTAATCTATTTTTTCCACAGGTATAAGATGATGTTGGATTTAGATTCAGGTTATAGTTGGTTTTAGGGTTAGGATTAGAGTTGATGGTTAAAGCCTGTATGTGAGATATTTCTATCTCAGAGAGAAAAAGAACATTTTGCTAGATGCAAGTGGTCATATCACTGTTTGTAATGTGAAGATAATGGTTTAAAAAGCAAATATTACACATTATTAACAGAGAGAGCTATCTCAGCTATGAACCTCAGTACTGTTCTGTTTTGTGCATTAGGAAGATATGGCACACGCTGTGTCATACTGTGCAGTGCCATACGGTGATGATCTGTGTTTTCATTACAGATTCACAGGAAGCGATTCCAGAGCCAGCCCACGCTGTTCAAGTCCTATTTGTAAATACCACCCTCAGCCAGACAAATTTAAGTCAAGGTCAAGGTTGACTGTTGGGCTAGGAGAGTGAGGAGAGTTTAATATTCTCCACAGTTAATCAGGTTTTAATGTGACACATAGTCACACACATAT
>JABUIW010000018.1:525329-566322 GCA_013363375.1 Menidia beryllina | reverse complement strand
ATATCCCTCCCTGGGCTGCCTTCTTATTGTGGTGGCTGGTTTGAGTGTCTCACTGAGGAGTTGTGTTGTCCCTGGTAGGGTCACCCCAAGCAAACAGGTCCTAGGCGAGGAATGAGACGAAGTCCATCCCAAACACCCCTTATGATGAATTCCACAAATGGGCCAAGTGTACCTTCGCCCCAACACAGGTCACTGGGGCTCGACTCTTGAGCCAGGCCCAGAGGTGGGGCACGTTGGCGAGAACCTGGTGGCCGAGCTTGCACCGATGGAAAAAGAAGTCACATGGGTCCCCCTTCCACTGGGCTCAACATCCATAGGAGGAGCCAAAGGGGTCAGGTGCATTATGTTTCGGGTGGCGGCTGGAGACAGGGACCTTGGAGAACCAATTCCCGGCTGCAGAAGCTGACACTAGGGACGTGGAATACCACCTCTTTGGTAGGGAAGGAAAATGATTTGCTGTGCGAGGCAGAGAGATTCCGGCTAGACATAGTCGGTCTCGCCTCGACGCACAGCTCTGGCTCTGGAACCAGCCTTCTAGAGAGGGGTTGGATGCTCTTCTACTCTGGATTTACCGAGTTGTGAGAGGCATATTTGTTGCCCCCCATCTTGGTGCCTGCACATTGGGGTTCACCCCGGTGAACAAGAGGGTAGACTCCCTTTGCCTTCGGGTGGGGGGACAGGGGCTGACTGTTGTTGGTGCTTATGCGCCTAACAGCAGTGCAGAGTACCCACCCTTTTTGGATTCCTTAGACAGGTGCTGAAGGGCGCCCCTCCTGGAGACTCGCTTGTTCTTCTACTGGGGGACTTCAATGCTCACGTGAGTAACGACAGTGAGACCTGGAGGGGTGTGGCTGGGAGGAATGCCGCCCTCCCAGCTTAAGCCCGAGCGGTGTTTTCTTGTTTGACGAACACCATGTTCAGGCATAAGTGCGTCGATATATGCTCTTGGCACCAAGAGACCTAACGCTGCAGCTCAATGATCGACTTTGTTGTCGTTTCAGCTTATCTGCAGCCGCATGTTTTGGACACTTGAGTGAGGAGGATGGGCGGAGCTTTCCACTGACCACTACCTGGTGGTAAGTTGGTTCTGATGGTGGGGAAGAAGGCCGATGAGACCAGGCAGGCCCAAATGCATTCTGAGGGTCCGCTGCGAGTGTCTGGCGGAGTCCCCTGTTAGGCGGAGCTTTAACGCCCACCTCCAGGAGAGCTTAGTGCACGTTCTGGGAGAGGTTGGAATATTGAGTCCAAGTGGGCCATGTTCCATGCCTCTATTGTCGACGTGGCTTCCCAGAACTGAGGTGACAGGGTTGTCGGTGCTTGTCGTGGTGGTAACCCTCGAACCCTCTGGTGGACCCCCGCGGGGAGGGATGCCGTAAGACTGAAGAACGAGTCCTATCGGGCCTTTTTGGCTCCAGAGGCAGCTGATGGGTATCGGCTGCCTCTGGAATCCCACAGGCCATGGGAGGAGTTTGGCGAGGCTATGGAAAAAGACAGGGTGAAAAAGCTCCGCGGTGGCAAGGCTCCTGGGGTGGATGAGATTCGGCCAGGGTTCGTCAGGGATATGGATGTTGTAGGGTTACATTGGCTCTGCAATATCGCGTGGACATCAGGGGCAGTTCTGCTGTATTGGCAGACTGGGGTGGTGGTCCCCTTATTAAAAAAAGGGGGACCGTAAGGTGTGTTTCAACCACAGGGAAATCACACTCTTAAGCCTCCCTGGGAAGGTATATTCGGTTCTGGAGAGGAGGGTCTGTCAGATAGTCGAACCTCTGATTCAGGAGGATCAGTGTGGTTTCCGTCCTGGCCGTAGAATGATGGACCAGCTCTATACCCTGAGCAGGGTCCTGGATGCACCCTGCATTGGAGTTCGCCAAACCAGTCCACATGTGTGTTGTGGACTTGGAGAAGGCGTTTGACCGTGTCCCTCGGGGAATCCTGTGAGGGGTGCTCCGGGAGTATGGGGTCCTTTGTTACAGGCTGTTAGGTCCCTGAACGATTGGTGTCAGAGCTTGGTTCGCATTGCCAGTAGTAAATCAGACCCGTTTCCGGTGAGAGTTGGAGTCTGCCAAAGTTGCCCTTTGTCTCCGGTTCTGTTCATATGGACAGAATTTCCAGGCGCAGCCAAGGTATTGAAGATGTCCGGCCTCAGGATCACGTCTCTGCTTTTCACAGATGATGTGGTCCTATTGGCTTCATCAAGTTGTAATATACAGCTCTCGCTGGAGCGGTCCCAGTGCGAAGTGGCTGACATGAGGACCGGTGCCTCCAACTCCGAGACCATGGTCTCTCACCCGAAAAGGGTAAAGTGGGTCCCTACGGGTCGGGGGGCGGGGATGTCCTTCCCCAAGTGGAGGAGTTCGAGCCCATCGAGGTCTTGTTCGCAAATGTAGATAGGGAGCGGGAGATCTACAGGCGGTTCGGTGCGGCGTCAGCAGTGGTGCAGGCATTGTACCGGTTTGTCGAGCTGAGCTTAAAGGCGAAGCTCTCGATTTATCAGTCGAGCTACGTTCCCAGCCTCATCTATGACCATGAACTTTCGATAGTGATGTAAGTACTGAGGTCTCAGATACAAGCGGCCGAAATGAGTTTCCTCCGCAGGGTGGCTGGGCTATCCCTTAGAGATATCCCTTAGAGAAGCTTGGCCATCTGGGATGGGTTCAGAGTATAATCGCTGCTCCTCTACGTCGAGAGGAGCCAGATGAGGTGGCTCAGGCATCTCAGTAGGATGCTTCCTGGTCGCAGCCCTGGTGAGGTGTTCTGGGATCGTCCCACCGGGAGGAAGACCCAGATCATGCTGGAGGGAATATGTGTCTCCGCTGGTCTGGGAATGCCGTGGGATCCCCCCAGAGGAGCTGGCAGAAGTGACAGGCGAGACATAAGTCTGGGTTTCCCTGCTTCGGCTGCTGCCCCCGCTACCCAACCCCAGATAAGCGGTGGGAAATGGATGGATGGAGATTTGTGTACATGCATATATATGTGTGTGTGTGTGTATTTTACGATACAGTACTGCACTGTCAAATGCATTGCAAAGTCTAGGAATTTGAATTTTCTTTACGTATTTGACCAGCAGTGTGTTATCACTGCATACTAAAATGGGAGCTCTCATGCCTCATGATACAAACTGTCAGTTTCTCTAAGTGAGTCTGCCAATAACAAGGCGTGACTCACTTGGAAAAAACGAGGCTGACCTCTAATCGATTTCAGACTGATAACTAACAACGACTGTCACACACCTCACCATGCCATTAGCTCACCGCAAGGGTCAAACTGAAGGTCATATTGTCTGGCCTCTGTCCAAAACAGTCAATCAGAATTAACATAATGATACTGGTTACGCTGTATAACATAGATTAATCAAATGTTTGATATTTTCAATGGATGCTAATCATTTGCTCTTCATCTGCTCTTTTTGAACAAGCTTGGAGTATCATTTTTTGTCAACTTAGTTAGCTCATAAAAAACAGGCGTAGTAACATTTTTTTTCTCCAATATTGGATTGGATTTAAAGAAACCAACTACAATAACATTCTAAGAAAACAAGTTAGCTATCGCTATGGCTGCTTCACATTCACGTGTCCATGCTCCCAAGCCCTTGCTTAAACAGAGGGGACTGTGTTAGGCTGATGCAGTCTGCTGTAGAGCTATGTTCGTTTAAGCCTGCTGCTGTGTCATGAATATTTTCTGCCAGTGAGGGGACTTCTGCCATCCTTGGAAAATATTTCAGCACCATCCGCACAGGCTGAAAACCCAGTCTGTCATGGCTATGCTCTACAAGGAGCAAGAGAGGTCACTGCTACATTTTAAGTGATCCCTTTGGACGCTCATTTGAAGTGATCTCTTAGGATGTTAATTTTCTCTTTAAATTGTGCAAAAATTCCATAAAAAGGTCCTGTCTGTAGCAATGCTGTACTAGTTCAAACCATGTAGACATTGATAATCTCTTTACTTGTGCTTAGATCTGGGTTGGAACCATGCAGTCATACTCCTAAATGCATAATAGCTATGTTTGTAATAAGCTGGAAATGTGGCACATAGCCAAATCATTAAGGCTAAAAAGGCGTTGCATACATAGAATTGTCTTTAAAGAAATGACATCTCTGTTAGTTGTGTGTATCCTACTATTTCAACTAGATAAATTGGTAAGAACTTAAGAATATTACATGTTCAAGCAAAGCAAATAGTTTTTATGCAGTTTGAACATATCCACATTTTTTATATAACTATATATTTTTAACTCATTCGCTGCCAAAGACGTCTATAAAAGTCTTTTATGTTTTTCAATGCGAGTGGCTTGGGGAACGATCGGCTAAAGTTTTTCCGTAAATATCAGCTTCCAAACAGAGTATGTAGTAACAAATTTACCCTCTAGGTAGCTGTGCCACTTTTGATGGGAGATGAGTAGATGGTAGGCAAATAAAAACAAACGCGATGGTTTGCTATGAGAGAAATGGCGCCGGTAAGACGCACGTCGAGGAAGAACGGAATAAGGTAGAAACAATTTTTTTTTCCTGATGAAAGAAGAGAGTCTACTCTTTCTTTTGGTGTGTTCGGTGTTTACATAGTCATAGCACAAACTATTCTGTGGCTCTTGAAAAATCAGTCAAAAAACTCTGGCAGTGAGCGACTCTCTGTTCTGAAAATGGCTGGCAGTCAATGAGTTAATTAAATAGATAGCTTCATTTAAATAAATAAATAAATAAATATTTGGCATTAAATGAGAGAATGAAAGTATTTTGTTACTTTATAGCACAGGAAGAAATGCATTTCACAGTTCTAGTTTGATTTTCCCCCCCCTTGGTATATTAATCATCTTATGTGTATATTCTTTATCTATATTTAAGTGATATAAATGCTTTACGATAAATAACACTTTTTATCTTCAATTAGAGAAAAACCTAATTATATGAGGCAATAGAGGTTTCACTTTGCAGGGTTAAGTTGTTGTGCAGACAAAACTACCAATAGCGTCTTTATCTTGATGAGTGTTGCTGTTGCTTGTGCTAGGCATTTGAACATAGAACAATATATATATGTGTGTGTGTGTGTGTCTAATCAAGAAAGTGCTTAGTAAATGAGGGAGAAAATGAATGTAGATTCAGTACTATTTTGAGACACACTTCTAAATACCCCATGGAATCCACACAATGCCTTAAGTCAGCTCAGACAGATTGTTATCTTGGCCAGGACCTAGAGTCTATTATATTAGAGGTTAGATATAGATCGTGCTGGAGATTGCCTTCATTTTCTGTTCCATATCTCCAAAAAGATCTACATTAAACCTGCTAAGAGATAGCCTATTGGGACTTGCTGATTTGATTCCCAGTATGCATCATACTGTCCTTTCCCAAAGAGGAAGTAGTTGTTGCAGCAGGGGACTTCATTCACACACAGATTAAATGGTCCATGGGCAAAGCAGCTGCAATTCAAAAGCCAATGTTTTTTTCCCCTCCCTTCACAGCTGAAGCAGTAGGTTTTTTTTTAGGTCTCTTTAATTAGCTTAACAAACCTGAAACAGCTTCAGGGTAAGCTGTTAAGAGCAATATGTCTACACCTTGGAGACTACTGAGCTGAGGAAATAAGCCACTATTCTGACAATTATACATACACAGCCAAATAGACTGCTGGTTTTAACATGGACTGGGTTGCATGAGGGAAAAGGAAAAAGTACATCAAAGCATCAATGGTGACAATTTTTTATGTAGTTGTGCACAAGGACCAAAGAAATATTATTAACCTACAAGAGTGGACAAACACTATTGAATATAAAAATCTTGATATCTGAATATTTTTGTTTAACCAGTCGATTTCTTAAACATGAAATACATTGAGTTGGTTTATTTGTATAACTGGTTTTAGTACATAACGCTAATGGTTGTCTGGTTCCATGAACTGGTGTAACTTAAATTCACCATTAGGGTTATGATAATGTTGCTGCTTAATTTAGTATATTGTGGTATGGCCTGACCCAATGGATATTGAATATAACATATGGAAGGATATATGTCTCACATGAAGGCTATAAAGAAACAGATAGCCAGAGATGACTTGTCAAATTGAATTCTGTTTGATCGAAGAGTCTTATTATCTCTTTGGAAAGACAGAAATTTGCCATTTTAGGAGTATTATAAAAATTGTGTGTCAGATCGCATTTGTGTCTCATATTTTAAGGACACACAAAAGTGTTGCTGGACATATATAGGGCACAATGTGTGAAAACAAATCTAAAACGACTAGTTTAAAATTGGAGCCAAAGCTGTGACTCTGTGATCTACATCTAGCCCATGAACAGAAGGAACATTTCAAAGTAGTAATTAAATAATTCTCTATTTCTAAATAAGATATATTCCTCCTATAACATTCCATTCTATTCTATTAAAAGAATAGAGTGAAATGACTATTCTCCACTCCCTAGGGATAATGCCTTTCAGGATATTGGAAAGAACGAAAAGCACACGTCATAAATTAAAACTCATTAAAAAAAATCAGCGGGATTTTCATTAGTTATTCTTTGTGCTTTTGCTCAAGATAACCTTGGCTTCCATAGGTATGTTGCTTTTTGTAATGTTCTCCACAATGCTTTAAAATTAGTATGTCAGTTATCGGCTATCTGTTAGTTCAGAGTATATCAAAGATAGCCATCATCTAAAGTAACATGTATCAGACCCAAGTGTTTTTAAGGTATTGTTTCTTTTGACTTGTCATCCATCCATATGTATTCCATACTGGAATCACGGGGAGACTGGAGCCTAACCCAGTTGTCAATGGGCCAATGGGCCAGAGGTGGGGTGCACCATTGACAGTCCGCCAATCCAACACAGGGCCTCTTCCCTTATCATTAAATTGCAAAACTATTATTGCTGTTGTTTTTAGAGAATCTACTGTGTACTTTGATACTGTATTGGTGTCATTATGACTTACCTGAAAACAGGACAATGTTGAAATGATCACTCCAGATATAAGAGGTCAAAAAAGGTTTTAAACTCATGCAGACATAGGAAGAATAATAAAAAGTTAGACTCAAAAAAGCAGAAGGAAATCAAAGACCTTTGCTGTGCTGAAGGGGCAGCTGGTATAGAGAGAGGACATTTGACTCAGTTAATGAAAACAACCCACCTTCAAAGAAAAACCATTAATACCAGCCCACCCCTTCAATTGCTGAGCTGAAGAGTGAGTGACCATTTTTTTTCAGGAAACATAGACGTCCTAAAAAAAATTAAAAAAGGGAAAAGCCTTTGAAAGAAAAAGGTAAGTTAATCCATCCTTTTTTTCCAGCTGAAACCAACAGGGACTTATGCAGATGAGAATTAACTGAAATAAAAAGGGTGCTCTGTGCCCTTTTGTGATCAAGTTTTTCACACGTGAAATGGATATAGTTTGAATTTTATTTTATTTATGAGTTTTTTTATATAATACACAGCTCTGATGCATTCCGAACAAATTAGATATAGTCTTTTTTTAAATTGTTACTATTAATTAATCATCATGTTTAAGAAATATGGTGTTGACAAAATATTTGAAAAACAAGTTTCTTGCAAACTATGAAAATTTGACTCAGGAGAAATGGAAGACAGTCATGTGG
Source organism: Menidia beryllina (assembly GCA_013363375.1). Lineage (NCBI taxonomy): Eukaryota > Metazoa > Chordata > Actinopteri > Atheriniformes > Atherinopsidae > Menidia > Menidia beryllina. The sequence goes on along the minus strand of JABUIW010000018.1, from coordinate 558,743 downwards.
TTTGGCAAGTTTAGATCTACTGACCTTAGAAGATTAAGGTAAGAAAAACAGGGATGATGTGCTGCTTCCATTGTGGCTCACACTCACGGTAGAAAATTGTCGAGGCAATGTTAAATTTTAAGGTTGCTTCAAGGTCCAGGTTTGTTAAAGATTATATTGACGATGCAAGGATTCATTTTGGGGGAAAAAAATGTTCAGGAGGCATGAGAAATAACTATCACATATGGATTTGCCACCAGATAGAAGAGTAATGGTTTAACCCTTAAGTAATCAATAAAATGAATGGCCAATTAAATTTGTGACATAAGTTAATCCATACAATGCTAAAGAGAAAATCATAAACGCTAAAAGGATTGCATGGAAACATCAATGTGTGGTCCTTCATCTTAAATAATATTTTGTTCCTTGAACATTTATATGTTTATGTCACAAAGTTTAAGAATTCTGAAGAATACGTATAGATATGAAGCACAAAAAATTAACAATTAAAAGAACAATGAGTAAAAATAAGAGCACTTAAAAAATGAATCTGCTGTTAGCTTATTAAATGCCAATTACACATGTGAAATTGCACTTCTAAAATGAATGTGTTATTGCACCTTTGGTGTGTAAAGTGCTTTAGCGCAGGCCAGTGTGCAGTAAAGAGAGAGAGAGAAAATTAGATGAGTGGTGGGAGGAGATCAGAGTATGTGGGAGAATACGTGGGAGAGTATGGCTCTAGTTCAGCAGTCTGATAGCTTCAAGGAAGAAGTCCTCTCTGAGACTGGTGCTTTTGCTCCTCAGAAGCAGGGAGGGGCTGATACGGATCCCTCATGATACGGAAGGGGCCTCCCTCTGCATCATGAGGTGCAGATACCCAAGGTGGTGTAAAGGCTGCTCCCTATAGTCCTCTGTGTAGCCTTTACTGGCCACTGTAGAGACTCACTCTCAGCAGCAGGAAGTAGAGATAGTGATTGGCCAGACGGGAAGTGTTGGCACTCCAGGTAAGGTAATTGAATATGTGCACCCTCAGGTACCTGAAGCTTAAGGGCACTTCCATAGCTACTCCTTCAATGTACAGGGGAGGGAGAGGATACTTGTCCCCTCTGAAATTCATCACAATGTACTTAGTCTTCTTCACATTTATGCAGATGTTGTTTTCTCTGCACCAATGCACCAGGTGTTCCACCTCCTCTCACTGTTTAGGCTCATTGTTGTTTGTGATTCGTCCCAATACTGCTATGTCATCCACGATCTTCAGAGTTGGGATGTATCGCAGAACAGTCATACATCACGAGAGTGAACAGCAGGGGGCTCAACACTGAGCTCTGGGGTGAGCCAGTGCTGAGGGTATTGGAGAAAGAGACCGTGGATCCTCACAATCTGAAGTGTGTTGGTCAGTAGGTCCAGGACCCAGTTCACCAATGTAAGAATTCCAAGAAGGGAGGTGCATACTTAATCCTAAAATCTTGAGTAAGCAGCTGAACATTTTGAGTGTTCTGTAAAGTGTACGTTCTGAGATACATAATGAGAGTATCAGTTTAACAGCACAGAGGGTTGCTGCAACCTGAACCCATGTCCTAACTAAGTGTCAGTGTAGTTGTTCTCACCTGCACATTTTTTAGTTGTCTGAAAAGGAGAGTTTCATCTTGGGGCTCAAGGTGTGAATGGCTACTAAACTCTCAGGCGACCAGGGGCAATGCTGCTTTGTAACTGCTGGCAGGGTGAAACCTGAGGGCCTCTCCCTCTATTTAAAGTTTGTTTTTGTTTTCGTATCAATGTGGCATCCTTCCTTTTCTCCTCTCTAAAACCTTTTCTGTCTCCTATGCCTATGATTTTTACATTACTGTCCCAAGACATGTGTCCCTCTTCCTTAAGAAAGAGGTAAAATGTTGAATCCTGGCTTTAAATACTGGCTCTCCTTCCCTGTACCATGCACTTGTGGGGCTGTTTTTTGTTTTCTGTTTGTCTTTCTTATAAACGTGTCTTCACACTTTTCACTATTTACAATGCTGATCAATTTTTGCTAACGAGTTTAGCGTTTGGGGTGGACCAGTGACTGTCTGAAGATGATCTTGTTCTTATTTTTTAAGTGCACAGGAATGTCACGTTTGGAGAAGATCGTGAGTTTCTTGGAAACTTCTCCCGCAAATGGCATTAAACATGTTGTCTCCCATTCTTCTTCTCATACAGCATTGTTCAATCTAGATGCCGAGGTGGGATAGTCACATTTGAAGTAATGCACCAACTAAACTTGAGGGAAAAAAGGAACATTATCAAAACTCAAAGACTGCGCTTCAACGTTTTGACTATCCCAATTGGGCAATTCAGCAGACATCTAGACTCAATAATATGGTCCGAGACCAGATGAATAAAGTAAGAAAACAGAGGAGGCTGATGATGGGTTGGGCAGACTTACTTTCTGTCAAATCCTTATTTGTTTTGAAAAACTAGCTAAAGAGTCACAACGAGGTGAACTGAACAAGCCAATCAGATGAGCGGTGAAACACAGTCAAGATTCTAGAAGGAGTACGGTTACATTTACTCAAGCTCTAAGGATTATCATGAATTATGTGCATATGTTTTAATTGCCCCTAATATAAGTTGGTAACTTTGGAGAGCCATATTCTGCTGCAATTAATGCTGATTGTTTCTTTAAAAAATGCTTTTTTGGGCTTCCTTATAACTACCTACTGGCATTTTGCTGATCCTTTAAGTGCTCCAGGTTCTTCCAGGCACTTTAATTAGATGGGACTTAAACTGTTACAAAGGAAAATGTTGCATGTTACCTGAATCCAACACTTGTCATCAGTAATCGCTGAATAAGGGATTTATGACCTCTCTCTCCTGACCTAATGTCAAACTCCTTCTCAGACCAACATAAAGTTTTCAGGATCTGTTACTTGTATTGGTCAGTCAAATAAACAATAAAAACAAAACAAAATTTAAAACTGACACATACCTTAACTGCAGTCAACCATGATTGCCCACATGAGATGAGAATCTTTGATGAAGTTCTAGCATATTATAATATATAATAATATAATATAATATTAGAATATATTAGAATGGTTAATTGATATCATATTATTTATTTATCTACTTTTTTAAAATACAGTTGGACTGTGTATATAGTATATAATCTGTAAAATGTTTGCTGTTAAGCAAAATTGCGTAATTTCTGTTTTTTTTATCTTTTATTTCAGCTCCGACCTATCCCCAAGTGTAGGTTTCTATTGTTTTTTTCTGTTCAAGATCATGGATGATTATCCTGTGTTGAATGTTAAAGTATAAAGAGTATGCAAAAATAATTTGGTTAGTTGCCTTGATATACACTATATTGCCAAAAGTATTTGCTCACCCATCCAAATTATCGGAATCAGGTGTTCCAATCACTTCCATGGCCACAGGTGTATAAATTCAAGCACCTAGGCATGCAGACTGTTTTTACAAACATTTGTGAAAGAATGGGTCGCTCTCAGGAGCTCAGTGAATTCCAGCGTGGAACTGTGATAGGATGCCACCTGTGCAACAAATCCAGTCGTGAAATTTCCTCGCTCCTAAATATTCCACAGTCAACTGTCAGCTGTATTATAAGAAAATGGAAGTGTTTGGGAACGACAGCAACTCAGCCACGAAGTGGTAGGCCACGTAAACTGACGGAGCGGGGTCAGCGGATGCTGACGCGCATAGTGCGAAGAGGTAGCCAACTTTCTGCAGAGTCAATCACTACAGACCTCCAAACTTCATGTGGCCTTCAGATTAGCTCAAGAACAGTGCGCAGAGAGCTTCATGGAATGGGTTTCCATGGTCGAGCAGCTGCATCCAAGCCATACATCACCAAGTGCAATGCAAAGCGTCGGATGCGGTGGTGTAAAGCACGCCGCCACTGGACTCTAGAGCAGTGGAGACGCGTTCTCTGGAGTGACGAATCGCGCTTCTCCATCTGGCAATCTGATGGACGGGTCTGGGTTTGGCGGTTGCCAGGAGAACGGTACTTGTCTGACTGCATTGTGCCAAGTGTAAAGTTTGGTGGAGGGGGGATTATGGTGTGGGGTTGTTTTTCAGGAGCTGGGCTTGGCCCCTTAGTTCCAGTGAAAGGAACTCTGAATGCTTCAGCATACCAAGACATTTTGGACAATTCCATGCTCCCAACTTTGTGGGAACAGTTTGGAGCTGGCCCCTTCCTCTTCCAACATGACTGTGCACCAGTGCACAAAGCAAGGTCCATAAAGACATGGATGACAGAGTCTGGTGTGGATGAACTTGACTGGCCTACACAGAGTCCTGACCTCAACCCGATAGAACACCTTTGGGATGAATTAGAGCGGAGACTGAGAGCCAGGCCTTCTCGTCCAACATCAGTGTGCGACCTCACAAATGCGCTTCTGGAAGAATGGTCAAAAATTCCCATAAACACACTCCTAAACCTTGTGGACAGCCTTCCCAGAAGAGTTGAAGCTGTTCTAGCTGCAAAGGGTGGACCGACGTCATATTGAACCCTATGGATTAGGAACGGGATGTCACTTAAGCTCATATGTGAGTCAAGGCAGGTGAGCAAATACTTTTGGCAATATAGTGTACATGTTAATGTTGAGTACATGTAATGTTCTCACCAGATGTTTCATGGTTTTCCGTTATTATAATTTTTTAAAACGTTGCTCAATATTTCATAGTTAGTCTTCAAGCAATGATGGCCATTATTTCACTGGTAAATGTTGCTTTCCAAGCATTCAGCCGAGTGTGTGGGACTGAAAAAGTATTTTTAAAGGCAGGCAGATAGGGATCAGGCATCATGGAGGGACCAAAGCTGGGGGCTTGTCCTTCTTAAAGCTGTGAAGGGCAGCCTTGGGTATGAGACTGGCATTGATTTTGCTGGCCTGCGTATTTGATGGTTAGGGCACTTGTTTACAAAATGTTTGATATTATAACATTTGCAAACATGAACTTCACCGTTTTGTTTTTTCTTTTTCTTTCACCAAGTTACATTTTCATGTTTAAAATCATGTTTAGTCCTAAGACATACTCGGACAAATATTTTAAGAAATCTGAGAGCTGGAAAATTTGGATTTATCTGAAGACTGACTGCCTTTTAAATGTATTTTTTGGGGTGTTTTCTTTGTTTGTATGCAGCTTTCTAAAACGCCAACTTAAGTTTTCACTCAAAATAATAAGGACTTCAGTCAAACAGTCAAGTTTCAGTCTTTTTCTGGAACACAAGATATGGAGACATCTATTGAAATGTAGATATTCTTCGTGGTGTAAGATAGAAATAAATAAATATCAATGTAAGACTCCCTTTACCCCTTATATGAACTGAATTACCACCTATGCACATGATAAACAGTACTCACCTCTGTTTAAGAAAGATCAAAGACTAGAGTAAAGTATCAGAGGATTTTGAGAAATGTTAATGTGAAAAGGGAATTAAACTGCATATGAATAAGGGGATTATGCTTTAAATACATCTGCACATGGCTGAGCATGCCTGCTGGGCAACTACTTAGATGCTGAGCCATTATACATTAATAATGAACAGGTGACCATCTAGCTAGAATATACTTAAAAAGTAGGTCCTGTACCATGGAAAGAATGTTTTTTTTTGCAAGTTGCTTCATGGAATAAGCTATCAGTATACTGGGTGGTCTAACCACACTGGTTAAAAACTGACATAGAGAGTAAAAATATTTAGACATACACCCAACAAAGGCTGTTCCACAAGAACCAAAGCAATACTTTACTCATCTTACCTTGTCTAAGATAATGACGATCTAACTCTTGAAAAATTGAATAAAAGAAAGAACATCTGTATGAGTGTCAATTGAATCTTGTCATAGACATGCATGTTCTTGTGTTATTTTGAAGTAAAATAAAAATTGTTTCAGCAACCTGTGAAAAATCAGATTTCTGACATCAAATAGATCAACAGGGATAGTTATTTTTCTAAAATGTGAAGTCAAGCTGTTCTTGCCAAACACTGACATCTGTTAATGACTCCAACTGCAAAATTATGTGGATCTAAGACTGTGTGATAGAAAATCAGATATTCGAATATAAATATTGTTTTTTATGTTTGAGATTAAATCTGTTTAAAACATGAGACAAGGCCTTGTAAGGTATTTTTTCGTTTAATCGTAGAGGTGGGATGTTTCATAGTTTTTCTATTTAAGTATCTTTAGAAAAAAATATCTGTAATGTATTTGCATCATACAAGTAACTGACCCACTATCATAACTTCATCACAAAAGTGTTTCATTGGGTGTCAGATTTTTTGTTCTCCATGTGTGTAAAAGAAATTCAGGAGTAACAGTGGTCAGTAGATGCTTGGTGTAATGATTTCATTTAGAAGACACAGAGAGTTAAAGGTTACTTGCAAAACCTGGCTAATAAAAAAAAAAAAACTTGATCTACTTATTTTTCCATAATAATATCACCCGTCCTGGTAAGAATACACTGTTTTATCAAAGATTGCTGCAATAAATTACTACTGATACGCTCATAGTTACGCAACCAATACGCTTATAGTTAGATAGCATCCAAGCTGTCATGCCTATGCTGCACTATTGTATCTCTGTAGACGAATCTTGCACAAAAAATTGCACTAAAAATGAGTGCATGCAATATTTGAATGGAATTTCGAATATTTAATACTTTATATGGACCCTGTTTTTGAGATTTCATATTTAAGTGCTCTGCTACTTTAATTTGAGTTGGAAGATGGATGTGAATAACAATGGTAGCTGTGATGATTAATCTAACTTTTGATTTGAAAAAAAATAGACAGCACTTTAACAATAAAAAGATTAAGATACATAATCTGTAACAGTTATAGTTTAATCAACACAGAGCCAGTATATTCTAAGTATATTTAGATTCTTGCCTCAGGGTGCAGCACCCAGCACTCAGTGAATGTTAATGTTTTTCCATGGCATGTTGTTTTCCACTTTTTACACAAAGTAGAAACACACAGATAGGGAAATATGTGGAAAATAAACAGTATTACCAAACCAAAGTGGTTTATCAAAAACAAATCTAAGCATTCTTTTTTTGTCCATTAAAGTGAGAAAAAACTGAATGTGTCACCATTGACACATTCTGACACTATGAGCATGATATGTTTTTCACTCTCTGATGAAAAGAGAAATATCCAAAGGAAAGCATTTCAGAGGTTAAACTATCTATGTTTGGCTTCTTTCACCTATTTCACACCATTTTCTTTATCAAGATTTTGAAACTATTGGATTATTCATATTGAATAAATGTTTGGGTACCTTGGAATTTTGATCCAACACACATTTCATGTATTAAAAGGACAGGAGATGATCTCCGATGATCTTCGTTTCAATACCTTTAAAACCAAAATTGGATAACTTCTTATTTATACAGTATCAGAACAAAGGAGCTGCTGAGGAGCAACAGATGTGAGAGTCAAGTGAAGCTGTGGGATAAAAAAATCTGAGTCATTATTAAAAGAAGCTTTCGCCAACTCTTTTTTTAAAAATGCGGGTTGCAATGAAAAAAAAAAAGATTCTTCCCATTCCAGCATGGGTCAGAATGTGCACTGCACACATTTACTTTTGTCTTGTGACATAAATTTAAACACAATTTTCAAGAAGATGCTGATTCTTGTTTGAAGAATATTCTTATCATGTGTAGGCAAAATAAGGACAAAAATCTACACCAAATTGTTGACATCAAACATTCAGCAAACACATTAAAAGGTAGTGTAGCAGACATTGAAAAGATGTGTGCTGGAAAGAATAAAAAAAGAATAATAATACCCAGTGTTCATATCAATGCATAAACAGTTATATAAACATTTTCTGAGAGAGCATACATTTAGAGTTCATCAAGATTAAAACTGCCCTTTAAAAGAATCTTATTGCCAAACAATGGGAATGTAAGCAGAGTGGTGATGAGAAAACTCTGCACATTCAACATCACTTTCACTTTGAAATGTTAGTGAATGAGAACCTGAACATGTTTTGTTGTTATAACATTGACCAACAAACACATTTCCATCAGAATAAATACGTTGACTCCGTATAATTTCCTTTTATGTTTTGTTGTTTTAAACCCAAATAGCAGAAGGGATAGCAGAAAAGTGTTACCTTCAGCCCAGGTCGGTGGGGTCAAAGGTGGTCAGAGGTGAAGTCCAGGACGTGTGTTAAAGGACAAGACAAAGGGTGGGACACAAATTGGCATAGGTCAGATTAAAGCACAAAGATATGGCAGCAAGGAGAGGGAGAAGATGCGGGTGGCAAAAACCGAAAAAAATGAAGGAGATATGGAAGGTGACTTAGGAGAGCGCAACAACAGGACGGAGATGAAAAGGATTCAAACTTAAGAGGGGATTTGGGAGAAAATGGAAGGATATAGCACAGAGGGAAGGTAAAAAGCAGAGGAGGAACTTGTGAGGGAGGGCGGTAGTTTTCGAGCAGCTGGGAGCAAAGAGGCTAAGTCAATTTCTCTAAAAAAAGGAAGAAAAAAAAAACCCATAACCAAAATAAAGAGGATTAAACCCATACCTTGGTCGTTTAACGTCAGGTGCGCCAGACCTTGAAAGGGGAAAAAAACAGAAAAAAAGAACAGAAAGAGGAAGAAAAGAAGGTCATAAAAGGCACGGGAAGAAAAAAAGCATTGTCACAACGTTGGACTGCAGTTTGTGACAGACATCCTGGGGCAGACACGGATGTCAGAGTTCAAACCAAAGGTAAAAGAAAGAAAAAGAAAAAAAAATTGTAAAACAAAAACAGGAAGAGAGAGATAGAGAAAGAGAGAGAGAGTAATAGAGCGAATAGTAACGGAAAGCAAGCAAACACTTCTTGAGTGAGGTGTGGGGGGGTTTAGAAAAAAAAGCATTTTTATTTGGTGCAACCCCCGAAGGCTATTGCTCACATAAATGCTTTTTTTTCTCCTCTGGAATACTTATGGAACACACAGAACTGTTTGGCAGAAAAGGCTTGAACTTAATTTCTCGTCTACAACTGTATTGATCATAAAACACGAACCTAAACTCGACAACATCTCAGCAAGAAGACAGGTCAGAAACGTATCTTGCCAAAAAATAAAAAAGTAAAACAATAACCACATATCATGACAGGGCAACAAACCCAAACAGCTTAAATGTAAATTGAGATATTGCAGATACACAAAAAAGAACCTCACTTGCTCCAAATGGCTTTGTTGTTCCAAATTCCTGCTGATGCAGATTATTTCAGAGGGAATAAAAACTAATTACTTACGCACACCTTCTGGAAAAAACATCCAAACGTTAACAACTAAAATGGTCACCGCTTTTTTTTTTCTTTACGAAAAAATGTAATATATATCTTGATGAAAAAAAGGAAAAAGAAAAAAGAAACGCTTTGCCCTGAAGTAAAGTTTATCCCAAATTAAACCGACATAAGAGAAATTGATTCATTAACAAGAAGCCCAGGGAATAAACAGCCCTGCAGAGCTAAAATATTTAAAAGGTTAAATCTCTTTACACCAACCCATCTTTCATGGATCAATATCATTTCAAACACAGACACAACAGCTGAATTCGGAATCAATTTAGCATCAGTCATGTACAACACAGCAACCTTACTTGATGCTTCTTCAAAACACATAAAGAAGCCAACACAATCAGTTCAGATGGATTTACACGGAGAAGTTCAGCTGAATGAATCTAAAACACAATTCAGGCTCATTCTGGTATCTTATAAATTCAGCTTAGAGACATTCAAATCTACAGTTCTAAATTATGTACTTGTTTTTTCTCATACCATCGATACATTCCTGGTTTAATGAAAAACTGATCAACTGTATGTGGCTACTGGTGATCAGATGAACATATAGAAGATATTTTCTACTTGAGAAATGTTATTCATTCCCCAGTCTAACATGCCATGCAATGGTTTCTCACTTTTTAAAAATCTGATAAGGAAAATAATGCATTGTAGTAAACGTATGTAATTCCATTAGCTCAACGAGAATCGAGATAAGATACAATGTACTTTATTGATCCCAGAAGTATGAAACCCTGTCTCAATAATAATTACAATAATCATTTACGTCTTAGTTTTTGTCAGAATGTGAAATAGCCTAATTCCAAAATTGTGATAAATAAATCAGTCACATAAAACAATGTGTCAACTGCCATTGTCTTAAAAATTGTCTTAACTGAAATCACCAGTATCATCAGACAAAATCCCTAGTCAAGCAACTTAACAGTTGAGGAATTCCTAGTCTTGTTGACATGAAACTGTTTGTCTTAACACTATAAGCATTGATCATCCCTTTACATGAAACCACTTAAAGACCAAAGCATTGACCAACCTTTCTCGTTGGACCTCTGAACCAACGATTTTTCCAGAAAACTTGGCATCCAGTGTTACAAAAAACAAACATAGCTGACATCTGTTTCCCAACCTCTATATAAATATCCCAGTGCAAAAACAAGAAACATTCAAACGACTCTTTACCGCAAACTGTTTGTCTGTTTATTTCTTAATGTGATCATGGGATAGTGGAAATATTCTCGCAGAGTATTTATTTTGTCTGGCAGCAGTCCATTTCCTGCTGTCCCATCACTCTCTCTCTACCACCTTCTGTTTTTATTGTCTCGCTCATAATGCATTAAGGAGATAAGGTAAGGGCTCCTGCAATGAAACAGAATGCTGCTGTCATTGCATACCAAATCATTCAAACACAACTCTGCACCATTATCCTCCCATCCAAGCCTCATCTAGCTTGGGTAGCCAAAAACGATTCTAAAACATGGAGAAGGTTCATACAGAGCAGACAGAAGGACATTTTAGAACAATAAATAACATATTTAACAACCAGTGATAGCTAAAGTTGCACGCATAGTTGTGCAGATGACAGTGAAAAAAAACAAAAAGGCAAAAACAGAGATATTAAATCTCGAACATGATTAAAAAAAAAAAAAACAACATCTTTTTTTAACCAAAACAGTCAGAAAGGACACTAATTTACACACTACACTACCCTGTCTGGCACATGTGACATTCTCCTGACATAAGCAACGCATAGACAGACTCCTCCAATAGATTTATCGAAAAATGCTCTGAGAAAAAACGGGCAGTACGATTGGTTACGACTGCAGCACATTAAAATAAAGCACAAAAGGACAATCCGCGCCTCTCTTAGCTTCCAATGTTTGTCCGTAATAGAGTAAAAATCAAATTATCACAGGTACAAGCAGTATTGCTTGACACAGACTGACATTGATAATATTACCCCCCCCCCCCCCCCCCCCCGACATCTGAGCATTGATTGCATCCCTAATTGCGTAGCGAGCACAGATGGGAGTGCCGTACGGAACCGGGGCCGTTTGGAGATCGCCTGTGATTGGCTAGTTATGATTGAGTGGCAGATGGAGCCCGGTCATAATTTTGTCATTAGGAGGAGACGAAGCTCGCGTCTTATTTGGTGTACTCCTGCTCCCTTCCATTTCATCAGTATTATTTTCATTTTTTCTTCTTCCAATTCTTCACATGCAGCCCTCTTTTAGTCAGCTACATTCTTTTCTCACTTCTTCCTCATCTGCCACTTTCATATTTTTTATATTTTATATTTTTCAGGCCTAAGACCACTACTGGTTGTCTTCAGATAATCTAATCCAAACTGCTGTTGTTCATTCAAAAGAGCTTTCCTACCCGATGTTGCATGATAAAGATTCTAGAGAATATCACTACTACTACAAATTCTAGTAGTACTTCTTTTTATGCATGTTTTTATGCATGTTTTTAAAGTAAAAAAATATCTCACCATCTTGGGTGAAGGTGAGGAAAAGTTTAAATTTCAATGTCAGTTGTGATGAAAGAAGGACTTAAAAAATGACTGAGTGATAGGAAATGGAAGAGTAATTTTGGGATGATCAGCAAATAGAATTACAAAACCATCATAATACACTACAATATTTTGCCAGTTTGTGATTCACAGTGGATGTATGTTCATATAGAGGTAAAGAACAAAACTTAAGTATAAGGCAAGTAATCTTTCTCAAAAGACTGATTATTTACATGGAAAATGTTGTAATAGAAAAGCTTCCAAGAACCAGAAAGGGGACGTAAAACCAGTACGAAGGCAAATACATTATATACACCTGTACGGTGTCTTTGTTTTATACGCTGTTTCCTGAATAACCTTGTCAAACATTGATCCATCATGCCATTCCTCACATATTTACTCGTAATCAGCGTAATCATTCTACACACAAGTGAAGAAATGAACAGATGTGTTGGGTCTCAGGACAGCAGCAGCCATACATACCAGCAAGGGACAGAAAAAAATAGCAGTCATCATCATTATCCCTCTCCACCCTTTTAGCACTTGCTTTTCCCGCACTTTCTCTATGCCTCGTCAATCAGAGGGACACACAGTCCAAGTCAGAAGGGAAGAGGGTGTTCACTAAGATCCCAATGGTGTGTTAAACCTCATTGTCCTTTATGGACTCACCAGCATATGGCCAGCGAAGTTTATGTGCCTTCTAAAAGCACACACCATACATACTGTACACAAAACCTTATTTTTTACACGCTGACTAAAGTCATCTCAGATAAAAGCCATGACATCTATAAAAATAAGTCCTTTTGAATTCACTACAATAGATTTAATGGCACACTACCGAAGAGATTTTACATATCCACAGAACAATGGCTTTTACTATATCATGTTTTATATTTCTTGTGTTTAACATTATTAGAAAGTATATGCACATCCTCTGAATGCTCAAAAACAAATTGTGTAAAGGTTCCACATATGAATAAAAAGCCTGTCTTATGATTATGTTTGTTTACTTAAAATACTTAATATAAACATCATCTATGTCACTTAATGTATGATGTAGCATATTTGAACAGTTTAAGTATTATTGAGACTGTGACAGATTTCAGGTTCCTTTAATAATTCGTACTGGATATATATTGTATGAGGAAGGGAAAGACACATAAAGATTAAGGGGCTAAGAATTCTGCTTCCATGTCTTTCAGTGATTTTAATTATTTAGAGGTTGCTCTGTTTCAAAGGAAAGAGAGGTGCGGTGAAATTATGTGTTCAACGACTTAGGAACTTAACGGAACTTATTTGGAGTTTGAAGTCACAAATGTATGCAGAGTGGAAAAATGAACAGTTAGGCATGATGCTTACACTAAACCCTGATCTACTGGGAAAACCATTACTCATCTAGTGAAGAGATTTATGATCAAATCTAGTCATCTAATTGGATCAAACCTAGAATATGAGGTATTAAAAAGAAAGAAAATGGTTATGAAATCGGATCACATCTATAGTACAGCCTTGTTTTTAATCAAATCTTCATAATTCGAAAACTCCCTCACAAGCTCAGAATGCCTGTGATCCCTTAAAAAAATAATTATCCAGACCAAAAAAAACATTTTAATGTATGTTGCATGCTTACATCTTAGTTACATGATCAGACCAGAAATATCCTTTGGACTGAACTAAAAAAGAAGCCCTTCCTTTCCAGCATTCGTGTGTGTTTGTCTGTCTCAGCGCACATTTGATTTCTTTTTAAATCCCTCAGAGAACTGTTGACCCTAGGTGAAGCGATAAGCGAGTAAAGCTTTAAACTTTATAGCTACTTTCTACTGTATAAAGTTGGAACTGTCACCATCTGTCAAAAGAAATGAATTAAACAGTTTAGAGCACTGTCAAATGTGATGTGACTCACCCTTCAAAGTTACAATTAGCCAAAACTACACAACAAAATTCAGACTTGTTGCTTGCATCCAGACAACATTCAAAACTAACACCAGCATGACGGAATTGAGATAAATCCTTATATCTCTTACTCTTACCACAGCATACCACAAAATAAACACATGAACCATATATATTTTTTCCCTAAACACTCAGAAGTGAAGCATGTTGATTTTCATCAAACGCTAAACCATAAACTTATATTCTATATATGTTAGAGGATCAAAAAGGGTCAACATTAAAAATATCAAGATGCTGTACTTCCTCATATATTTGTCCTTATTAATTCCATAAGTAAGAGAATCACTTAACTCCCACTCTTTGCTCATTATATCACAGCCTTGTAATAAGTTGTGAAAAATAACACAATCTTGAAGATTGGTGGGGGGTAGAAATCTTACAGTTGCTGCTCTATCTTAATTAAACAGTTCATAAATAAAATTGAGTGCCATATTTTTAGGTTAACAACTTGGATTCATTTTTAAAGCATCAAAGGTAACACATAAAAACGATTGTTGAAGATTTTTTATCTTGAGCTCAATTATGAAAAAAAGCTAAAGATTCTCAGGTCTAAAATGCTATACTGCTCTTAGATAAGTACAATTCTGATACCTCTGTGACAGCTGATCTACTATATTTGATCATATATCATTGTCTGTTTGTCCTTTCTTGTTTTATTTATTTTTTTCATCCTACTATATATTTTTGGCTTGGAAGAAAAATCCAGACATATCTTGTTGAAAGAACAAATTCATCATCTAAGCCTGATTCTCCTCTTGTCTGTGATGTCAAAACCCATCAGTGCTCCTCAAAGAATTCTTGTGTTGTTTGTCAAGCATCAATCTCTTTCCTCTCTCTTCCTAATCTTCGGCCGCCTGTACGCACAGATGTACGCAACAACCATCCCCTGGTCCATCTAGACCATTTTACAGCCAATTTCATGGAGTGAATGCCTCTGACTTCAACTTCTGGACTCAGCTCATTACGGCCGAAGACTCAGACGGGTGAATATCAAGATATAGACAGATATAGATCTATATATTTATGCATGTTTTAAAAAATATATATATATCTCACCATCTTGGGTGAAGGCGAGGAAAAGTTTGTTGCGGAGAAAGAAGGACTTCAAAAATGACTGAATGATAGAAAATGGAAGAGTAATTTCACTAGGATGATAAATTACAAAACCATCATAATACACTACAATATTTTGCCAGTTTGTGATTCACAGTGGATGTATGTTCACATAGAGGTAAAGAACAAAACTAATCTATAAGGCAAGTAATCTTTCTCAAAAGACTGATTATTTACATGGAAAACGTTGTAATAAAAAAGCTTCCAAGAACCAGAAAGGGGACGTAAAACTAATATGAAGGCAAATACATTATATTCAAAGGTTTTAACTACCACAAAGGAAATAATAATCCAGAATTCAGTGAAAATAAATATGTGTTAAACCTTTTAAAAGTAGGAAAACAAAAGGCAGCCCAGCTTACATCAGCTACAGTACACTAATACATTTCATTATAGTCAGAAAACTAGTTATCTCCAAAAATCTTTGGACCAGACAATAGTGGTACATAAAATACACATATCTCACAATACATTACATTAGATACATTTAAATAGTATACTGTGTAAGTTTAATTTCTGAAGATGGATATCTCTGCCTGTTGTATGCACATCTGTTTCTAATCATTAATGCAGTGCTATTGAGTCACATGTCTGAAAGTTGATTTGAAAAATGCACCACAGATCAAAGGTTTGAATAAAATGTGAGCTAATATAACTGATGATCTAATAACTTATATTAGTAATATTCATGCATTCAGATTAGTCACTGAGTATTGATTTTCTAACAAGTGTAGACACCAGCAATATCAGTTTTATTATTGATTATATTTGACGATAATCCTACATTAGCAAAACCTGTTTAAAAACACCCAAAATTATTTCTCCTCAATGTTATAAAGCTCAAGTAAAGTGATTTACAGATACATTACAATGAAACTGCACCTTGCTTTGAACAATTTTAAGATGTTTATTCCTTCATTTTGCCAATTATCTCCCATGAGCTGTCATTCAGCTAATAAACCCTATCCTCTCCACTAACAGTAACACATTATGTGTTGTAGATTTTTGTTTTATAAAAAAAGAAATTTTTTTTAATGAGTTCTCCTGGAATTGTGAGTCAGAGAGCGAATTTGTTGAGGCAACCTCCTGCCTCGTGTCTGGGGGTGGGTGTCAGCAGGTAACCATAATATCATTCCATAATGGAAATTTAATGTTTTCCCACAGAGAAAACACAATAACTTCATTTAACTCATTGTGTCGGATAAACACCATTAGACTTTGGAATCAGCGGTGCTCCTGGAAGTTAAGTCATTTGAGAGAGAGCTTACTAATTATGAGAAAACTAATGGAAATTTGTGGAACAAATGTGTTCATGATTCATGTGCTTGTCTTGGGCGAGTGACATCCTCCTAGAGAGAAACGATAAGCATCTTGGCTTAATCATCTTTGGCATATCTGCATGATAGAAAGTGTAGAAGGGAAGAAGATAATTTACCTTATTTAGACAAGGTGCACTATGATATTTTTTTTCTATGTTATTGTCATGGTTACATTATTTTACTGGCATTTATCGCTAATAAAGTAGAGTTTTATTTTATCTTATCCCATTGTTTTAAAACCATGTCCATGTATGTACCACCAAGAAATTGAGGTCTTTAAATACCAAGTGCAGGTATTTGTGGTTAACTGGGTATGTCCATTAATGGTCTATTTTATGTGACGGTGATTCTTATGAAATTACATTACGGTAAATGGAAGACCTCAACCTTGAATAAAGGATTTTTTTTTTTATTTCTTGATACAACAGTATCTATTTGGTTTCAACTGCTGAGCAAAATCCCTGCTGTTTGCTTTCATCTTACAAAACTCTAATTAGGCAAACTGAACAAATAAGAGCAAGCAAAAAGTCCTCTGCATAATCAAACAAAAGGGCTGCAGAGTTCCAGCGAGCTGAAGGAGCACGGAAGAAAGGGAATAAGGAGCGAGGGGAGCTAATCGTTAGAAAATTAAACAGCATTGAACCTTGTAAACAAATATTTCAACAATGTTTAACATATTGCAGGGTGTCTCGTTTGAAAAATCTTAGCTCTGTTATGACGAGGGTGTCACTTGTGATGAGCGACAAGGGCAAAAAATATAACTAAGAGTACTGTTCGAGTTCACACTTTACAAGAAAAGTGTAATCTTTATTTCAAAAAGTTCATAGCTCACCTTTTGAAAATCTGAAGCCAGCCCACACTAATAAAATGAACAACCTCTGATTCATTTTTCATTTTTAAAAGAAATTCTTGCATAAATGCTCCTTAAAAACAAAGACTTTGGGCACATGGCGATCTGAGCATATCAATACAACTATCACACATTCTAAATCTGTTCAATTAGATGAAGCATTAGTGCTTGTGTAAGCTCAAACATTTATCAGACGTAAATTAGAAGCAAAAAATAGCACCACAAGGTATACTAAAGTACTAAAGTTCATACTTAAGCCTGCCCTCTTTTTGTCTTTTGCAACATCATTTGCAAACTGACATTTTCTGCAAGGCTTATAGTATATTAGCATGCAGAATGCCAATGTTAAAGACTTCGGTAACGCAATTAATATCCGTCTGCAATAGGGAAACATAGCTCCAGTGCCAGGAGGAAAAAGACGCAACAACTAAAGCAGAAACCGCTAATTAAACTAAAAGACGAACAGGAAGAAGAGAAACAGACCACCAACTGTGTCACAAAATCTGTTACTGACTCACTGCTCATAAATTCATATTTGGTTTCAAAGTTTAACTGACATTAAGTTAGATCTCTATACGTCTCTATAGTTTCAGATTCAGCAGGCAGGCCTCTCTATATCATTTATTATTCTGAACCATATCTATCTCTTTTTTTGTAATCCAGTTTATATCAGTGTCTGTCTTGTTATCTGCAGAGTGTTGCTGTGTTGTTCTCAACATGTTTATTGCTATGAATCTGTATCATCTGCTGGTTTACAGACTTGTGGGGATATAGTTTTTTTATTTTCAAATTTCTAATTCAAAATTGGAAATTTCAGATGTCCTGCAGATCTGTTTTTTGCCTCCGTATCAACGTTGGCATGAAAACCGGAACAACTATCTATCTTACCAAGAGGGAGGTCTTTCTCTTATTAACTTCCTATGTACTGACTTCACTATACTTTTAAAAACTGCTAATACCTGGTCTTCTTTTGCCCTTATTTTATGTTCAGCCCTAGCACTGTTGAGCTTATTCCTTTCTTTGCAGGTATTCCTGCTTACCAGTTTATGTGTTTCATTACATTGTCTATCCATATACACCTCAAGGTTATACTGCTGGCATGGACCATTCTGTAACATATTAAGGGTGCATTTGAGTCAACAATGCTGCTAACAAAATGTCTGTTTATTGGCCGATGAAGTACAATCAGCAGGGGAGTATCGGTACGGAACAAAGAAAAATAAACATTACCCCTGCATAAATCTACTTACTGCAGTGCTTTTCATGCTAAAAGCTTTTTGTTTAGTAAGGTATCCTGCATCACACTGCAGTAGTGATACAGATGCGGTAAAAGTACAAATGAAGAACAAATGAATTATATTGAATAATTGTGATGAAGCTAACTACAGATTTTCACGATTTGCTGGGAGGATGTAAAAAAAGTTAAGGTTTGCAGTTGCTATCAAAAGAGACTTGATTTCAAATATTTGCTAAAAAAAACTATTATTAAACATTTATTACTTCCTGAAATATATCCAGTCACAATCCTTTTTGCATACAAATGGAAAGAACTGCGCATGTTTCAAGCCGTCCTTTTCCTATTTGAAGAATCTTTGCTCATATAGTTTCTCTCCTCTAATTTTACATCTTAGGTATTGTGTCAACTTACAGTAAAGAAAAACGAAAACACAGACGAGAACCTCAAGCTATTGTGTCAATTCCAAGAACACATTTTTCCCAAATAGCTTTGCGGACACGGACAAAAGCTTTTGCGTGACAGGTTCAATCATTTCAGAGGCATAACAGCTATATTTGTATGTGAATAGGTGTACTCCTACTCTTGAGGATTTCAGCCAATGATGTGATCACCCTTGCTGCCAAAATCATCTCTGCCGCTGTCATTTTGGCTCGCTCTCTAGCACGGTAGCTCTCTAGTGCAGGACTGCTTAATCAGATAGCACTGTTATGCTAGACTACACTGGTCCCATCTGTCATAACTTCATCCACCATGCTGTTTTGAGCCCCTTGACAGCTCTTTAGGAAAAACGCTCCATCTGTTCGGCAGGTTATTTTTGGATCTTTGGAAAGATGGCGCCTAAATATTTTCCCGTTTGTTCAAGGAAGTCTGACTTTTCACCCTCTTTCACTACCTGCACCTACATGGAAAGGTCTGGCAGTAGATCGCAGGGGTCTGCTGCTGCTGCTTGAGTCACCAGTTACTTGGCACATATTGGCTCTCATCCCTCTCATTCTAGGCCCTCCTAGCAGTGTGTCAGGGGCTGAATACCAGTCTCCAATGGATTAGCTCATCCACAGAGAGCCTAAAGGAAACTGGATTAATGGCTCAGAGTGCTCATGAGAAAGTAACCCAAATTTGTTCCTTGCAGTGTGTAGACGCAGGAGGTCATTACTTGGTCATCAGTTAACAAGTCGAAGACAGCTGATAAGATACTTAAAACTGAAGCACTTCCAAATGGATTTCCCATTGGACTGCTCATAATATCTGATGGTTTTTGTGAATAAAAGTATAGTTTTGCTATCAAGTCTTAAAATCTTCATACGTGAATACATAACGAAGTAGTAAAATACAATAGCGCAACTGAAAGTCATTTATACTGAAACAGAGACGTGAACAGTGTCCTATCAACATGCAATAGAAGAGCATTAGCAAAAAAGTGTAAATGCCAGTCCATGACTTGTGAATCATGGTGGTTGAGACTTCAACAACTAAGAACCAAACATAGCCAGCAACTGCTAGTGTTTACCAATTAATACCCTTATTGAAAGTACAACATATAGATGCAAATTATCTGAAACAACATGTCTGAAAGTGTCAGAGTATGTGTCTTGCTCTGTCAGAGAAGGTCAGAGATTGTTACTGGTCATTTGACATGAGGTCAGCAGAGATCACGCTGGTATGACTTGTGTTGATCGTCTTGTCTCTCAAAAGCCAAAGTGGCATACAATGTACAAATTCACATCGGCCACAACAGACAACTTGTTTATCTCCCTAGAAAAGAAGAAACTATCAAGTCTAATAAATTGACCACAAGGTTAGTGAATTGTGAAATCCGATTACAGTGTACATTTATTCAGTGTGGAGTAAGAGAGATCGTTATCTGACAAGACAAGAGTGGTAAATTGAAAAAATGGGGTTATGAATTTCTCTCTACTACACCAATGACAAGTGATTTTAAATATTAACCCATAAGAGCTAAGACTCGTTTTCCCTAAAGAGAGTACAGCTTGTTTAGACTGCATTATGAATGTATAATTTATAAATGTATACATTTATATTAAAATTACATTTTGGGAAACAACTTTAAATTTAATAAAACAAATTCACATTTTGGTAAGAAAATTAACAAGATGTGAAACATCAACTCAACCGCAAAAGAATTGTACCATGTCCAACACTGACCAGGAAATGGTTACAGGAGAGTTCATGGTGAACCAAGTTGGTCCATCAACGGCATGTTGGTGGCATTTTGTGGCCTACATAAGAGTGGATTAATGCTTTTTGGTTTTTAATGTGGTTGGCCTTCAGAATTTTTTCGCAACTTAATTCCCATCCAATTCAAGATCCCCTCAGGGTCAAAATTGGTACTTTGTGAATGATTTAAGATGATATAAGAACAATTTATTTATTTATTTTTTGACAACAAAGGTTATTAATATAGGTTTATCTAAAAAAAATGTTCTGTGTAAATTAAATTTGTCTAAAGCTTTTTAAAAGTATTTCAGAAATTGTAAGAGGGTTTCGTAATTTGTAATGTTGGTTTGCACATTGAGCTGGGGAAAATGTCACAGTTAAGAGGGCATTTAGTTCTGTTGCTGGTCCATTGTGCATAAGAGATCAATACCAATACTTTAACCATAAATAATATTACTCCATTAATAACAACTGTGTTCTCACACTAAATAAATCTGACAAAACAACTCTATCCGCTTCAAGAACAGTTCCGTGGGCATGTGCCTTGAACAAGGGGAAGCTGGTTTTAGTTAATTGGTACATATCTTTTAATAATTCAAATTTGAAAAAAAAAAGCTTTTAATTATGATGATTTGATTGAGGATATGCTTTGTGCATTTAAGTAATTCTCTGCTGGCTGTCTAACACCACTTCTGAGATAAGACGTGGGTAAAAACAAGACTTGGGAGCATGCTGGAGGCACTGGTGCAGGTAAACTGTGGCTGTGAAGTTGCGGGTTGCACCCCATAGATTAGTTGCTAATACAAGATCCTTAAATTTCTGTCATAATTATCATGTGAAAGCACTGTACCCAGTGCACTGAAAGCACTGTGGCCCCAAAGAACTGATTAAATTCAGTACTTTGGATCTCATCTGAACTTTGTTATGTTATTTTTTATATTGGATCAACAGTTTTCCATTTTACTTCCTCCAGAATTAGGTTTATTTTTTAACTTGACTGGCATTTTATATCATTTCCTTTCTGTCTTTATCTTGTTGTTTTTTTGTTATTTCTGTCCCTCATGTCAGTTCATGGAAACTTGCAGGCACTTTACTTGTGTAATTGAGAACATCTGGAGATAGATATTCCTGATACTGATAATTTTTTGAAAAACGTCTTAAGAAAAACTTTAGAAATAGATAAGCATTATTTTTTCCAGTCAACATATTATTGCTTACCTATATTGAGTTACCTATAGAAAGACGTTTCTTAGAAATGGGCATTATTCATCTTGCACATTCATAGTATCTGTCAATTTCCATATGAGCTTGAGAAATTAAAACTAATTGGTCAGCCACAGAAAGCACATGACACAGGGCTAGACATTAATAGCAGCTGCAGTGCAATGGATCTGCTTTGGTGGGAAGAAACAGTCAATAATTGCATATTTCATCAGCCAGTAACAAAAACATTCAATTACAGCTGCCTAAGAAATACCAAAATCAATCAAGAGGTGTTTTGTTCTCTTTCCCTTTGCTCAGGCTTCTATGTGATGTCCAAGCCCCCTGTTTTTTAAGTTAATAAGGTGGGACCTTATGGTCTTGCCTGCATCCAAATTCCCCATACTACCTCCATGCAGAGATTCAGCTTTGTCTGCATTGATCTAGTGTGTCCGTTCCCCTACACTTTCTACATCTTAAGTAGCTCTGAGCTGCTCAATATTTATGGAAAGCACACTATCTCAGGAAGAGTGATCAGTGTCATCTCCACTTCATTTCTATGATCAACAGCACCTCTTGGGGCTCCAACCAGTAAATCTGGGTACTCTGCACTTCAGAACAGTCACCATCTGTCGCTGTCATTCCCAAGGCAGCATCGCAAGCTGTGTTTTTTTGCTAGTGGTGTGGAATGTGAGCGTACATGTGTGTTAGCGCCCTGAGTTACTAGGTGCAGTCATGCATGTTAATGAGCATCTGTGGTTCATGGGGAGCACTCAGGTTGAAATGCTGTCAGTGTTTTCCCAAAGTATGAAGGTAGGGTAGTGCAACAAGTGTCTGTTTGTTGGATTTCAGAATAAGCACATGAATTAAAATCAAAAGCGCAATTTAACACTCTACACAAATGTACAACTCGTTTGAGAGTCTAACAAATATTTATGAAATAAAGCTGTTGCAAGTATTTTAAATTGCAGCTACAATTTTTACATAGATTTTCCAGCCAAATAAATTATTATTGTCAACATGACTGGAGGTACTGAAAGTATTTTTTCGATTATGTCCACAGGACGTGTATCTGTTGTGTCTACTGTTTATATCTAAAAATATTTTGAAAATTACTTCACTTTCATTTGGATTTTTTTATATGGAGGTATCAGTAGCTTTTCAGTCACTCATTTAATTATACCACCCTTCTGTTTTCTTTTAAACCATGGACAATATGCATGTGTGTGAGAGAGTTTTTGCTATGTGTGGCCTCCTCCTCCTCCTTATCTGCTTCTACCAGGCCACTCTGCCATCATGCACTCCAAAGAGCACCTAGTTGTCATTCATGTCAACACACAGCTTCGAAAAATGTCACCATATGAGAGAGGTGAGAGACAAAGAGAAAAATAGACAGAGAGAAGCAGGGAAGTGGTGTGGGTTTGAAGCCCTAAGTTCCTCCAGTGGGTTTACATAATTTTTTTCTCTTGTATTTTTCGCCTCTACATTCGCATACAAATACAGATAAGACTTCAGGGAGAATCAGGTTTAAGAACAGCACTCTGGTTGTGCACATACAGTATAAAGCACTTTCTAAATATGGTATTTAGAAAGTGAAAATGTGTCAAGACTATGTACTGCACATTCTTTAGATCGCACTTGGGCATAATTGCATATAAAGCAATTACGCGACTGAAGTCTGATTTCATAAAGTAATATATGTATATATATAGAAATGTATATGGCCCAGCAACTCAACCAGATTAGCAACGTGGCAAACCTTACTATGTTTCTTATCAATAGAAGAGGCCAACAACATGGCAAAAATTTACAGGAATTGAAAATGTATACATTTATATCACAGAAGACTATGATGCAAATGATAGGCCAAACATTTATTTTTATTATTATTATTTTTTAACAAAGACATTTTCACTACGCATATATTTAAAAGCACATGTGCATTCACTGCAAAGGGAAAGCGCAGCCCATGCTAATACACCATAATCCAAGCCACACCATCAAAAAAGTATTCCACTATATTGTGTTTTGCATGTTTTCCTCATAACTTCAGATGTATGCAACACAGTATATAGTGGAGGGGAGACTTGTGAGGATAGCAAGACTTTAATTCCTTTAAAGAAAATTAGACCACTTACGAAAGCATTAAAATTTTTCTTTACACTTTCACTTCATGTACAATGTTTATTTAAAAGTAGTTGCATGTGTGTGACTTGGAAAATGTAATACACCATGATATGTTGATACATTTTCTCTACCAACTTCTTTCAGTTCAGGGTCCCAGGGCAATAAAAATATTTTATTGTAAGCATAAATTTCTTTACTTAATATAATTGAATTAAATTGGTAATTTTGGGGGACTTTTTTTGTTGGTGTTCTGCATTTTTGTAGCACACTACAGCACGTGATGGACATTGTGGTTTTCTCAGATAAGCAGACTATTGTCGTAATGTGGTCTTTTTCAAGAATATTCAGTAGGATCACTCCCACTTGGCACAGTTTGAGTCACCGCAGTAGTTAATGCCAACAGAAATCCTAATTTCCTGTAGAAATGTTATATTTTGAAGAATTCTGTCATTGAAAAACAAGACTCAGCAGTTTGATGTATATCTTATAATAAATATGCATCACAATTGTGTCATTATTGGGGTTATTTAATATGCCTTCAATATTAAACACATAACAGTTCCATTTTGCATTCCAACGAATCTTGGAATTCTTGAGATATAATTTACGGAGCCCCCTAGGGGACATGGGGAATTTTTTTTCTTTTGCGTTCCCTCGCAAAACCTTTTGCGTTACCTCGCAATATTTTTGCGTTCCCTCGCAAAACCTTTTGCGAGGTAACGCAAAAGTTTGAGGCAGCGTTCCGGAACCAGACGACAATGGAGCAAATGTTAGTTATGTTAGCTTTTT
This sequence comes from Menidia beryllina, assembly GCA_013363375.1. Lineage (NCBI taxonomy): Eukaryota > Metazoa > Chordata > Actinopteri > Atheriniformes > Atherinopsidae > Menidia > Menidia beryllina. Next base: position 534,202 of record JABUIW010000018.1, on the reverse strand, counting down.
ATGTTTATTTTTACCTGTACAGCACTTTGGCAACTTCGGTCATTTTAAATGTGCTCTATAAATAAAATTTGACTTGACTTGACTTAAAACATATACAACAGAGCATGGATGCAAAAAAAAAATGTATATGTGCTTTATATAACTTCATAGTCTGAGGTTTTAGAAAGCACATCCACCCAACGCAGTCAGTATGCAGAATAGCAGACAGTACACTCGTATCTCGCAAAAGGTTTTGCGAGGGAACGCAAAAATATTGAGAGGTAACGCAAAGTATTGCGAGGGAACGCAATAGAAAAAAAAATCCCCATGTCCCCTAGGGGGCTCCGTAATAATTAGCCGTACAGGATATGAGAAAAATTAATTTGACAATCAGCGATAATATGTTTTGGTTTGTTTTGAATGGGGCAAAACTACAAGGTGAGTTGTTTTTATGGTCTTGTATTGCAATGATCTAAAAACCCTGCCCCCACATTCAAAGTTCCTGCTTGTCTGGGATACAATGCTGATTGTACAAATATCTTGCTCTCCGATTTGAACCTGTGAATCCCCTTTTCCCCTAACTCTTTGATTTATGCAACCCTAACCCTAACCCTAACCCTTCTATATTTTGAATCTGATGGCAAGCAATATAAAAATAATAGGGCAAAGGTTTTCTTAACACACAAAAGAAGTCTGAGTGCAGGGGGACAGGCTAAAATTGGACTACAGAACACCAGCTAAAGCACCATTATATAGCAAACAAAAAAGAAAAAAAATCCATAAAAAAATGCCCCAAACCATGTTGATCTATAAGAAGCTCAACTAAAGGAACTAAAACATCTAAATAGCTACTCCCCTCCTTTTTCAAGGTAACCAGTTGAGGCGGTTTAGGTATCTGATAAAGATCCCTAACACCTTTTTAAAGAGTTTTCTTCCTTCTAGGAGGAATCCTTGAATTCACTGGAGGAATTATACATAACATAGGGCCTTCAAAGTTCATTGTAGAATACTTTTTAAAGTCATTCATTAATAAAAAAGATACAAATATAGTGTACCCCACTGGGAGAGGGTCCAGTCCCCCCCCCCCCCCCGAATAAGCGTTACAGAAAAGGGATAGATGAATCAATATTTTCAATAGTTCGATTGATTGATTTAAATAATTATAGATATAACATTTTTAAAGATTATCCTTAAACAGTTGTTAAGTAGTTTTTATTCATATAACAAATATAATAAACATAACTTTATGGCAGAGTAAGTGCCCACTTTTTTCTAAAAAACTGAAAGTTGATTTAAAAAATCCATTTTATTGAGGGCAGAATTTATTTTCCTATAAAATTGACAATTGTTAAATAGGTTGAACCTTATTTGTTGATACTTTTACTCGTTTCTAAATTTTTTACGTGGTTTGTGTAACCAACTGCTGTCCCTCATTTAAAGCTCTGATTAGCACTGGTTCCAAGTACAAAGCTCCATTATCGATGGACCTTACACTGTGAAATACTAACAATCAATACCAATTAAAACCTCCACTCAGGTGAAATATTTGCATTGTAAAATCTTTTACACTTATATAGACAGTTGTGCTGTCATGCTTGTTACCAACATTGTGGTCATGTTTACCAATAAAGAACGAAATGTGGGACCATGTTCCTAATCCACTATACAAAAAGATTTTCACTATGCAAATATAACCTTAACTGAAAGTGTATTCTGCAGTATAGTGAAAAAGCAGATGTGGGGTGTTAACCACAGTCCACAGGCTGGTATGGAGGTTACAAATTACCTCCCGTTGTGTTGCTTGTTTACAGTGATTACATAGTGATAAAATGCTATATTAGAGACACAGCCACACTCAGCTAAGCATCACCCTCAGGCTAACAGCCTACACAGATTTAAATTGGAAATCTAATCTGTTAAATGTATACGATCAGAGCAAAGACGAGTCATCAAGTATATTTCTCTTTGGGAAACAGATTCTCAGGAAGATGTGTGTGCATGGTGTTATTCACTATAGATACCTTTCTGACAGGTTGTAGTCAATTTGCATTTCTATAATTACTATCTTGGGGCAGTTTCAAGTTTGTGACAAACAACTAACTTTAGTGTTTGAAATAAAAACATAAAAAATTACCACTATCTATTCTGCCAGGATGATCACCCTCTCAAAATACATGGAAAAAACATGGAAAAATGCAAAAATATGCACACAAATCATTTTTAATCCACTAGTTTGTACATACAAACAAGCAAAAATGTATACTGGCACACAAAAATGTGTCTTTTTTCTTATTATCCATGAAAATAATGTTCTTTATCCACACCATTTTCAGTAAAGAAATAAAAGGATTGTATTAAAAACTCTATTGTTCAGAAAACTAACTGACTAACTTTTATAATTTGTTAACTGTGAATTTATATTATGGACACATTTCATAGCTGTTATCATGCCCTCCTGCAAGTCCCCTGTCTCTCTTCGGCTGTTGGAATAGATTGAGACATCGCGTGTTTGCCACTGATGATTTGGCTTGATGGACAGTTCCATTACATTCCCCCCTACTCCCTGACATGTGCACCTGTAAGATTAGGATCCCATCTGCTTATACAAACATTTGTAAACTCTTTTCCACTTGCAGTTGCCTATAAAACGTTTCTCTATTCCACTATTTTGGGATTCTTAAGCGCACCTCTGCTGGTGGCAACCAACTGCGATGAGTATTGTTCTTAACGCAACAACAAACTCCACAAATTGTATCATTACTCACCTAAAAATATTAGGACACAGCATGTTTCTGGAATCATACTATAACATCAGGAAACATTCAAAGAACACAATAAAGCGTTGTTCAATTTTATGTTTCTTTCTCCACCAGGTTTTACTCTTCTGTAAATCGCTAAAACTATGTAGATATTTATCATTTTTCTAGATCTGTCACTGGGCTGTACAAGTTTGGATTATCCAAAGCTTAAATGAAGTCTGTCTGTTTGTGTTTTGTAGTACCAAAAGGACACATTTCTTTGGTTCATTATGTATAATAAAAATCATTGAATTCCACCCATGCTTTTTGAAGTATGTCCAAGTCATTGATATAGCATTGTAAGAAATAATGTTCAGAGTCATATGTACAACTCTGTCAACTCACAGCTTGGTGACAAGACAGAAAAAGAAAAAAAAAATCATTGTGATGACCTTCCCGTGGTCAAGAATGTTCGCCTGATCTTTGTGAAAATCCGGGGGTGTTTTTGAGCATCGGTAAGTAGCGGCTTATGCGGAAAACTAAATACCACCCCTCTCTTTCTTTCTCTCACATCTTTGTGGCAAGCTGTCAATTACAGTACTCAACGGCTTTTCAGATTCCTCTATTTTCAGCCTAGCCTGATTTATTCTTTCCTTGCTCAATGCTGTCGGAATGAAAGGCAGATGTAACGAAAACTTTGGGGTTAATGTCAAGGTTCAAACGCGAGGGTCAAGGCACAATGCCTGCCTTTGTTGTAATCAAGGTATCGTTAAATAGATTGAAAAAAAGTAGATGTATTCACTGTAAGCAGCTACTGAATAAGAAAATGAACATAAATGGATTTCTACATGTGTTTCAAAATCAGAAGGAATCAGCTCTGCATGTGTTAATTTGAAAATAGGAATAAATCAGAAGAAGAGCAGACACCGATGGTGTCTGGGTATGTGGGTGTAAATGCTTTAAAGACACACAAAGAATATATGAATTCTTTATAGAATCTGTTTTTTTTTTTAAGTGTAAGTGTGGGTTTATGCAGCTGTCAAATGAATAATCACATCTTTCAAATCAAATTAGATTTGTGGGATTTCACCAGTCCACACCTAATAATTTCATTTTTACTAGTGCATAGAGATCGGAATGTCCACAAGCCAAAGAACATTGCAACAGATATAGTGAGTCCAGGACAATTGCTCTATTTGGGACATAAATCTAATCTCAGCAATGAGTGAAGAGGACTTGATTTATAAAATTCTGACTGATTGGGCTCTTGGGTGTGTAGGATTTGTTCTGCTCATTGTATTAGTATCCATTAGCTTTTGATTGGTGAGTGGGAGAGAAGGAAATAGAGAGGCTCTTGAAATAAATGTAAAAGTACTCAAATACGCATTCCTTAGTATTTTTTTTCCCCAAGGAACTACCCTCCTATGGAGATAAGCATGAAATAAAGATACACAACATATTTTATCAGAAAACTAATCATTTTGTTCACATACAATGGCCTTTTGATTAGCTTTCATAGCTTTGTTTCCATTTTTACCTATCCCGCTTAGCAACTTCAAAACTTATTTTAAAGTTAAATAAGCTATGAATAGAGTACATTTTTTATCTTACAATTCATTTTAATAAATAATACAATTTTAAAAAAAGATTTAAAAAATTGAATGTCTTTTTGTTATCCTTTTTTGTCTAAAAATACAGTTGAAACAACTCACCTCATATCCATATTTCCCTCTATCGATGTCAACACTTATTTCAAGACATTTACACATTTAAGATTAAAGATAGATAAGTGACAAAACTAGTGCATTTACATTAGCTTCTATTGCTAGGTAGTAGGAATGTCCTGTGATTATAAATCCCTGTTCATATGAAAAGGCGAGGAAGATAAAGCTAGCTGCAATCTGGAAAGATACATATTCAGCAGTTCATGCAAAAGAAAACTGTTTTTATCTGAGGTCTTTTAAAGTGACTCTAACAATATATGCGTTCCCGCACCTCATCACATGACCATAAATCCTGTCATTTAAACGCTGTGAGCTCAAATTGTGCTTCTTACACTAGACTAATCACTAACAAATACAATCCATGGTCTTTCCAAAAAGTCAGCCATGTTTGCTATCAATTATTTACAAAGCACCTGTTTATTTCATTGTGTTTCCATTTAGCAAAAAGCATTAGTTATATCCTAACACAACGTAATTAATTTCTTATGTAGTTTTCTTAGTGCCACCGAGGTATGAGAAGAATATATATATATATACAGTATATACATACAGTATATATTCTTTATGGAATCTATTATTTGGTCTGGGATAACAATGTGTCATGAAGTATTCTTTGGGGACTGATTGGATTGTCACTGTAGACACAAATGGAGAGAGAACAAATAATAGCAAAGAAGAGAAAAACATCTCCAGAGAAAGGAGGCAGACTGTCTCAGCACCTAGATCTGAGTGATGCCTCCTGTTATTAGAAACACCAAAGGGGTTTCCGTGCAGATCCTGGACTGAGAAGCCAAGCTATGATGTGTGGTGGCATCTCCCTCCTCCCTCGGCTTTTCTCTTGTTCTTACAGCTTCCCCCCACTCTCTTACGTCATCCTCCTACACCATCTGATGCACACGGGGATTGCTGCTGCCAGGTAGGTGTGGTAAACAGCCCTTATCTGCTGCAAATATTTTTTTGGCTTGAATCAGGCCTCGATAATGAGCCCAGTCTCACTCTCAGTGAAACCACACACTGTCACTTTGTCTAGACCTCTTGGTGTCAGAATGTCAAGTGATGTTCATTTGTATACACACCTCAAAGCGTTCGTCTCTGTGCCAGAGCAGAAAATGTAGTATTTTCTCTTTAAATTTACATCTTCTATATCTTTTCTATGAAAATAAGTGTCTATTGTTTTTGGCTATTTAGATGTATGTTCACACAATATTAAAAGGGTAAACGGAGCTATTACATGATAGATGCAAGAGGTCCTGCCGCTCAATAGTACAAAGAATGAGTACATTTATATTCAATATTATACATTTTCCAGGTTTCTTAATATGCTAAACCTTTCCAGTGAAATGTGGGCACAACCTTTTTAACGAGAGTGCATTATTTCAACATCAAAATGGCACATATCAGTGCAACATGCAGAGTTTATTGTGGTTCTGTAAAATAATCCTGATTCCTGCCCCTCCCCCCATGCCAGAATTTTGTAGGGAGTTGAGGTAACAATGTCTACATAATACGAGGTAATACACTAATGACTACTTACTGTCATTCAGTTAGCATATTATGGTATCTGAAAAAAAAGATGACAGCAACAGTGGAGGGAAGGGATAAAGTTGAATGTGAATGGCATTTTATATAGTGACAGCAATTAAACAGAGAAATAGCTAAACCAAAAATGGCCTTTTCAGTGTCCTCTGTCTCCGATTGGATTTAGTTGTGGCTGTAAATATCATGAACCCATACTCTTCTGGGTATTTGGAATAGCTTAATAAAACTCATTTGAGTTTGACTTTCTTTTTTTAATGTTATATATTTGTTGCATAAAAAAAAAGTAAAAAATACCTTAGTCACACAAAAAAGACAGAACATTTTATAAACTTTCACGACAAGTCTTTCTAAGACAAGTGTGAGTTCAATAGTTTTCAATGGTTTTGACCATTTCACTACCGCTGCAAACAACTCAGTACTCTGTGTGATGTGAAAACAAAATATGACAGTGTGCAAAGTGGCCCAAATCTTTAAAGTTGTAGACAAACCATCATGTTCTCTATAAAACTGTAATCAACGCTGCTCTGGTTTAGTGAAATTATAGATTTGCAGAAATAATTACCTCTGTACTGATGAATCAGTTGCCACAATTTGACCAATATTGGATAAATATTTGTTCTATGGTGGTTCATTTAACAGTTAAAATAATCAAATCTACAGCGTTGAGTGATAGTGTCAACATAATAATGTTATATCTCGTTTGTTATACTGTTTGCAGTAAGCAACATTCAGATGTATTTGCTTTTATTTATAGCAGCCCCCTTTGCTGATCCTTTCTGAATTCACTGTCTACAAATAAAGCTAGAGGGTGAGGGCTGTAACCTGGCCAGTGGACAGGTCAACAAAGCCATTGTTCTCTTGAGTCAACGATCAAGTTGAGATAATTAAGACAATATGATAGTAAAGGAAGAGTTTGCAGGGCTTTTTGTTCTTTAGGAATTTGGAAATGACAAAAGCATTCAAGGAAAATATTAAATTCCATTTAAATGTGCAAAATCAATTTTAGTAATAATATATATAGTTTGATATATTTGGGAATGAATATTAGAAACTACAGGAATTCACTGAACTAAACAGGAATAAACATAATACTACAGGTTCTACATAGGTGGTATCTTGGCTCTAAAATCATATTCGATGCAAACTGAGTTGAGCATGGATACAGAAAATCTGTTTTGTTCCGCAATCAGAGGCAAATAGCACACTTATTTTCCTATGTGCATTGTGCATGCATACTTCCCAAGCATAAACACTTCCTAGAGTTCTGAAGAACTAAATAGTCCATAGCACAGACACATTTAATTGAAGACATAAGTTTGAGCACAAACATGACAGAAAGTCAAGTATGTTGCATGGTGGGTAAAGATTAATGTTTTCCACTAGTACCTGTTCAGCGCGACTCTGCTTAACGCTAACGTTTTTTTGTTTTTTATCCATTCGTTCACCTTTTAACACTCAGCCGTGGTTCTAAACAACATTGAATCAAGCCAACAACAGACTAAAAATCTTCTCTCAGACCAGGGAGTCACATTACTGGTTGACTAATGACAAGGATTCTGTCACAAGAACTCTGCCTAATTGAAGTGCTTACATTTTAAAAATGAACAAATATGAGATTATATCATTTCTGTGGTCATCAGTACTGCTAATGTCTACAGTTAAATCAACAGCATTTGCGTTGACAGGTACTAATGGAAAAGTGCAAATAGAGACCATGCCGATCATATACTTAGTCCTAGGGACAATTGAGGGTAAGTCATTAATCAGACTTATGTGTTTCAGTCATTTGAAGGTCAGCTATTAATTTTTAGTTTAAAAAAAATGTAATCGTACAGTAGCTACTCAGCATGTACTTGACACATGCTGTGTGAGCTAGATAGCACAATTCCATGAACGATCTCATGGTGCCAGTCATCACAGATGTCATGCTTTTTTTAAATTGACGTAGACAATTTTATGACCCTTCACCATTTATTACATTATGTAAATATATTGATAATTATTTAAATGGGTAGTCCATTTCTTCAGCAAACTACCAATGTGTCCATGGAATTTTTTCAAGCATTTTGTCATATTATTTAACAGTAAAATGCTTTGTTCTATGTTTGATTTGTGATGGTATTTCATATAACGTCATGTTGACGTGTCCTTGTTTGCGTAATTATCAAGTTTTTTATTTTTTTTCCAAAATTCCCTGACTAAAGAGTTATGGACATTTTTTTTCTAGAAATTACTCAGAAAAGAGGCGATTTTAATCCTCTTTGAAACCCTAATAGCATTAGTTGGTGGTAAGGCAAACTAAACAGCCTCACAAAAGGAATGGGAATCAGCCATGAATTATCTAATCAGCGCTTTCTTTACCATTTAAAGAAAGGAACGGAAATAGTAGAGGAATAAAAATCAACTCTTTTTCTCTGCTTGCATAAACATGGTCATTATCTTGGTAAATAATTATTCGCAGTGTGTGTGGATGTTGATTACAGCATCCTACTGTTGTGTGCACTGGGTGGCAGACATTCGCTCATCAAATATGGATGAAAGAGATGTTTATGGTTTTCATCATAACACTTAATCATGGCCTTCAGTAAACAGCAAGGGCAGGCGGGATGTGATATGGTGACAGTAACAACTTGATAAGATTGCAAACACTAGCTGGTTTGCCTGCTAGTCATGTAGACCCCGGTCAGGCTTTGCAATGTTTGGTCGGGATAGAGAAAATTATTCTAGGATTTTGTAAAATATACTGAAAAGGAAGATGATATGTCAACAAAGTGTTACTGGTTTATTTACTGACTGCGTTTCTGGTCAAATTGGAATGCTGATGACCAGGGCCGGATTTAGGAGGATGGGGGCCCCTGGGCTGGAGTCAGGATGGGGGCCCCTGGGCTAGAGT
>JABUIW010000018.1:413799-525229 GCA_013363375.1 Menidia beryllina | reverse complement strand
ATATATATATATATATATATATTTGTATGTGTTTGTTTTGTTTTAGAGGATGAGCAGAAAATGACCGAACAGTAAGTTTTGACAACTTACAACTTTAATAAGCCAGTTGTCACAAACTACAAACAACTCTGAACTCTTTTCTAGAAAGACTAAACCACATGTTGGGGTTTAAAAAAGTTTAAAAAAGCCTGTCAATTTAGGCATTTTGTTTGTCGCCTCTGTAGCGCGATGCTCTTTTTCTTTTCTCTTCTTTCTTTTCTGCGCTCCGCTGTCATATTTTCTGTTGTCCGCCATTGTAAAATAATATTCCCTTGACGCTCCTCCTCCCCAATGCGTAAGATGCGTCAAAGTGGACCAATAACAAGCAAGCATTCAAGATGGACGTTTGTCAGAACAAATTGGAACATTTTTCATCGGTGCTGTCAAAATCATCGTAGTCATTGATTAAATTCTGACACTATCCATTCACAAAAATGTAAAACATCCTTCGGGGCCCCCGAAATGCCGGGGCCCCGGGCTGCAGCCCCGGTAAGCCCCTGCTAAAATCCGGCCCAGCTGATGACAGTTGTCATCGCAGCCATTCATTTTTTCTACAGCCTACATGCTGCTCTGTAGTAGGACTATCACCCAGTCATATTTTTCTTCACCAGCTAAATGATGAGATTGAACTAACTCCAACCAGTAACATGACAAATGACAACACAGGTCTAATGTTGTATCTACTCCAAGACTACAAACATATTGTACAGATGATAATGAAAGAAACACACATGCACACCAAAAAGACCCTCCTGACTCCCATTTGACCGTACTTGTCTTCAAAAGGCAGGATCAATGTAGGTTTAAGGTCAGAAACTTCAATCAGAAGTCTATAGAAATAAAGAAACAGGACTAGCCTTAAACCAGGAGATAAGATCAAGTTCAAACAGAGGACAACTCAGAAAGTAAAAGTGACACATCGCAATGATGCTTTAATGTTTGGTTAGATCCTGAAATCAGGCAAACACACAAGCCTAGTTTTAAAGATGTTGCTGACTTGTATTCATCTGTCTAATTTGAAATTCAGCGGCATAAAAGACATGATTAATTATATTAACTTAGAGTCTGAGTATGCTTATTACCAGAGTAACTTCCCATTTATGTTTCACATTATTTGTTTTGACAAAGTGCACCAGCCATACCACATATACACACATACACAAGAAAGGTGGCACAGTTAGATAATTAATATGCAAGAATAACTAATACCTTCTGAGTGCTGTGGTGTTTACTATTAAAAATCCATCACATAGGGTAATGAATATGTGTATACTCTGGGGAATAGTGGCTCAGTGGGTTTACTATACTTTTGAAACACTTGTTTTACCTAATTTTACCTAAATGTTTTATGTCATTCTAAGATAGTGTATGATCAGGATATGAATGAGTGGTTGTAATCCAAAAATTTGTTTTTTGTACTGTATAAATTAAATCAGTGCAACAACTCACAAAGACTGCACTTCTAAGTCCTGTGAAGAATATTTCAAAGTACTTTTTGATTCAAGGACTGGCAGATTACCTTGGACCGAGCTTTGGAAAGAAATAGACCACACACTTTTATCTTCGAATTGCATAATGCACTTTTAAAGGCAGCCAGTGTGTCATGTGTATTTATTTGCTCGTACTGACTTTTGACCTTCTTTCGACTGCCTATCTTAATCTGCAACAAAGAGCTATGGCTGGTACCAACTGGAACAAAGGTCTACCTGTGGTAATGATGGCAGGAATAACTCAACAGCAGTTAATACACTTGGAACAGGAAATAGATAGTGGAGCTGTTTGGGAGTGGATTCAGGACTTAGCATGACTGCCACGTCCACTTCTCTGACAACTAATTTGCCCTAACATTTCTGCAAAAAGGTCAGACAACCCTCTGCCCAAGTTTATGAATAGTGTATAGGGTCCCAGGCTGATGGAAAGGGGAAACAGTGAACAAGACAGGTAGAAAGTCTCTTCATTGACTAACCATAGGGAGAAGAGCAAAGCTGTTCTTGTCAGTGTCCAGATGGGAACTGCTCTGTATCCTCTAGATCATGAGTGGAGTTCTGACCTTATCTTTTTCAACTGGGTCACTTGCTTACGGCTTGAATTGTTCAGCTTGCTTTCTCTAGTGACTGCAAATTTTTACAATAGGACCTTTGACTGTGGTAAAGAATTAGGCATCACAAAGAAACACACATACACAAAAATCGTAATAAATTCTGCCTGCACTCGGAGGCAATACCCGAGGGGAGTTCACGGTTTTGCTTTTAGTTCTACCGGATGTTAATAAATATGCCTTTGCACACACAGTACTGCCAAAATTTTCAATTCTTAGGCAACTAAGGCCACTGCACACACAGAGAGTTCCGTTTGCTTGAAGCTGAGGCTCTGGTAGTGCTTCCAAATGAGTAGGCGGTGGCTGGACTCAATTTTAACATCTGGCAGTACAATCCACCTACACTAGTCCTGAGAGTGAGAGATATGAATAAGACACACTCACAAAGAATAACTCTGCACAACACTTGGAAGGAAAATACATAATAAAACCCCACTCTCTGTCTATGGAGGATTATCCAACATAGACACAAAGTGGGGGAATTGTTTGGAAAGCCTCATTAAACCGGTAAATTAAAAAGATCCTTGATGAAAGACTTAAAATCTCACAATCTCTATTTAAACGAATAAAGAGGTAAAAGCCTACAAATACATGCAAAAAAAAAATAGATTTTACTGGTTTATCCAGGTACACGGCATGCCTTTTTTTCTGTTTCTGAGTAACTCAAAGATAAACATGGCCCCAAAAGGCTTTCTTCCATACCAGCCATTCAGACCACAGAGCAAACTATAACACCCAATTCCCTGGATGCTTTCTGTACAGATGGGGTGAACAAACAACACTTGTTCAATTAAAGGCATTAGAGGAGACCTAAGTACTTTATTATCTGCAGGCTGGTCCCACATTGATCAGCATGACTGTGTGACAGCTTAATCTGGGGCCTGACACATTTATAAACATCGTCTTTTACTCTCAGGCACACATACACACCTACCGACACATACACAGACAAAAACATAAAAGCTTTTCCAACTACTACGGACTAGTACTGATATAGCTCAGAAGTTAACATGTGCATAGGTATTTTTCATGGAGGGGGTTTCATGCTTGAATTGGTCCCATTCCTTATCAACAGTCAAACCACAAAAATAGTTTATTGTTTTCCTTGTATTCTTGTAACTGCTGATGTATGCAAGCTACATTATCAGTAAATTATCAGCTAAATTATTATTACCAAGAGCAAACTTAAATAGAATAGAAAATAAATAGAAGAACTCAAAACTATAGTGATACAAAGATGTTTTAAACATAACTGCCACTTTTTCAGCTCGCTCCAGATATTTACATAAAAGCACATGGCTGATTTATCTACCCTGTGGTAGATCTATGTGAGTCTGTCTTATTCCACTCTGCCCTTACTGAACAGTCATTAACAGTGAATCCGAGTGAAATATTCAGGCCATGTATCCTTTGACTGAAATAGCCTGTTGGCTCAATTCTCAAGATTCTCTTTAAAATGTATCCTCAAATGTGTTGCCACTGAGGGTTTGTTTTCATCTTCGTCTTTATTCTTCCTCCTCTTTGCCCCTTTGACCCTCTTCTCATCAAAAACCATGTTCTTTCTTTGCTTCCGTCACTGCTTTCCCCTACGTCTCACATGGGAAAAGCAGTCTAGGCTCTAGGACTGAGAGTCAGTGGCATTACAGCTCATCCTCTCTGGTGACAGATAAATAAATAAGAGCTGTAGGGAGTGAGGCTTTGTGGCAGCTGCTGAACAAATTTATTGTGTTTCTGATAACAACTCATCATAGTGCTTAGGCCACACTGACAGTGTGCAAGGGGAAAAAAAACAAAAAGGGGAGCCCTGTCTACACTGATGTTGTAAAAGGGACAGTTAAGCTATTTATTTTTCTCTGAGATGTCGGTTTTGTTACTTATAGAGTCAGGGAGTGCACACTGGATGCCAAAAGAGAAAGGCTTTGTTCAAGAAACCCTGAATAACCTTGAAAGTACAATTCAAAATGTCAGTGCTTTTTTTAATCATGCCAAAATATGCGTGTCACTATTAATATGCAGACTACTGCTTCACTATGGAGAGGTTAAACATATCTTAGATATATATATATCATCCCAGATCAAATAAATAATTCTGATGAGAATTAATTTTTCGGATTTTAAATGTAATCCACAAATAGTTGTATAAACTTTTTTTCTACATCTTTTGGAACCTAATATTCTTTCATAAATCAATTATTTTAATTGTATACTGGGAGAGGCTCCAGTATCCGCACGACTCAATTTGGGACTAATTGGTACACAAAATGGATGAATGCATGGATATTTTCATGCAACGGCTGGAACTTCAGTGCTTTCTCATAATTAAAATATAATATGTATTTGTGCTTGCCTCTGAAATTTCAAATATAAAGCTTTGGCTTTGAAATGGTAACAGAAACTTATAAATAAATGTTCACAACAATGCAAAAGTTAATGTGAAAGTTATTGAAATAATGGAATATGGGCAAAATCAGATTTACCATGACTTGTATTTCATGTCTAGTCTAGTTTCAAGGGTTGTCACTTTCAAACAAACTTTTATAAAACCATAACTATAAAACTAAAACTATAACATTATGTGATTGTATTGCCTAGAATGTCATCTTTGATGACAAAAAACAAACAAAAAAGCAATAGGCAAAGTGCAACTTTCCTAAAAAAAATCCAATCCTAAAAAATAAATAAAAAATTCTATTCAAATAAAGAGAGTTTCTTTAGAAAGGTCCACTCAAGTGTTAATATTTTCCCATTATGAAAGTCACAGCAAGGGTTAAGAGCAAATTTGCACAGTTCTTCATTGTCCTTCTGTTAGTGGTCACTCTTTTGCCTTACTGATCACAATTTTACCATGCATTTTTTTCTACCTCACCATTTGTTTGGCACCCATTGCAGCAATTGCGTCTACAATTGTCTTGGAAAACATGCCAGGAGCCACTGGAACTTTTGTCCACTTTTTGTTGACAGTGACTTACCCTGGGGATGCATCACTGCAACATCAAAGTTGAGCCGAGAACCAACACTCACAATTAATTTGACAAGTATGCAGCAACACAAGTATAACAAGACTCAATTTCCTCCCAATGCATGTTCACATGCCAAGTAAACAGCTCACAGATTAGTATGTATAGCCACACATAGCACCATCTGACCGTCTTATCTGCTTTCAACAGTACTGTGCCTCAACATTTAAAATGTTTACAATAACGCTCTCCAGTTTTCACGTTCAAGCAATCTTTGCACTGCATGTTGTTTGATTTAGCAACATGCATCTGCAGGCTGGTCTCATTGTGGATAGTGACCACTTTAGCAATGTATGCAATTTTTTATTAGATATGCATAGAATGAGTAGAAAGAAAAGGTCTGTCCAATTACTTAACCAAACTCAATAGTGTTTTTCTTTCACAGTCACTAATGTTATAGCACTTCCAAAATGAATAATTTTCATCAAAACAATTTGTACACAATTGTTAACAATTGTATGAATTATGTTGTATACTCGACATGTTGCATTTTAATGTATTTTAACACTTCTGAAATCCATTTCTGACTATTTTTCAGTTCTGAAAACAAAGGCTGTGAAAATGTCCCTTCTTTTATCCTTTGGCTACATGAAAGCTCATTTTCACAGTCTATGCTATATACTTCAATAAACCAGCTTTCCGGAGGAACGTTTCAGCAATCCTACTCTTATCTGCAGCAAGTTCATCTCCCAGAACAGGGATAAAAATGATCAAAGTAAAGAAGACAGGATGGAACACAAATTGTGGAGGAACATGTACAATACAAAAACAGAATTAGAAATCTAGTACACAAAAACCTGGCGGGAAGACAAAAGAAAATGCTTGAGGCAGATAAAGAGGGATCACAAAAAGGGTGAACAACCAAGACTGTATATCTGACTGAACTTGAAATAACTGAATTGAGACAACCAGATAAAATGCTCCAAAATGTACGGCGAGAGTACTTTGAGTTACATTTGTGTTGAAAGATATATAAATATATTTGAGTTGAGATAAGACATAGCAGGCAATATAAACTCCTGTTAGCCCATGACTTTCAAGTTCCCCTAGTCATCAAAAATGTTTTCTTATTGTATTAACTGTTTTAAATTTAAATAGAATATCTATGTTGTTATTTTGTGAGGTCTTTAACAATTTATGGAAAATCTTGTGCTTGAAGAAATGGCTGAACATTTTTAATGACGTAATGGCAAACACATCTTGATAAAGCTGAAAATGTTACCACCAACTGTTTACTGTGATGGATTTAAAATGTTTTTTTTTTCTGCGAATGAATAATATCTAAAACTGTAATAACACTGTTATTCAATGTTATTCAAAGGATTGAACTACAGGCTGCACAGGGGTGCGTTGGGATTTGAATCCTGGTGGTCTAAGAACCTTTTTTGTGCAGTTTGCATGTTCTACCCTGGAGAATGTATGCATTATGATCTTTCCAGTTATTCTGGCTTACTCCTTCCAAATATGTTAAGTTTACTGATTCATCTAAATTGTGAGTAAATGTGTGCGGGTGAGTGTGGGTGGTTGTGTGTGTGTGTGTGTGTTTGTGGTTGTTTGCTCCTTTTATGGACTCCATCCTTCCTCTTGCCCAATGATGGCTAGGATATGCTCCAGCCTCCCTCCAATGGACCGAATACTATGACTATAGCAAATGGATATATAGATACTTCACAGTGAAAACATTGACCTTTATCAGAATATATACTTTCTTGAACAAGTGTCACATACTGTATGTCTTCAGCTAAGGCTAGTCTTGATGGTGAGCACATCTGGGCTCCTGTTTTTTTTTACTGCGCTGGATAACCAGGGGTGGGGGTGTTGGCAGGGGATGGGGGATAGTTCTTGTCCTCTGATATGTGAGGCTCCTGGTAACAAGCTTGGCTCCTGGTAATGAGCATGGCTCCTGCCAGGCGTGCGACACCCCACCAGAGCTCTGATCTGTTGCTCTTGGTTCCCTGGATCTTTTGACCCATAGCTGCGGGGGCTCTTCTCCCTGGTGCTTTCCTCTGCTGCCCATTGAGAGTGGGGACTTTTCTGTGATAGCCTGCCTTGTGGCTGCTGTGACCTGGGTCTGTGGGCCGTTCCTTTCTGCTCCCGATGGAGTCAGATATGTGTGATTGGGAGTCTCCTGCTGTCCCCGTGTTCCCACTCTGCCACGTTTGCAGCCGCTGTTCATAGTCTTATTGCTGTTATCACTGATATCATTATCATTACTATCAATATCTTTACCATTTTTCATCCAGTCTATCCAGTCTAGGCTGCCACCCTCGGCTCCATCTGTCCTTCTCTCCGAGGCAGATGGCCGCCCACCCTGAGCCATGGTTCTGCTCGAGGTTTTTTGCCTCTTAAAAGGAAGTTTTTCCTTGCCTGTGTCGCCTAGTGCTTGTTCTTGGTGGGAATAGTTGGGCTTCTGTAAATAACTACAGAGTAGGGTCTAACATGCTCTGTTTGGAAAGCGCTATGAGATAAATGTTGTTTTGATTTGGCACTATATAAATAAAATTTAATCGAATTGATTTGAGATATGTTTCCAGACCGCCCTCCGTCATTATTGTTTTACATATAAACCTTTGGCATACATTTCACACACACCTAACCAAAGCATTTCACTCATTTATTTCCTTGAATGCTTACTACTCCTTTAAATGGTGAGTTTGAAATCAATTATAATTTCTCTTTACTCTTTACTAATGATGTAGCTGCGGTTGGTTTTGTGTCCATGTGTGTTTTCAACAGTCTCTGATCCTGATGGTGTTTATGTTTGCAGTGTGTTAATTCCACAGACAAAGCAGTTGGATACCTTGTTTTTAGCAGTTGGTGTCTATCCCTTCAAACATTCACCTTTGCCCTCTCTTCACTCCTCATTCCACATCTTTAAATCCCTCTTTTATGTATTTGTGTTACCAAAAATACATCACACAATGATGCTGCAAACTATGACGAGAATGCTTGGTGGGCTGTGGCTTTTCTGATTGTATTAGCCTCGAGTACAGTAAACAAAAAAATTGAAAATTCAATTAAATACAGAACATTAACAAAAAGAATGTTAATAAAATCTGAAACTCTCAAGAGACTTTGGAGACACAGAAACACAAGACAAAACAATAGACAAACCTTGACACATTGTCCAAAACATTTCTTCCCATCACAGGAAACATTACTGTTTATGGTCACATGTGTTGACACTAGAGCTTTTAAAGAGTCTACCAAGGGAAGGCCTACTCCATGCATTATAATCTATTTTCAAAGAGCAGTAGAACAAAAAGAGAAAATGTAGAAGAGCTGTGTCTTTTGTAAAATCAATGTCTTGTGAGAATAAGCACAGGCACAGCTTTGTTTCTACCAGGACCAGAGAAGGCCTTATCCCACTGCAACATCTTGCAGAGATTGGGTTGGCACATTCATTTTGTCACAGCCCTGCTGTTAAATAGACTCCTGAGCAATTTGTGAATTGCAGAAATGTCATTTAATTTTTTTTTCATTCTCCCTGTCATTGGTAAGGGAAACTTTGTATATGTGTGCCTGTTTGTCATGATCTACCTCCTCCTCAATGCTTGATAAACAAGCTGGCCAGTAACCTTGAAACTTGATTGTCCAGTTTGAACACTGATCTCTCGTACCTTAGGGTTAGGGTTATTGGTCATCTACCATTGTTGAATTGAGTTGAAGATAAATTGAAAACATTTGCTGTTATATTGTGAGAGATAGAAATCTTCTCATGTTGAATGATTATAATCATGACTGCTTGTACAACGAACCTCTCTCTCTCTCTTAAATGTCCAAGTGAACTTTATATTCTTATGTTTCTATAATCCGTAAAAAATAATTTAAAAAATGCTGCGTTGTTTGTTTTGTGTTTATTTTTAAGAAGATGGTCCTGTGCAAATTGATTGTGACGATCATATCAGTTACAAAAAGGCAAAATAGATTAACAGATTACAAAGACATAATTAAGAAAAATATAGGCTATTAGATTGCACCTCTGTTGTGCGCCCATTTTCAAATCTGAAAGTCCGATCCATATGTGTGAGTGTTAATTGATCAACTCATTAACTGTCTTACCGCAGGATTATCTCATTGTGTCTACGATTCAAAGGGACAGATTATATGCAGCTGAGTGTTAAAGACACTGAACCTTGTGATTTTTTTCTAAGAGTAAGTACATTTAGAAAAACAGGATTAACTTTGATAATGCCTAATAATTGCAAAATGTATGCTTATATGATTAAAAACAATAACTGTAAGACCAATCAAAATCTGACTGAAAATCAATCATCATCCATCAATGTAAAAAATATAAAAGTTGTGTTTTTAAAATCTGTGAAAATAGTACTTACATTAAGGTAACAGTCAGAGTAATGACATTTTGATAACAATTGCTTCAATGATGCCTATATCTTACTGAAAAGACAAGCACAAAAACAAACAAACAAACACTTTAAGATCCATTCCTAATCTAAAAAAAATCACTCTTGGAATGACCCTTTTGGTGGCTGGATGAAATCCAGAAAATGAATAAGAAGGTAAGAACCATTTGGCCGCCATCACTGGTTTATTGAAGTTCTTGTCTTGAAGTGGCAAAAGCAACCACAACTTATGTATTATCAGTAGCAGCCTCCCTCACAGATATGAAACTAATGCCTTTTGTAGAGATTTGTGAAGTGTCGTAGGTGTTGGCTTTCACCTGAGATTAAAATTGTTCAGGTGAGTTTTCCACACAAGTTACGTAGTTTTTATGTTCTCACACTAGAAAACACTTATCTTGTTCTTCACAAAATAGAATGTCAATGTTAAACAATGCACATTTCTTCATTATCAATTATCCTGAGAGTTTACTGCTGTTACTGTTGACAAATGACACTCCCCTCTGTCAGGTATAGATGGATATTTCAGTGCCAATCCCAAACAACAACTATCTGTCAATCACTCAACAAATACCAATACATCAATTGATAAATATCGTTACTAATATGTGCAGATGATTTGTTCTATGCAGAAATTGCAAGTACAAAGTGTCGTTACTCATATGAGTTTGTCTCTTAAAGTGCCATGTTGTAATGTGCAATGCATATATCCTTAACATCCATCCATCAATTCGTAACCGCTTATTCCCTAATGGGGTCATGGGGGAACTGGAGCCTATCCCCGTGGTCAATGGGCGAGAGGTACACCCTGGACGGTCTGCCAGTCCATCGCAGGGCCACACAGAGACACAAAAGGATGAACAACCACACAGACTCACACTCAAGCCTAAGCAAATTGGAAAGTTCAATCCACCTAACATTCAGGTTTTTGGACAGTGGGAGGAAGCCGGAGAAGCCGGAGAACCCAGAGAGAACCCACGCAGACACAGGGAGAACATGCAAACTCCACCCAGAAAGGTCCTGGTTCCCCCATTGACTCAATCCCAGAACCCTCTTGCTGTGAGGTGATGGTGCTAACCACCACACCACCCCTATATATCCTTCAGTTGTGCAATATTTGTAACAGCCATAGCTCTGATCAGGACTGGGAATAGTCATCTTTGATGATAAATTCCACACACACAATGGAACAGTCATGATCCTGCCAAATTATCAAAATGCTTCATTCCATCATAAGGGTCTTTAAATAAGAAATGAATGGACAATATATCATGTCTCTATATCTTTCCATCATTGTGGAGTGTGGGTCCAAACAAAAATAAAAAAGACATATTCATCCCGCACTAACATCACTGTATTCAAAATGCTGTTTTCAATGTGTTTTCCTTTTGCATGGACAGAAATAATTCACATAGAAATGCTTTGTGAAGATTTAGTGGTGACATGTTATTACTACTTCCTTAGCAAACCACATAATAAAAATGCAGAAACCTCTACTTTACTGTGATTTACCTTGACTATAGTCATATTCTTGTCACAAAAACAGGTTTTGAGCATAAAATAACCCCTCAAACATGTTTGGACCACCAAGTGGGTACTATTAAACCTCTTGGACTCCACGGACTCCATTGCAGTTTATGGACCCCCCAAAAAAATGAAAAGCTAAAACACACACTCTTATAAAGATTAATATTTCGATTCAATGTTCCACTTCATTCCTTCTGACAAATAAAAAACAAATTCCATAATCTGGTTTGGATGATCCAAAGTAATCTCCTGCAGGCCCACCTTAAATCTTTAATCCTGTATCTCCACAACATCAAACTCTACTTGTTATTGAGGGCAAAAAAAAATGTTATTCTCTTTCCCAAAGGGGAAGATTAAGTTGGAGTTCAATGTGGCTCAGAAATAAAACATCAGTAGCCTTGGTCAGAGTGATTACGATCAGTTCAGGCTGCAACATTGTTCACTCAAACGCAGCAAGTGGTCACTAAATCTATCGTCCGTTTTCTAACGCCAAGAGCATATATAGGTCTTTTTTCCTCATGATCATGTGATTTTTTATGAAATATATATTCCAGAAGAGTATACGCTGTACTGCGTTATTTGAATAAAGAATATGTACTTTTAGTAGAATTTGCAAACCACCAAAGTGAGAAAAATTGTCTATCACCTTCAAAACAACAACGGCAATAATCCCACACACAAGTTCCCAACAAGCTTTGTTTAAGGTGTTCAAAATATTAAATATGAGTGTGTTGGCACTCACCCAACATAACCAGGTGGTCATGCAGCTGCCTCTCAGTCATTAGTCAGTTAATGTACAGTATAAACTGTAAATGCCCTCAGCTTTAGTTTAATTTCTTCATAAACTTAAAAAGTCAATGATTCATATTTTCACTTTACGTAATAAAACCATACATAACAGTAGGCAGTCCTCCAAGGACAAGGCATACTTTGTGTCCTGTAAACAGACGGCAGAGCTAGTCTGGCTTACTGGAAAAGATATGAACAGTGACACAGACTTGTCATCAATTTCAGGACCTTCAGTGAAAAATCAAAAGCCGCCAGCCACAAATTTGGCCTCCTATAAGGCTTTTAATGTCTCCCTACATCATCAGTCACCATCAACCTTTGAACACATGGCCATTAATGCTAACTAGACCAAACCCGGTCATATGGAAAACCTAAGAACAGAGTACAAAGGAATTCAGGCACACAAAGAGCCTGGCAGTCGAGCCATTGGTTAATAAAGAAATTTTAAAAAGTCATGATAATTTATTTATAGATGATACAAGGGATAAGAAGCAACTCCTTGATTCTAATCAAACCACACAGAGCACTCTAATAATGAAGAAGTATCACTACTAGGACTAGTATTGCATGGAACTAAATATTGGATTAAGTGAAAATAAACTTAAAGCCATTACAAAAAGGCTAAAAAAAACGGACATTTGAACTTTTAATTATAGAATGGCGAAGATACAGATAACGAGGAGCTATGAAAATAACATGGAGCCCAGTCACAACAGGACATTAGAACATTTGGCTCTTTCGTACATTTCTAAAAAAACAAACCACACTCTTTAGAAAAACAAGCAATTTGGGTTTTTGAAAACACAGCGTAAATATGTCCACGTTTCAATAATAGGGATACACAGCTTAGACTGGTATAATCAACCTGCATCCTAAACAACTCCAGAATAGTTTAAACTTGCGACGTACAGACTGATTTAATTGCTGTTATTTATTCCTTGCATCTATCAATCTAGAGTCAAGCAGCTCTAAAAGGAAAACTGACTGTGACGGCATGTAACTCAAATGGAAGCAGTTACTACAACACCCTTATGCTACTCAGTTGTTGTGAGTACAACCTACGAAAACTTTAACTTCACAAAGTGCCTGTCTGCACATGGCTCTTTTCACCTAAAACCTTCCATTTTGGTCCCTGATAAAAAACAAATAGGCGGTCATCTATCCATCCAAAGGTTCTCCATAAACCTAGTGTAATGTCTAGATGATCATTACTCTTTGGTTAGAAAATAGACACACTTTTCCCTTGCAAAAGGACAAGGAAACCAATTGGTGGGACAAAGGATAGTAGCTGGGACTGGGTTTTAGTAAGGACAAAATGCTGCACCAAAGCATGTAACCACACAAAGCTTGGCAGTAACTAGCTGCAAAACACAAAAAAAGGAGATTGTTTATGACTATCAATCGAATTTAATCAAATGGTTGAGCTTCCGTAACTAATCTAATCTAATATGCAACAGACAAGCCACGTGTGTGAAAACTGTGCCAGTCCAGCTCAGCCTAATGCCTAAGCCAATGGCTCATGTGAGCCCTTTCAAATCAGCCTTTGTTCACCTTTGTGGGAAATATAGCATAGTGGATAGACAAGCAAGAATCTCAAAATCATCACATTTTAAAAAGTTTCCAAAATCACGGTGACTCCTTTGCAGTTATAATTATATTTTATAGATTACTATTTTGCATGTGATAATACCTCCTGGGTTATATACATTTTTGTTTATTTTTCCCGGAAAACTATGGTAAAAATAAAGTAAAGTAAATAATGCAAAATCAGATAAGATAAACAAAAGATAAAAAGGGATATGCTTGATGCTCTATCCCTTTTATCTAATTCACAGACTATATTTTAGGCCCCCTGGTAGTCACTTATAACCGCAGTCCAAACTGACAATGCCCAGTATTGGCATAATACCAGCATCAACATCCATGAGAGTACTGACAGAAGCCATCATTCTGTTTAAGGAGTAAAGCATCTATCTTACCTTCAACGGCGTACTCTTCAGCTTCAAGATCCAAAGGAAATGCATGGAAAAGGGAAAGAAAAGACAGAACATTTTTTTTGTTACAACTGTTTCAGATGCTGCATTATCAGGCCACAGCAACAGACTTATAATTTATAAAGCTACTAGATTTAATAATGGTATTTGTCATTTGAAAATTTGAACCATTGGAGACACAATGTGACTGATAATTAAACCAGGGAACCTACACCCACATTTCCAGAGCACTCAAACAAAAAATAATTTTTACATCTGCCTACTAAGAACTGTAATTCAAAAAATGTATAGCCGATTGGAATCTGTTGGTGTCCTAAACATGAAGTTTAGGACATGACACTTATTCAATTAAATTAAATTAAATTAAATTAAATTTTATTTATATAGCGCCACATCACAACAACATAGCGCTTTCCAAACAGAGCATGTTAGACCCTACTCTGTAGTTATTTACAGTAGCCCATCAATTCCCACCATGAGCAAGCACTAGGCGACACAGGCAAGGAAAAACTTCCTTTTAACAGGCAGAAACCTCGAGTAGAACCATGGCTTAGGGTGGGCGGCCATCTGCCCCACTTATGGGGAAAGTTTTGAAGTAATTATATTAGAAAAGGAAAAAGCCCTGAATAGAATTCCTGTTGTTGTTGTCATGATTCACACAAACTCCAATGAATCCCGGAAGAATCTATCATTTCAGTTATCCTACACACTGATTTTTGTCTTAGCAAAGGTGACATTTTATGAATTAATTAGATGCAGGAAGTATCCTCAATATTATGGACTTTGACCTCCCAAGCTGATTATGGAAGTGATTGGGTAAAAGTTTATGGCTGTGCTGAAGTACAATTATCAGAATTAAGATTAAAGTCTCGCAGAGGGTGGAAAGCTAGTGAGCAAAATAGTGAACCCTTGTTTCTTTTTGATAACTCCAAAACACAAACGTAATTAAAAATGTTATCTCCCAAAAAGAAAATGGGAAACTCATCTATGCATTCATCTCCAGTATATACTGGAAAAATATATTGGTCTTTCACTGGACTTCCCATAAAGAGCATTAAAGATCTGCAGCTCTTGCAGAACGCTGGTGCCAGAGTCATCGGCATGGCTAAGAGATAAGAACACATCAAACCATTTTTAAATTCTTTACATTGACTTCAAGTCAGTCATAGAATCTCTTTCAAAACTGTGCAGATGGTTAAAAAATCCCTGTTGAGGCCCACAATACATCTGATTCTGATGTCCTGACAGCCACCATTATAAGGACTACTGCATAATAAACAGAGTGGCCAACAAATAAAAATAAACTTAAATTCAAAGAGAAGCATTGTGGAAGTTGAATGTTGTCACCAAGGAAATGCTTCAGGCTTTGGAGGGAAATGAGAGACTTTTCAGACCTAATCCTCACCAAGCTAACTAAAGGATTTACCAAGGGGAGAAAAGCATGCCTGCATTTTAAAAAAAAAGAAAAAAAAAGCCTTCTCCCCATTTCTATGTTACCATTGCTTTACACAATATGTAAGCAACAAAACTACAGGCTTGTTGAGAGCAAACGAACATAGTAAGAAATTTAAGCAAGGTACAACACAAAT
Source organism: Menidia beryllina (assembly GCA_013363375.1). Lineage (NCBI taxonomy): Eukaryota > Metazoa > Chordata > Actinopteri > Atheriniformes > Atherinopsidae > Menidia > Menidia beryllina. The sequence goes on along the minus strand of JABUIW010000018.1, from coordinate 509,812 downwards.
GTTTTTTTTATAAAAGTGGCAATTTTTTTAAAGCAACATAACTATTGTTGATTCCTAAATACAACTAGCAAAACTATCATGCGTTAAGTAAAAAATAGAGAAATCCACTATCATGGCATCACTTTGGAGCAAGATGGTTCTCATTTTGAACAGCCTGTAATGTTTGCGTACTTTCTCTCTGTCTGCAGACGTTTCTCAGAGGTTGTCGGAAAAAAGTGTGTTATGTTAATTAAGGATTCTAAATTAGGCATTAATCCGAGGCTAATTGTCATTGGAAATATTTTCGAATCTATCCTTTGAACATCAATATTCTTTTTTTCCATTCTCTTGTTTCGTCTTTGCAAAATGACATGAACCTGAGGACAATCAAAGGGTCCTTTGGCGATTTTAAATAATAATACAATGTGCTAAATCCAATGGAAAACTAATGAAAAAAGCCACATGACACGATGTGTTGGTGTTATTGTGATGTAATGTCAGTGTAAGAGAAAAACCTGAGCTGTAAAGAGTATGCTCATTTAAGATCAGACGTGGACATTTTCAGTATGTGACGCAGGTTGAAACATGCTCATTTCTATTGACTTGTTCCATTAGTAAAACATTTCAAGGAAAAAAAAAAAATTACATCTGGAAAGCTGCATGGAGCATGTGCCACTTTTCGTGTGACACATTTCTACAACAGTGATGGATAGGGCCAAGTCAACTGGATCTATCAACAAACGCCAGAGGGGAATCAAAAGCAGTTATATAACATTGTGCTAAATCTTTGTGGTTTTGTTCACAGTCACTGTGTTTTTTTCTTGCCTAAAAGAGAACCTGCATCACCTTTGTCAGGTGAGGATTTTACCAGTCCAACACATTTGTTTTTTGATGGGAGCAAGAAATGAAAAAATAGAACATAACAAAGAGAAACGAGGGCAACACCACAGAGCCCCGACTCAAGTTTTATGGCGAGGTCAGGAAAACTAATAACTTTAAATTCAGAGAGGTTCACCTCTTCTGTCAATGTCATCAAAGTGCCAAGCATTAAAGCTAGATGATGAGATATGGTCCATACTGCAGAGCTTGTAAACAAGGTTTAACAAGACAGGTAAAGCCCGAGTAAAAACGTCCCCAAATAAGTCATTTCTCAATTCCTAGAAATTGAACATCCGTAACAGATTGACCCAACTTTTCCTTTTACAAAATAACGTATTTTTAACTGAAAAATACAGAAGTGAAAGATGCTATATTCTCTTCACATATCTTTAAAATGATCAGCATTCTGAAGATGGAATCATTAACTGAAAATTCAGTCAAGATTCAGTGATCACATGGCAGATGTAAAATGGCTAACATATTCAAGCATATCTGGCAGCAATTGAAAAAAAAATCTTATCAGCAATAGTTGTTATCCTTGCAGACTGCTTAAAAAATATGTGTTATCTACAAAAAAGTGCTATACCCTGTGCTATCAGCAAGAAATTTTCTGCATGATTTAGTCATCCTTACAGATGAATGACTTGTATCATTGTGAGACTTATCAGATTGAGATATTTAACCCTATAAAAACATATATACATATATTTTTTATATTAACTGAAATAACTGTTATATTTGTATATTGAACTACCAGGTGGTATCCGTATTGTTATTTGACAGTTTTAGGATAGACCTGCAGTCAACATATGAAGTCAGGAACAGGGAAGTATAATACTTGCCTTCAACTGGCACCGACTTATCCCTAAACTCAGGAACCTTAGAAACAGCTGTAAAACCATTTATATATTTTGACTGCTTTGCTTCCCTCAATCTTTACCAACTAACTTCAAGGATTTCTTCATTCAAACCATCAACCTGCCTTTTTAAACCTCATCCCTGTCACGTCTGGGGGAATGACTGGTGTGTGGTCATGTCTTGATAACAAATTGTGTACACCTGGGGTTCCCCTCCCTCATGTGTTTACATAGTCCTCGTTTCCCCTGTCCTGTGCCAGTGTGTTTTCGTCTTTCTGCTTTCGCGTCCTTGGTCCCACGTCATGTAAGATTTTGATTTTTGCACCTTTGCCACAGTCTTGTTTTTTTGTGCCATAGCCTTGTTTTTGCCACATTCATAGTTTTGTCACAGCCTTGTTTTGAAACTTGTCCTGACATCCACTCTTTTGAGTGTGTTTTATGTTCCAATAAACCCTTGTTTCTGAATCTCCGCATCTGAGTCCTCCCCTTAAGAAGTTTTGATCAGATGAATAGTCCTAAATTACTTTTTCGAAGAGCCTGATAATAAGGAATAGCAGTAATCCAGCCTAGAAGTAACAAATGCAGGGACTAGTTTTTCTGCATAATTTTTACACATGATGCTCCTGATTTTTGCAATATTACGAAGGTGATACCCTTAGTCAGCACCTCTCTACTAGATGGGATCAATCTGTCTTTATCAACAGGCTATGTGCCACAGTACTTTAAAGTAGCTGTAATTAAAAGTCTTCTGAAAAGCCCAACCTGGACCCAGATGTTTAAGCCAACTATAGACCTATAGCTAACTTTACATTTATCTCCAAGGTCCTGGAGAAAGCAGTCGCCAAACATCTGTGTGACTTTCTACATAGCAATAGCTTGTTTGAGGATTTCCAGTCAGCTCATCATAGCACAGAGACAGCATTGTTGAAAATTACTAAGGACCTCCTGACTGCATCAGACAAAGGACTTGTCTCTGTATTGGTTTTATTAGATCTTAGTGCTGCATTTTATACTCTTGACCATCAGATCCTATTACAGAGACTGGAACATTTCATTGCCATTAAAAGAGCCACTCTAAGCTGGTTTAGGTCCTATTTATCGGATCGATTTCAGTTTGTACATTGTTAACGATGAGTCGTCCATGCATGCCAAAGTTAGTCATAAAGTTCCACAAGGATCTGTGCTTGGACCAGTCCTATTTCCTTCATATATGCTTCCTTTAGGTAATATTATCAGGAAACACTCCAAAAACTTTAATTGTTTCATGCAGATGATACTCAGTTATATCTATTGATCAAGAACAGATGACACTCATCAGTTAGCTAAGCTTCAAATGTGTCTTCAAGATGTTAAAACCAGGATGACCTGTAATTATCTAATGTTAAACTCAGATAAAACTAAAGATATTGCTCTAGGGCTTAAGCACCTCTGTGACGCATTATCTAGAGATACAGTTTTCCTGGATGGCATTGCCCTGGCCTCCAGCACCACTGTGAGGTGTCTTGGAGTTATCTTTGATCAGGACATGTCGTTTAACTGTCACATTAAGCAAATTTCAAGAACCACCTTTTTCACCTACATAATATAGCAAAAATCAGGAGCATACTGTGTAAAAAATATGCAGAAAAACTAGTCCATGCATTTGTTACTTCTAGGCTGGATTACTGCTATTCCTTATTATAAGGCTTTTCAAAAAAGTAATTTAAGACTATTCATCAAGAATGCTGCAGCACGTGTTCTGACAGGAACAAGTAAAAGAGATCCTATTTCTCCTGTCTAAGCTTCTCTGCATTGGTTTCCTGTAAAATCCAGAATAGAATTTAAAATCCTTCTTTTCACATACAAAGCTATTCATGGTCAGGCACCATCACATTTTAGAGCTCATAGTACCTTACTGCCCCACCAGAGCAGTGCCCTCCCAGAATGCAGGGTTAATTGTGGTCCCTACAGTCTTCAAAAGTAGAATTGGAGCCAGGGCGTTCAGTTATCAGAGTCCTCTCCTGTGGAACCAGGTTACAGTTTGGGTATGGGAGGCAGACACCGTATCTACATTTAAGAGTAGGCTTAAGACTTTCCTTTTTGATGAAGCTTATGGTTAGGGCTGGTTTAGATGAGTCCACCCTGCTGCTATAGACCTAGACTGCCAGGGGATTTCCCATGATGCGCCGAGCCCCCCTTTCCTCTTCTTTCTCTCCCTCTCAATGCAACCTCATCCCATTAATGCATGTTACTAACTTGCATTTAACATGCTAATAAATTTTTCTCTTTCCCGTAGTCATGTGCTTTATCGCCCTGTTCTCTCTCCTCATATCATTCCTGAAGGTGTTCCTGGCTCTTGAGCTGTGGAGTCTGGTTCTGTGGTTGGGTATCCTGCCTTCTCATAACCTCCCACCAAGTACAACAACTCGTTTAGTCTTGCTTCTGCTGTGTTCTTCACGTATCCTGTAAAAACCTTGTGTTGGTTTGTTAGCTTCTGTTGTCACATGTTCATAGTTTATGCCCATCTCTGTCACATTTGGGGGATTTTTTTATGTTTTGTCCTGTCTCCATGGTTGTCTTGTCATTTCTTGTTTTATTTTTAAAGGTACATCCCCTTGTTTCAGGCCACTTGCACTCCACTGTGTGTCATTTGTCCGATTCTGAGTCTTGTGCCAGTATGTTTCATCTTTTGACCCAAACTGCGTGTTAACCTTGTCCGTGAATAACCTTGCCCTGAACCTTCCTTGCCTTTTCCTCGTCTTGAGCGATTATTATTTTGTGTCCATAGTTTTTTCCTCCTGAGTGAGTGGTATTATTTAGGTACTTTATTAGCCTTTTTGTTATTATTTTGTACTTTGTCCACAGTTTGTTTCTGCCTCGCAAGAGAGATTATTATTTGGTACTTTGATCATAGTTTTGTCTGCTTCCTTTTCTTGAGCGTTCTTATTTTGTAATTTGCCTTGTCTTCCACTCTGTGCGAGTGTGCCTTCGTTTAATTAAAGTTTTTTGCAAAAGATCTCTGCAACTGAGTCCCGCCTTGAGTTTCCATTTCTGACAATTCCAGCTGATGTTGGAAGGCCAAACAAAGGCAAACAAGACCTGTCACAGTCATCTTCACTCCTATAGTCTATCAAGAATCACCAATTAATCAAACGGGCATTTTTGGACCGTGGGAGGAAGCAAGGGTACCCACAGAAATCCTAAAAATACACAGGGAGAGCATGAAAACCCCACACATAAGCAAAACCAAGCAAGTATTCAGAAAATCCTTTTGCTATAACATGACAGTTCTGACCACCACTCTACTAGATGTAGATACTAATGTTAGTAAAAACTAAATCTAATGATATTTCTATAGCTATACAAACTTGCACAGTTCCTTTAGCTTTTTTTTTTTTTAAATTGCTCTGTTAATTAAACATGTGTGGCTTTTAATCAATTGTAGGACTACAGATTCAAAAAATATATTGTGGCTGTATTGTAACCATCAAATTACATCACCAACATCATGATATACATTTTTCTCCGCTGTGATGTTATAACTTTGCATATACATAGTTTGATGGTTAAACAAACAAGGCAAGACACTGAGGTAAATTTCCAATAAAATTGTTTATTTAATTGTTTAAAATGTTGTTGCTGGAATGTAGTCCATGTTCAAGACTACCTTAACACTTATGCTTTTATTGCATTAAAAAGCACATTTTCTACACCACTCACAATCAATCCTCAGTTAAATCATTGTTTTAAAAAACAAAAACAAGAAATAGATATTATGTGAGTACAAAAGAGGAAAATTATTGTTTCAATATATAAAGAGAATTTTACTTTAAATTCTTGAATGAGATTTAGCAAAATAAAGGAAATGTAACATCATATATTATGAAACTCCTCAAAGTTAAATATACTCTAAGCAGTCTAATTTGATAATAATGACTCATTCACTTAAAAAATTACATATATAAAAAAAATATGTCGCCTTGTTCCTCACACACACCACAATGCTCCTAGCATGACGATAGTACTAGGCGTCAACTGTGACTGTAACTGCCACTTCTGCCAGGTTCTTATTTATGTGTCATCAAAGCTTTGAGACAGCATGACTGTCGCTGCAAACAAATTTATTAAAGGTCAAACAACCGCGATTTGACGTCAAATTGTGATGGCATATCACCCTCAGGTGCTTGCCATCTCAAGTCTCCATCCTGATGGCAAAGACATTCTGCAAAGTCACTTCTTTGTGTACTGTATCCTTCTGAAATTAGGTCCACTGATGGGGCTCCCAAGGCTAAAAATATGCTTCCTTTTGATTCAGTAACATGTTGTGGACATAACCATTCAAATCAGCTACAGCAGACCCACCTCATTGAAACATTAACTTTTAACTCATATCTCAAACCTTGTTCAAAAGCTGTGAGCAAAGTCGCATCAAAACAAACTATCACACATTACATCCTACCTCTCACTGAGCTGATTAACATCTAATGCTGTCAAAAGCACAACAAGCAGGGACAGCCTACATGTGAACAGGTCGTGAACCTGTAACAAAAATCTGTCGATTTAAATAATCTATAATACTGATTAGAATATTGATATCTCGATGAGGAAATTGCAATAACTATATTAAAAGTCAAGTCAACTAAGTCAATTTCTCCTTGGAGATCAATAAAGTATTCAATCAATCAAATTCAATCGAAAGATTACGTATCCCATCTGTATCTGTTGTATTGTCTAAATTTTTCTGAAAAATATTGTTTCACAGTCTTCTTTTTCACAAACCCAACCTACATAGTCAAAAGCTTTTAGAGAACCTGTGACTAATCCAGGGAACATGTTGTTCTTTTTCACTCAAATATTGTGCACTGATAATATATCAGTGACATTTTGCCTGTGAACCTTACGTGCAAATGGAAAACATGTAAAATACAAATATAGAAAAATATGAAGCTTAATGGCGTCATTACATTACTGAAAACAGATTCTCCATTGGATATACTTAAATTGAACAACATAAAAGTCTTGGTCATAAGATTTTTTTCCCTTCATTTTTTGATCTTTTTATTTCTGCAGGAAGGTCATGGGAGGAAGGGCAAAAAAGGGATGAGGGAGTTGTTTGACAGCTCATCGAGATAGCAGCACATTAGTATCGACACCAAGAACTCACAGGGGGCAGCAAATCTTATCTTTCCAAAGCTACAAACAGAGGAGATGGGAAAGAGGGAAGATAAAGGGTAAAGAGAGGAGTAGGAGAGAGACAGGGGAAAGTTTTCCTGGTGGGGGCCGGTTATAGGCAGATATGAGACGTAAGAAGTGGCTGGCAGATTATACTAAAATATGATTGAGAAAGTGACTGAAAGCTGATGTGTATGAGTGGTTTGATATAAAAATCAACAGAATTTTGTGATGAAAGTCACGCAATAAATAGTTACAGACTCCTCATTCACTTTGGTTTAAATAGTGTAACTGGACATTTCATAATCTTGTTTAGTTGACTATATATTGTTACTTGAATGACTGTATTGTACAGTAAATATTGCACATTACAATTGATCACTTTATAACTATTATATCACACAATTTTCTTATTATATGTCCAATTTATCTAACTTATCTCATTTATGTCTATGTCTGCACAGGAAAGCAAGTACCGGTAACGAAATTTCAATTCTTTGTATGACCAACGCATGCAAAGAAATTGACAATAAAAGCCTACTTGACTTGATTATGGAAAACTGAGCATTCTAAGACAACTGCATGAGAAATTTACGATAGAGAACGTTTGTCGTTCTAAGAAAGTGATGTAGCTCATGGGGATGGTATGCTGTCTATTTGACACAGTGATGGGTGTACAAGTCAAGAAATACAGCTGAATCAGACCAAAGAAACAAAAGCCACAGCACTTTTATGCTAGTCAAATGTTGTGCTGAATTGTAAGTGTGCTGTAATCTCCAGGTAAACTCATGTGTCGCTTGCACCCCTTGCTCTGCTGTATCTGACTTGTGCTTGCAAAACACTAGCCACCTGCTTCTTCCCAGAGCTGATTACAGCTGCAAGGTCAAGAGAAGCTAATGTGACTTGCCATGGAAGCTTCAGAAAAGGCCGTGCTGCTTGTGCAGCATGGCCTGAGATTACATGTATGGAGGGATTCTAAAATAGCAAAGTCTACAGCTTAGAAATAAACACCAAAAAAAGCTGAAATATCTGCAAAAGCTTACAAAATCAAGGGAGTTGTAATCTTATTGTTGTCTTGTTTCTTGCTTTCCGTATCTACAGAGGGGTATTGATTCATTCCTCAACAGCTTTGATGTGCTTTAGAGAGCACACCTACCCATTTCCACTGGCTTAGGCGAATGTTTTGTGGTTTACAACAGCAAAGGTTCTTTCAGCGATTAATAAAGTTCTTCTTATTCAAACAAATGGGAAAAAGGGGAATATACATTTCAGTAAAAAGCCATTCATATGCATGTGCATTGCTAAAAACTTGAAGTCTGTCTAAAAGTAACCTGGAATCTTTTGATGCTATGCAATAAAAGCAGGAATCAAATCTCAATCCTACTTTGGTAACAGCTACAACATGTTCTTTTTGGTTTTTTTAGCATTATAGTCAATCTTTACGACATGTGTATTGCTTAAATATATCTAGTTAAGGTCCCAGACTATTACAGTAAAAATATATATTTGTATTATTTATCAGTTCCATGTAGACTAACAGGAGTGACATGTACAGACATTTTGAGGTTCAATGGCAAAGAGGCCAAGCTGGCTGTTGCCTGGGCAACGATACACCGTGTCCTTCATTTACAGTGTGGGTGTTAATCATTTGCCCAAAGAGGCTTTCTGAAGGCTGCCTCAAAGCACATGCATAATTAAAGACTTGAGTATCCTGTAATCGACCACTCATTCTTTGTCAAAGAAGACAAGACTGAAGTCAGTTTGGATAAATATTGATTAAATAAACTCTCTCCTTTGATGTTGATCTTAAACCTAATGCATTCATTTTAAGTGACCTGTATTCATCATCTACCTGAAACTTGAATAAGTGATATCCAACCCGCAGATCAAAAATAATCTTTCTTCATGCAAGTTGCCAAATCATTTTGGGCGTGAGGTTGTACGCAATGTTAACTTGCTTCATGTCAATTAAAGTGAAAATGTGATTTCAGAAAGTACACAAAGATAGTTATGTGACATTATTTAAGGTGATAACAGTACATCCATACTACATCTCTTTGCAAGGCAGGTGTGGACAAGTGTGAGCACATGTTTACTTAGATTATCTCAATATGTACAGGTGAAAGTGTCTGCTTGGATTGAAGCGTGTTTTACTGTTCGCTGTCATAATCCACATGCTTGTTTGTTTCTTAACATGGACAAAGCTATTGTGGACATGTCACAGCTGGAGTTTGTTCTCGTGAATAAACCATGTGGTAATAAGTTGTCTTCCATCCATGCAGCCTTGGACCAGAAAATGTCAAATCTTATTAGAAAAATAAATATTATTATTATGAAACAACAAAATACAATAAAGAGAAAGCTGGTTGCCTGTATTAGAAACTGATGGAGCTCTCTAAAGCCCAATAATTCCTGGAATAAGGCTCAATAACTTTAACCCTATACATATTTGTCAGCTATTATTATTCTAGTGTTATGTTTTATATATCTATAACACCAGATCTCTGATATAATTTCATACTCTGACAAATTAATTTCTCTTTTATAAAGTAGTCAAACAAATTTTGGCAATGATTGTGATCCTTTATTAATAAGTCAATTATGTATTTTAAATTCTCAGACATATTTTGTCAGCTGCTATTTAATCAGTCTGAATTTCTGACCCTTTTATTAATTAATTTGAATTATTCTTCAAGTGCATTCATTCATAAATGTGTCCAATACCAAGGAAATATTTTAAACAATTTAAAAATGTGTAAACAAGCAATGACATTCAAAGAACATCACCATTTCTTTAAAACAAGTATTATAACACTGTTGAGTTCCAATTAATCTGTTGGAGTAACACCAGAAACAATCCTCCGCTTCCTTTGACATTGTGCAGCGGATCTGAGACTCGTATATTGTGACATCAGTGAGCAGCACATACAGTTCTCTGAAAAGGTCAGAACAACAGGGCCTGTAAGGGTTGGGAAAGACTCAGATTTGTAGGCTTGGTGGGAAAGTGAAAAGGCGGAGGAAGAGAGAGGGCATCTGCTTTGACCTAGACAGCGTATAAACAAACAAACAAACAGGCTGCCAGGCTATCAGGACACAGATTGAACAAACAGGGAGGCTTGACAAATCTCCCTCCTATCAGTGGAATGAAGCCAGGTTTCATGCAGGTTATTAAGGTGAGATATTGCAGCGACAAGTAGATGGTGTTGGAGCATTTTAGGAGGAAATTTGATATCCTTCAAATAATTATTTGTTATATCTTAATCAAAATAGCATATAACAACTTTTAAGAGCATTGCTTTTTCTGAAAGCTGACATTATATATTAGAATAAGGAACTGATTGAATTGCCTGAGATTAAATAATCATCTTCCAGTCTTAACAATCTGCCTTCAAGCATCATTCATCACTTTTGGCTAACTCCAGCTAATGACACACAGTGAAAAGCATACAGTACTTGTCTGCTGTCAATATCTGGTAGAGAAGCACTGTTTCCCATTTTGATCCACTTAAAAGGCTGATCACGTAGGGCTAGAAGTGTGCAGCCCCTCCTGAACACTGCATCAGGCAAATTTGATCAATTAGTTCCATCTCCTCAGGTTGAATTGTAGTTATTACTGAAATCAGTTCACGGCGCCTTTTGACGGCAGTGAAAATCGTAATTCCCCTTGGTCCACAGAACATCAAGGGAAAACAGCCCAGCAATACCAGCTTTGTCAATTTTTTGCCAGGAATGGCCTTTTAGATAGACTCACCATTAAAAAAAAAACCAAATGAATCAAATAATGACATGTTAATAAAATCCCCTTAAAAATGGAACATTTGTCAAAAAATAATGTTCTACTTCTTTAACATGCAACAACATGCCCAGCAAGTGAATATTGTAGCTACATTGGCTATCTATGATCTTGTACTCTTAAATATTCATTGTATACAAAGATAACAAACCTATAAAAATAAATAAATAAACACCTCACACCTTGCTTAACATACCAGGGGATCTACATCAGTCTCCTCTAAAGGTCAGCTGCCAATAATCTGAAATTAAATTTTGGACCCTGTGTCATTATTTCCTGGTTCCACTCCACCTCTGTTTATTGTAATTTCATTAGCTCAATCTCTGTTGCTCTAATTACATAGACATATTTTTGAACAAATAAAAGTTAATGAGCTTTTATGAAAATGACTTGACGTGACCTTTTTACTTATTCATCTAAACGCCCACCTCCCCTTCCCCTCGCTGCCCCTGTCATAATTCAACTTCTGAAGGATCATTGATATTGTTGGGCACACAAGCTCTTTATACACACAAGAAATACTTTTTCAGTAGTCAACACAAAAAACCCCTTCTCCTCAAACGCCCAGCCTCCCATGCTGTTTTCCATAGATCATTTAGCTTTGTCGTCCATAAATCTACAAAATGCCCTTTTCAAACTTCTCATAAAGACCCTCATAGATTTCCCGTCTGAGGCAAGACCTGTTCAAGGTAGTGCATGTTCAGTGTTTTTCTTCTCTACAGTAGGACGTGATGAATGTCAAAATGAATGCGTACATAACCAGGCTGACATTTGTGTTTTCAAGTTAAGTAGCAATGGATTGATCCAAAGTATTAAAGTAAATATGAACAATTACTTCTTTGGATCTAGGTATGGCCAAAAAAATAAGTGAGGCACATCATTTTTGGTCATTTTCATAATAATTCGGATCTTCCCATATTACGATTTTCACTATTGCATTCTAAATCTGAATAACAAAGGCCTTTTCAGTTGATCATATACTTCTGCTTTGCAGCAAATTATCTGTTGCTACACTAATTAACAGGAGTTTTTAGAATATTACATATAAGAGCAAAATCAGTCATTAACACACAGACTGAGAATTTCTTTGTAAATGCAGTGTGAGACCAGGGCCAACCAAAACAGCCAGAGCTTGCCGACAGTGAACAGGGAGCCAAGGCTGCAGACTCATCACTACAGGGTCCGCTGGCAGCAAGAAATGTGAGAGCCAACAGTCAAGTCAAGCAAGCCAGGAGTCAACCCATTGGAGATCAGAGTATTTCTAATATTGTATAAAGGAATAGCGGTTAAATTAATTTTTATTTTCATAGACTAATTAATTTTCTGATGAGTGGGATATCAAAAAGGGGAAACACCCAATAAGTGTAAAAGACAGAGTGAAGACGACTTAACCCTGTAATGCTAAATGTATCATATTTGATACTTACGGTTTCTGAAATGTTTTGTGTCTGACACCTTTTGCATAATTTAATGGTAAAAACTTTGTTTAAAATCCTATTGTACACAATCAAATATACCTGATAACAGGGGGCAAAAGACTGCACAAGAAATAATCTTGACTTATCGCATAGTAATAAATTATTAATATTAAAAAATGTATTTCTGTTTTTTCTTTTTACATATTTTGTTAAAAGGCCAAATAAGGAATTCAAACCCCCCAAAAAATGTTTTTTTCTGTTTTGTTTTGTTCTTGGATCAGGCTTTAAAGGGTTAAGCTAAACCCATAAAATTATTTGTTTAAACCTTGGCAATTGCTTTCATGATGACAGATCTTAACAATGGTTTAACTTTCTGATTGGTATGCATTTTTTTAGACATCAGTTTAGCAGATGTCCCTTATGCCCTGACCTTTGAGTACTCAACAAAAGCCACATGTGCATTTGATTGAAAATAAAAGACCATGTCTGCTTTTTCGACGTTAACAAAACTATCAAGTCAAGTCAAGTCAAGTGGCTTTATTGTCAATTTCTTTACATGCTTTGGTCATTCAAAGAATTGAAATTGCGTTTCTTGCTCTCCCATACAGACATAGACATAGACTTTAGGTGTTGAAAATTGTGTGATATAAAAAATATAAATTGATCAATTGTAAAGTGCAATATTTGCAATACTGTCATTCAAGTAACAGGCATGAAGAAAGCAGCAGCAGCATGCGTGTGTGTGTGTGTGTGTATATGTATGTATGTTTTTGAGTTGGTTCAGATATCTAAGCAGAGTAAGTCCACGTTGGAATCTAACACAAAACAGCTTGACTACTCTGAGAGTAGTTTTACACTATGGTTCATATCCATGAGCTGAGACAACCAAAGACACCAATCCCAAATGTATACTATCAATACATTATGTTTTAATATATCAGGTTGATTTTTTAAGCGTGGAGGCATGCTGTACAAAAAACTGTTCTTTTGGCCACTTTGCAGCAATAACTCAAAGTGTTTCAATGAATTCAATGTTCTGGCTTATGGCAGCACTACATCCAAAATGAAACCCAGGCTCTGACTAGCGAACATTTATAACAACCTGGAATTTATTCATTATTGTGTTTAACTGGCTCCTGACCTTGTCTACAGCTGATCCTTTTGGACTCAGACATTCATCACTTCTTTATGTAAAAGAGGCAGCAGGGACAAAGGCTCCTCTTCATTCCTCAATGAGACAGTATTCACTGAACCATTGAAAAAGAAAAAGAAGGGAGGTAGGGGTCGGGGTCTTGTTCACTAGAGTGAAAGCAAACCTTGCTGTGGGCGGTATGTAAAGAGACAGCATGCAGGTTTGTGTCTGACTTAGGGCTCAGTGAGTCACCAAATAGGGGGGATCAACAGAATGCACAGTTGGAAGCATAATTATAGGTGAGATGTCAACAATAGCATTTCTGCCACACAGAAACTGTTTCGCAGTTAGAAACTTCCATGCAGTTCAATCTAAATGTCAATCCAATTGATGGGGGGAAAAAAACGTTCAAATTAGAGCTTTGAAACACAAAAAAAGTATGTACATGGCTAAAGACAAAGTAGAATGAAATCCGCACAAATTTGAAATTGAAACTTCAATATCAGTGTTTTAATATGCTGTTCAGTCTCTGAAAAATGGAATGTTTGAATTTCATTCATTCTTTCATCTTAAATAACAGCAAATAATGATGAGCTCCAAGGTACATCATTTCGCTGGCATATATCACATGGTTCAGTTTAATAACTCTAGATTGTCATTAAGTTTGTAGAAGGTTTCAACTGACCTGAATGTCAATAAACCTTTTCTTTTCTATCAGCAAGTTAATACAAAGGCATGGTTTTTTCTGGGGTTGACTGTTTTTATATGCGGGATGAATCCTTGCAACCGCTTACAAAGACTAAAAACACATTCATTGTAAAAAATCGATTGTTTGAAAGGTGATCTATGTTCAGTGACAATACTGCAAAGCCTTTAGAATTTACTTGTACAACATTAATTCCTTCTTTATTCGTTTTTTTTATGTCTCTGTCCAAACCACTTACTATCTTTCTCTGAAGTTGTTGACACCTGTTTTACCGTTTTTGCTTTAAATATACAGGTAACAGATCTGGTTTCACCTTTGATGCAATAAGATTTCTCATGATAGCATTATTCCAATCATTAATGACAAATTTACTTTGTGTCTGTTTCCAACTTTAAATAACTACTGTAGAACAACTGGGGAGACGATATATTTGAAATGTGAAAGTGACAACAGGTTGATTCACCTCGAATGGGTGAATCAAACCAATCTGGATGTCTTCTGAATGCTGCCTTGATGGAGAGCTACATCTCAAAGGAAATCTATCATGCCGCGCAAAGCAGTCACACAATGTCTGTTTTAAAATAAGAACCTGGAGGTTTTCATGAAAGTATTAGTTATGCATCATGACAAAATGTTAATAATGTTTCATATCATCTATATATTTGTTATAATGCTTCCTAGTATGGTCACAAAGGAGCAAGAGACTATCACAGTTGGTCTATCCATCTCACGTCTGAAAATCTTTGCTGAGGAGAATTGCCTCAGATGTGAGAGGATTAACTAAGGGTAGGCCTTATAGAATATTTGGCCCTGGCACTTGAGCTCACCCCTCATTTCAACCCTTCAAACTGTCTGAGAAGGGAGTTTTTAGCATCTTTGTGAACTTGATATGTGTCACAGACAAATAGCTGTGATGACAGCTGACTGAACCTGAAGCAAAATCCTTTCGAACAAAGAAAGGAGTTGTGAGCAGATAGAACAAAAGGGAGTCTCCTTTCATGTAACCCTCCTTAGACACACTTTCAGATTCCAATGCCTCAATATGTATGCAAGTCAGACAGAGTAGAGCACATCATATCTCCATGTAAATAGTATAAGACAACAATACAACAAAACTAGACTGGCACACAGTTGTA
The DNA here is from genome assembly GCA_013363375.1 of Menidia beryllina. Taxonomy (NCBI): domain Eukaryota; kingdom Metazoa; phylum Chordata; class Actinopteri; order Atheriniformes; family Atherinopsidae; genus Menidia; species Menidia beryllina. The sequence goes on along the minus strand of JABUIW010000018.1, from coordinate 494,761 downwards.
CCTATTCAATGGTTGACTTTATAATTTCCTGTTGCCATGGCATTTTTCAGAGATTAAAGAAAAAAAATCAACTGAATCGTTATTGAAATATTTCCATGTTAAGCATAGTATTCTTTAGAAATATGCACACTCAAACTAAATAAATTAATTTCAGTGACGTCTGAGATAGAAGTGTATTTTCCAACACGGACGTTGTTCCATTATTTCTTCATACCTTGGTATCGTAGACATTTCTGGGCTACACCCTCTGAGCAGAGTGTCTTAGACAGCAGCCAGTGACAGCCTGCAGCTATGATGACTACATATAAAAACAGTAATCACTTTAAATCACTGTCACACGTGAATACAATAGACTCTGAATGAAATCCACCAACTAAGCCACATCACACTTGGTCGTGTAGGGGTTTCCATGTGTTTTAAAACATGACTGCTATGACAGTCTGTACCACATGTGGTATTACTACAAAGTGTCTTCATTGTCCATTTCTATCCTGTTTCCGCCCTCTGATTTAGATCTGTGTTCTAATGTATTGCTTTCTATTTTATTTCTCCGTTTGTTAAAGTTTCTGTAACATTTAAAAAAAAAAGATCTGTACTATTATTTCCTTTTGTTAAATGTATAGGTTTGAAGCACATCTAAGTATTAAGGTTCTCAAACCGCAGTAATCAGTGAGCCGAAATAAAACAAGCATGCACCATACAAGAGTCAATTAAGGTGATATGAGTTTGTTGGTTTGAAGAAAATAAAGGATTTTCCATGGATGATTCAATCTAAGAGGCTCAACACTGTACATGCATGGTTGAGCTCCAAGCAGTAAAGAAAAATTTGCTTACCATTTAACATTTTTTACACATCCACTCAAGTTACTTGTCTTTTTATTTTAAAAAAGTCATAATTATGTTAACAAATACATGTTCAGTCTGACAATGAATGACAAATTTGAAAATTATTTTGACATCAACATCAAAAAGTCCAAATTCATCCGACATTATATATTATAACAGCTGGTAGCAGGGGCAAACACTTCCATGGTTCCACAACCAGTGACTCGGACAGCTCTCTCTGTTCATGAAACTTGGACATAACATTCCAGGAACAACAAGACTGCCAAGCCACAGAGACATGAAAGTGCACAAATCCATCTGTTCGAAGAGGAGATGCCCATGACAAATGCAGCTGCCACACAGCCTCTGCGGTATATAGTTTGAAGAATGCAAAAACAGAAAAACAAGTGTTACAACTTGGAATTATATCTTTACCTATATAACTTCAGTGGATAATTTATGTCTTCAAGTAAATTCTTCCTCTATAACCACTTAATATGTTTCACAGGCAGGGTTACTTACACTGGGGAAAAATGTGTATATTCTATGAATGTTATGTTTAAGTCTCAATATCTGGTAACATAAACCTGAGCGAGATTATGGCCACCACAGGGAAAGCCACAGCGAGTGGTTAGCACTACCTGCAGCATTTCATGCCAGGTGTCTTACAGTAGCATAGTCCAGTGTATGTTTTTCCAACTCAGTGATATTCTTCCTACTCACTGTCCTGCTGCTGTTCCTGGCCCTGCTGATGGCCACCTGTGCAGTGCAGCATACACTGCCCCACGTACACACATCAAAACAAAACCAGGCCAAATCTCAGTTGTTACATGGCTGACGGAAGACAAATCCCTATCTAGCTCACTCTCTCAAGTCAATGTCTGGGTAGGTTGATGCATTTATCCTTACATAAGTGCAAGTATTAAATAGGTTTATGAATGATTTTAAAAATCAATCAAATAAATAATGTAATGATGAAGAAAGAAAATGCTGGTCGTGGATCTATGTCAGAAAGATAAAGGAAACCAGGTCGATTATTCATTATCAGCTGTGTGGGTTTTACTGTTTTTTTTCATTGCTTCTTACTCATAGATTGCTTTTTCTTTTAAATCACTGAAAAGACCTATTTGTCCTTTTCAGCAGAAACAAAACACAAAATCAGTCCTCATATTCTGTTCTGTTGCTATACAAAATCACAAAAGACGTATTTTAAGGATCGTGTGTCTTTGAAACTAATGAGAAAAAAATATGCTGATGGTAGTTGTCGAGGTTTATACACTCCCACAAACAGACCGAACAGAAAAAAAAAAGTGCTTGAAGGAAACTCGGGAAAACTGATAAATGGATGGGAACTACAGTGGGAGGAAGACTGCAGACACATGTCTGAGTCACTTCGAGTTTAGTGCTCTGACAAACTAAAATGAAAAGTAGGACAAAAGAATAGGAAATCTTTGATCACATAGCATGACAGAAGCAAACAAAATGGCCAATATTACCCTAAACGTGGTACTGATTACAGTATTATCTTACATTAATCCTTCCAAATGCATATTTGATTTTTTTTAAAACTTTGAACAGTGATGCTGGATCATTAAACCTATATCTAATATATTCACAAACAGGTATTATTCCATCATTCAGTTTTTGAAGCTCCAAGACCAGGAAAAATTAAATCACACTAAGGCCTCCCTGCTCTTTCATCAGTATAAAAGTGGGAGCTGGCATTATCCCCTCACAAGGAAAAGGGAGAGGTGAACTGTTGGCGTGTAATAGACCTGATATGGTACAGTGTTGAAAAGGTCACTGCTTCTTCCAGAGTTAAACCAGGGAGAACAGCTCCAGTGACAATAAGGTAATAGCATTTCTAGGCTTGATCAGACATGTGCACAGCAGAGCAATATTCTCCTCTGGAACAGAGTTCTTCTAGCCCCATGTCAGAATTTGCTCTTTAATACTTCAGCTTAGTTTTTATGATTATTATGTCTAATTTTTTCAACATTTCAAAATTGTTATTTGGTGACTATTTGACTTTGTTGCTACAGTGGACCAAAATCAAACCAAGGCTAAACAACGGGGATTAGAGACGGCATTATCGTTATTGTAACTCTAAGCCAAAAAGATAATTCAAAGGGGAGGAAAAAAAATAATAATACACGGCTTAGTGGAATACAGACAACAGTTGGCTAAGAGAGCGGGGTTAGAAGCTCTGCTCATTGTACGGATTTGGCATGATTTTCTATCATAACAAGATTAACCCTTCTTTTCACATGAACTGTTTTCAGTAATAACAGTGGAATCATGTAATTCCTAACATCTGGGATGACCTCCAATTTGATTCGATGATCTAAGTTATCCCTTGGCAAAAGGCACACCCAGGGGCGGACAAATAAAAAGCTACATAGTGACCATCATCACCAGCAAATTTAACCCAACGCATAGAACATTTCGTAATCATGTGCTATATATCCTTTTTAGTCAACGATATACAAAAAGCCCTTTTAGGAGAAGATTGTGTCAGTGCTGTGTCAGTGTTTGGCTTAAGAGCAATGACGTCAGAGGATGCATGCATTTGTTTTTTGTTTTTTTATGGAAATATGTGATTAAGTCCTCTCCTAGACAAACATGGCTAGAAGGAAATTTCACACTATGCTACGACTGCTCCAAAACACAAATACGGAATAATCATAGTAATTATGATGTAAGTGTTTTCTTGCATTACGTTACCATGACGTCAAATTGATGCAGATGAAATTGAAAACTGTTGAAGTAGGCAGGCTTCTCAGTGATGTACACGGTAAGTGCACAGAGGTGGAAGTGCTTTACACACAGTCATCATCACGTTGTGTCTTTCCTCGTTGCCCCTTTCTGTCTCCACGCTCCATGTCATACGTCACTCCGTATGACACAAAGCAGCCATACCGAAGACATTACGCTACTGATGTCTGAAAAACTGACACCCATGCTCTGTAGACACGTAACCAAATTACCATTTCAGTCAGTTTTTATCTGAGACTGGCATTGCAATATGTCCCTCAAGCTGTTTTACAAGTTTCAGGAGAAAACCTGATTTGACATAAGGCCTTTTTTTGTTATGTTTGATCATTTGTCAATATTACTGCAACGTATCAGCTGAAAGCATGTTCCATTCCACAGAGTGGTAAAAGGATTGTCTTCCTGGCTTTTTCACTAAGTGTTTTTATATCACCGAATGTTTTAATCAACAGCATTGTTTAACGTCCAACACTCCACCCGTTTAAGCAAAATTATGCTTATTCTTTACATTGCCGCAGAGGTATTATTTTAAATGCAATCACTAAAAACACCAAGATAAGTGTTTCCATGCTACTCCCACATTTTACTCTCATAAAACCAAACAACATTTTCTCACAGTATCCCTATTGCGTATATACTTAACTGAAAACTCAACAGAGAAATTGTTGAAAATTAAATTAATAAAGCAGAAGTTTTATTCACTGTGCCACAAAGTCTCACAAAGTGTTGATGAGCTACGAACACAAACAGCTCGCAACTTGACTGACAGCAGTACAGCAAGAGGCACATCAGCAATCATGCCTCATTTCCGAGTAATTTGGTCTTGACTGTGCTGGTTTAACTCCATAGGTGGTACAGTCTGTTTGGAAGTCTGAATTAAAATATAAACGTCACAGAACGAACTGGGTTTACAATAGATCGAAAAGTGAGAATTATTGAGTGTGTGAAGAAAGCAGCAGTATAAGTACTTTATGTCATTTCGGTAGTTTCCCAAGGCCTATATGAGTCCCACATGTTGTGATGAAGAACTGTAGCGCTGGACGTTTTGCACGTGTCTGTAAAAGACACATTATATGTGGGTTATTGGTGTGAGGTATTAGAACTGTTCATAAATTATTTTACCAGTAGCAGGGGAGGTTTGGCTGGTAAAAGAGGAGAATTACTGCACTCTTTAAAGCGGGGGAGAAAGCTGTTTCATTGTTTTATTAAAGTGGAATTTCAAGAACTGGAGAGGTGCCTCTTTTGGCTGCTCGCTACTGCACTTGCCTGGAGCTGTATTGAACTCTGGAGTGTTTCGCTAGGGGCACTGGGACACGTGTTGGTCTGCTCCAGCGAGCTGTCTGGAGTTGAATGTTCCTCTCGGGTATTGGGTGGGCTGTCTGCAGGGGACTAGGGGCCTTCAGGCATTTGGGCCCCGGGTCTTGTGTTAGGATTTGGCTAAAAATACTCACTTTAGCATAGTATGCAATCACAAGATCTATATAGATTACTGATTGTTTTATTTTCTTTTATAACTATATTTTGTGTTGAAGTCTCTGGCTGTGTCCACAGACTCTCTCTCTCTCTTTTTTTCTCTCTTTTCTTCCTCTGTTGCATTAGATACACGTCTTTAAGTCAACACAAAAACACACACACCATTTGGTACCACATTCCAATGTCATCAACATGAATTAGGACCCGGCTTGTTAGTCTTAGAGGAAACTAACCAATAGGAGTTGGTTGTGTCCAGTCTTCCTTTTGAGGGGTGTGCCCAGCCCAGGAGACAAAGACCCATCACCCCCAGATCTCAGGGCTCTTTGCCGACTGAGACCCTGAGAGAGAAGTTTTGTCTGTGAAGAGCCCAACGCTGAAATACTTTACCTGTGACCCAATAAATGTCAATTTTTTACTCTTGATCTACTTTGGCTTATTCTCAGGTTTCCAATTAAAGAATTGGGTTAACACTTGCATTTAGCCCATGCTTTGGTGGGCCTGGGCCTAGTGGGGCTGGTAGATTGTTGTTCCTTATTCCTTTGGAGTTCTTCTCCAGGACCTCATTGGCTCCTCTGGGACAGCGCACGCCCGAACACACTTTTTTAGTGCTAATGATTTGTTATCTGCGCTGATCTGTATTTTTCTGCATTAGAACAAACACATTTGTTCCAAGTTCTTGCTGCTGGTTTTGGTACCATCTGTGTTTTGTTTTTTTAGTTAGTTTTATCTCTTTGCAGGTGTTCATGATTGCTTGTCCCCGTTGTCCCTATTGAGGCTTTAGGAGGATTTTAGTACCAACAGGATGTCGGATTTTGTTTGTTCAATACATTTCTTTTTGTATTCGTGTTCTCTTTCTTACTGTGTCCACCCTCTCTCACCCCATCTTTACCCCCACTCATGTTTGGCATCAGATTGTATATAAAACATCAGTTATAAATAAGTCATCAAGGGTTGGGCAGAAAGGGAGGTTATATATATATATATAATCTCCATTGGAAAAGCCAATTTGTTTGTCATAACTATGGCAGTGAGAGAAACATTCATGCTGGACAGGACAAGGGAAAATGTGTCATACCTGGGTTTTTTTGGGTGTTCTGTCCTGTTTCCAAGGTTGTTTTGTCATTTCCTGTTTTATTTTGAAAGGTACATCCCCTAGTTTCAGGCCGCTTGCACTCCACTCTGTGTCATTTGTCTGATTCTGAGTCTTGTGCCAGTGTGTTTTGTCTTTTAACCCAAACTGTGTGTTAACCTCGTCCGTGAATAACCTTGCCCTGAACATTCCTTGCTTTTTCCTCATAATGAGCGATTATTATTTTGTGTCCATGGTTTTTTCCTCTTGACTGAGTATTATTTAGGTACTTCACTAGCCTTTTTGCATCCTTGTTATCAAGTGTTATTATTTTGTACTGTGTCCACAGTTTTGTTCTGCCTCGCAAAAGAGATTATTATTTGATACTTTGATCATAGCTTTGTCTACTTCATTTTCTTGAGCGTTCCGATTTTGTACTTTGCCGTGCGAGTGCGCCTTTGTTTAATTAAAGTTTTTTTGAAAAAGATCTCTGCAACTGAGTCCGGCCTTGAGTTTCTGAAAGAAAGGAGGTCCCACTGTTCGTAGACTAAAACATTTTCTAACCCTTGCTTTTAACTAAATTTTATTTCCATTGGATCCTTGTAGGATAATGTAGGTCGATCAAATTAAGACAAGGTTGTCCTCTCATAAAAGAAAAAAACACAGCCTGAAGTTGTTAAACTTCAGAGAGACTTAATACAGAGCTTTTTTTTTATCACGAGTTCTTCGAGAGACCGGATAGAGCCCATTGAGATGTAAATATAATTACGTTTTTGTGGAAAGGTAAAATAATGTAACACAAAAAGACACTCTAGTTCGAAGTTCGAGTTATCCTCAGTCTCTTTCTATGCTCTGGGTTTTCCTTGTGGTTTTATTTTACTCTGGGCTGGTCTTCTCCAATTTTCGTCTTTGTTCCCTACTCCCTGTGTTTTTATTTGGTACCCTTTCCTGTGTTATCCTCCTGTTTCTTTCCTTCTGTTACACGTTCCTGGGGTGAGGGAATCCAATTGTGGGGTCACAAAATAGGGAAGAAAGAACTGTGGGTAACTAAAATATTTATTTCACAGCAACAAAAGGTGAGGAAGAGGCTGGGTACAAAAATGTATATTCTGAAGGACGCTTAGGAGCAAAAGAAAAAAAACAAAGAACCAGGAAACAACCAAGGCGACCCGAATATGTACGGAAAGTGGGATGGATGCATGGAGTAGACAGAGGAACCTATCCAAACATGAATCCAGCAGGTCATTCTCCTGCAGTGAACTAAGCCTTGAGTGCCCTGTGAGTTCAACAAAGCTAATAGTGATGATGTTCCTCAGGCTCACTGAACAGCTGCTGGATTTCTTCCATTTCAGGCCTTCACTCCACACATACCCAGACATGCAAGCTACTGAAGAGAACATCCAGGATGAGCTAGTCGCTGCTGAAGCAGAGATTGAGGACTTCACACCTCAGTCACCTTCATGTTCTTCAGTTTTCTCGGGTGTTTCTCCTTATCATTTAACTCCCTGCACCTGTGCTTTCCCCCTCACAAGCTTTCCATTCCACTTATCACATAAGCCTCTCTTTTTCTCTCACTCAGCATCAGATCCCTTTGTCAACTTCATGCATCCATGCCCCCCGTTTCTTTTTGTTTCAGTTGCCTTGCTTTTTCCCTGATCCCTTGTTTTTTTCTTTTTCCTTAGGTTTTCTTTCCAATAATATGCTTTGTGTCCAGCTTCTGCTGCGCCGTTTGCTGTTCTTGTATTTTAGTTACCTTGAGTCCTTCCCAGTTTTGTGAACCAGCAATTACATCCAATTGTGAAAGAAGGAAAGACACAGTAAGACAACAAAGGAAAGGGTACCAAACTTAAACGAACTAAGAAGAAAACACATAGCGAAACTGAAGATAACTTAAACTAGAACCAAAGTGAAATCTAAGAACATGACTACAAGATTCAGATATATATGGACACGCAGAGTCTTTGTGAGATCCACTGACAAAGCAACATCATCAGAGCCTAAAATTCAGAATCTTTCAACTTAAAGAAGTTATTGACCATGGAACCCTTTTTGTCTGGAAAAAAGAACATGCAGCTACATTCACTGTCTCATCAAACTTAACTACAAATAGATCCTTGAACTCATGAAGAAAACATGTTTTGTTGACATAGAGCTTGTTGTCTGTGGTAGATTTTATTTGATGGTATGATATAAGAAACTGGAATGAACATCGATAAGAACAATCAGAGAATTTGAAAAAATACTCTAAAGTCTGTCAATATTTTAAATAAAATGAAAAGTAAAACATGTTTTGATACCGAATTAGCTAACCACAATGGCACTATGCCAAATCACCTCAACAGAAAACTTTAAGCAAACTGTATATTTCCTGTAAAAAAATGTCAACATGGTCACATTCAAGCTAAAAAAACTTAAATGATCATTAAAACCATGGGTTCTCTACTGTAACGTGTAACCACTGTCTCTTCCCTCTCAAAATCGGAGCACAGTCAGGAGACCCTAATTAATTTTTACATGAACAGCTCTTGTGAACACAGTTGCATTATGTATTTTACTGAATGACACAGTGTGCATTTTAACTAGTTCACACTTTATTAATAAGTTGATCAAATCTGTGAGTAAATTTGAAATAAGTTATAACTTTAAACCCTGCTGTGAGATATCACCCAAAACATCTCAGTAATGTTTAGTGGAGCTATGGAGCAGTGTTTCATTCTTCTTCAGTGTTTTAACCCTGTAGAAACCAATACAAAAGGGAATTCTTACTGCTACACTAAGACAACAAAACAATGTTGATAGTATACTATAAATAAATCAATATCAATAAATATTTTATATTGTTTTTTGCTGGATTCAATGTGTAGCTCATGTATGATTTCTAACAAAAAGTCTGACATAGGCCAACATGTCATATCCTAAGAACAAAGAAATCTGAGAGTCTTGTTATAATCTCACCACGCCTTTTGATTACAAAGCCTGAGCAAACTTGAGAACAATTTTATCAGTTTAGAAAAGTAAGAACTATGTAGAGGCAGATGTCAAAATAGAACATCTCAGACTGTGCTGCTGGTTATATACCCTTTTCTGGGGACTGCCAACAGTGTGAAGCTGCCAGTCTGTTAATGTTAATTAGCTGGAGGCCTGAAATAATGAGGCAAAAAAAGGAGAAAAAAATCAAACTAAATTACACAAAGGTTTACAATGAACATTAAAATCTATGCATATGAAATTTACATCCATGATTATATTTGGATAAAGATGATGGATAGTGAAGACAATTATTGATTTACTTTGCAGTTCCATTAGATAAACTGGCCACTTTACTCCTATGAAATGTAATTTTCATCTATTGCTTAAAAAGCAATGTGAATCACAAATTCCTGGACAATATTAAGGATTATTTCAGTGCAGTACACTTAAATTGCATGTAAATGCAGAAGTGGTAAAGTCAGCAGAAAGACAACGTAGCTATTGATGATTTGCTACATAGGTCCCCTTCACAAAATAGTAAAGGAGATGTTACCAATAAAAATGTAACATGGACATATGAATGATGTCTAGTTTTGGAGAGGCAGCAGGAGCTGGGAGCTAGCTTTAATTGCACTAGATGGACATTCATTCTTGCAGGCAGCAGCAAACTATTGAGGAGTCACCTAAAAAACCTCTTGAAAGGGCTTGACTTGACTTATTCCACTCACATAAAGTACCCCCATTGCAACATACAAGTCAGAAGAAATGTGTTTTGAATTTGCTTAATGCACAACAGCTTCTCTTTCAAGTCTCAGATTATCCTACCGCTTAAAGCCACTAATGCTTACTTTTTGCCCTCATGATGAAAAGGACTCTGGAGATGTATTCAAACGCTTTAGAAAAAAAATTAGAGGGGGGTTAGGAGATTAGCAGCTTAAGGGAGTTACCAAGTTGATCTGGGGTCAAAATATTATGAAAGAGATAAATAAAGACAACCAAACTATGCAATAGATGAACATGTTTTTATATCAAAATATTGCAGATGTTCCAAATGTTAGAGTCCATAAGATGACAAAAGTTCACGAACTTTATCTATTTTTCGCAAGAACAGGTCCCATCTGGCTGCAAATCCCTGATTTTTGCATCAGGTTTTTTCTCCTTTTGAGCATTTCTTGCTGTTTAGCAACTAGCATAGAGGTGGATTCCTGCCAACTGAAATACTGAAGTCTTCATAGAGATGATTGTGCTGACAGAAATGTCACTAAAATCATCCAGCTGTCATTGTTTGATAGGCAGGGTGCACCCTGGACAGGTCAGCGGTCCGTCACAGGGCTACAGAGAGGCAAATGAAGGAGAGACATTGCACAGACACAATTTAATGAGATCAATTTTGTGTAACCTAACATAGATGTTACCTTTATGGTATCTGCAAGCATCATTTTGTGTAGTTCCACATGTATGACTCAAATTACCACATTCAATTTCATAGATTAATTTAAAAAGTATTAACATTTTACCCAAAAGTATTTCTATTTCAGGTCATGTCTGAGCAAATTGTTAACATGTAGAGGTTTGAAATACCTTTTCAGACTAAAAAGGTGATTAAATATGTTGTCAGCCACATGGCTGCTGGAGACAATGACTTAATAACACTTTAATAATCTGCTGTGGCAAACAGTATGCCTACAGAAATACTTAAGATTCAAAATCTGAGATAATTTTACACTATCTTAAAATTATCATAATTTTTTGGATATTCATCCTCCGCCTATATGATATCCCAGAAGCATTTTGCTGTTAGTATAGAACTTGTATAGTTCCATACACAGTATATAATACACGTGCTGAAAAAAAAAGTTATTTTACATAATTAGAGCAGTTTTTTAGATTGTTAAATTGAACAATTATAAGAATTAAATTGCTTCAGGACCAAATGAGGGTTTCAAAATCATAACAAAATAAGACACTGAAATCATACCTTGTGTTCATCAAAGCACAGTACCGTATAGGAATGTGCTACTAAATGTCACTGCCTGTAAATGCTCATAACAGAAGGTGAAATGGATGCAAACCCAACTTCATAACTATTCAACATAAATAGTTATGACTTGTGTCTCCTGTTAAGCATTGTATTGCATTTTTTATGATTGACTGTTTGAAACAGCAAAGTTAAAGGTTTAATTAAGGGTTTTAAAATGTATTTAGGATATACACACTACTATTAAATGCAAAACACAACAGCTTACAATATTTTGAAACAAAAATTAAAACTGTACAATTACTTTCTCTGCCTCACAGATGAAACCTCAGTTAGTATGCCCGGACAAATTAAAAACACAATAAAAATTTTCAGGACTTTGTGCAAATCTTTTTTAAAGAGTTTCTGCCAAACTTACTGCCAATTTCTAGTTCACCCATGCTGTGAAAACCGGAAAAAACTATCCCAATAGTTCTAAGTTTGTCTTTTTTGGTGTCTATAAACATATTGTACTCAAATAACACTGACAAAATCAGCTCAATTTTTGAGCTGTAAGATTTAAACTGAAATTTAGGGACATGGTCCAGAGAATCAACACTCTGATGATGTGGTGATAGATCTAGTTTATAAATCACGTGTAGACATTGAAGGGAAATAGATTCAATATCTGTGTATAGTGACTAATAGTACTTGTAAGAATGTAAGAATAAGAATGTTAGAATATACAAAACTATACATAACATTTTGTAGATCAGCAACGGTAATAATAAGAATTAAATTTGAAACTTTTTTCTGAACCTGGCGAATATGAGACTTATGTTTTTTTGTAACTGTCTATATTTTAACCAATAGTACTAAAAGAAATTGGGAAATCAATAAGAAAAAGATCTCATCAGAATTTATGACAGATTAGGGTAATTCAAGATTGATGTTGATAAGTGTGAGATTAGCAAAACACCTTAAATTTGTAGGTTTTAATGTATCTTCATTTAGTAAGCTGTTACATCCCCAAAATGGATGTGATTTTGTTTTCTGGACCCCAAATAATCTCTTGCTCTGCCTTTAGGATTGGGTGCTGCTTCCTGGGTCTCAGTCCAATCAGCAAACACCTGCACCCTGTTTAAGGCCTGTGACGCTGGAATTGAGGGCCTCTAGGGCTAGGCCATTTGTCTGCCATACACCTTTGTGGTTGTTGTATGATTTAATGGCCTGTTAAGTTGCTGCTATGTAACCTGTTCAGAGGGTTTTTGTGTAGGGGAGAGCTGCCTTTTGTTTACCCCCAGTTTTCTCCTGTTTATGTGTTGGCTATGTAGGTTATTTTGTAGGATTGTATCTTTTGGTTTTCTTCTGAGTTAGGGAAGTTACCTTTTCTTTTCTTGTAGGGTGTTTTTGCTTGTTATTTTGGCCTGGGCTCTCCCTGAAACCAGAATAAACCTCTCTAAATGCCTTCTGACTCCTGCATTCACTGTCTACATCTACGTTGGTCCCTTAAATCTCCTAGACCCAGCGAGAGGACGTAACATAGCAAATCCACCAAGATGCTCTCTGCAATTATCTTTACGGAAAGTGCATATTGTGTTCCTGCCTCCACTATGGTGTTCCATTTTTTCGCCTGTATTTTGCTTTTCATTTCCAAATTTCTATCCCTTTTCAAGTTCACTCCATCTCCTCTCCAAAGTCTGTCTCTCATACTCACATCCAGTCTAAACCAATGCAGCCCAGTTTGAAAGGAAAGATTCTGTTGTTAGCTGTGTTTAGGACCATGTATCTAGCATCTACAACCTCAGGTGATATAAGTGCGTAATTAATAAACTATATTTGGTCCTGAAGTTCCACCAAGGGTTAGCTAAAGGCTATCGCTGGTTTAGCAACTTGGTCCAATTTAAAGCTGGCAAAATGGAAAAAAAGGAAAAGTCGCTGAATAGCAACTTACGTACTTAATCACCAGTGAAGGGGAGGTGGTTTAGGGTAGCTGCTCACATTCTCTGTCCTTTATAAGAGCTTAATGGGTTTTAGTTAGGGTGAGAGAAGTGTCTCTGTGCTTAGTTTTGACCAAAGCTCATGTTTCACGTTTCGATAATAGCTTAAGAAAATTGAGTGCAGCGACATTTTCTGAAGTAAGCTACCAATAGTAAGTGTTATCTTACAAATGGGTCTGAATGGATTTAAAAATAGTCATCTAAACAGAACAAAATAAGATGGTGTTGGAATTGCACATTTAATCCCCTGTACGAAATTTAAGGGGAAAAAAGTGTTTCAGTTTCAAGAATTGTTACAGGTACTGTACATAATCTAAATGCTGTGATGTGAAAGTAGTTTAAGGCCTTATTATTCATTCATTACAGCAGCTTATTAACCAGATCATTATGGCTTGTCTGGGATAGCAACATCTGTGCATAACATACAGCATTGAAACTTATCCACTGGCTATAATAATGACGATATGCATTTGAAGCTAGTGATGTGACTCCCTCAACAGAGGGCTTCTTTGCACTGCAGCCAGAGGCTTGCCTCAGGTCACAGTTTCTTCATGTGTGGAGTGGATAGTCTTCAAAACATGTAAGGACCAGGCCAGTTATCAAGAGGGCTCCTCAAAAACCAGGTCTTTACTTTATTCTAAATTATGCAGAATGAGACCTAATCATGTTTGAACTCTTGAGGATTTTTCAGTGGAAAAGGGCTATTGCATCAACCTTTCTGCTTCTTTAAGTTCTTCTTTATGTTTCACAGTAAGCTAACCTGAATTTTTCCAGTGGTACTTCCATATAGGTTTTCTTATCCGAAGTTAAACAAATGAGATATATACAGTGGTCTGCAAAAGTTTGGGCAACCTTGTTAATTTCCATGATTTTCCTTCATAAATTGTTAGTTCTTAGGATTAAAAAAATCAGTTAAATATATGATATAGGAGACAAACACAGTGATATTTGAGAAGTGAAACGAAGTTTATACCATTTACAGGAAGTGTGCAATAATTGTTTAAACAAAATTAGGCATGTGCATAAATTTGGGCACCACAATAAAAAAAAAAAACTCAATATTTATTAGATCCCCCTTTTGCAGAAATAACAGATTCTAAACGCTTCCTATAGCTTCCTAAGAGAGTCTGGATTCTGGTTGGAGGTATTTTGGACCATTCCTCTTTACAAAACACCTCTAATTCATTCAGGTTTGTTGGTTTCCGAGCATGGACAGCTCTCTTTAAGTCACACCACACATTTTCAATAATATCCAGGTCTGGGGACTGAGATGGCCATTCCAGAACGTTGTACTTGTTCCTCTGCATGAATGCCTTAGTAGATTTTGAGCAGTGTTTAGGGTCATTGTCCTGTTGAACGATCCAGCCCCGGCGCAGCTTCAGCCTTGTCACTGATTCCTGGACATTGGTCTCCAGAATCTGCTGATATTTGTTGGAATCCATGCATCTCTCAACTCTAACAAGATTCCCAGTCCCTGCACTGGCCACACAGGCCCACAGCAGGATGGAACCACCACCAAATTTTACTGTAGGCAGCAGGTGTTTTTCTAGGAATGCTGTGTTGTTTTTCCTCCATGCATGACGCCCCTTGTTATGTCCAAATAACTCAATTTTAGTTTCATCAGTCCACAGCACCTTATTCCAACTTGTCCAAATGTGCTTTAGCATACCTCAAGCGGCTTTGTTTGGGATGTGGGTGGAGAAAAGGCTTCCTCCGCATCACTCTTGCATACAGCATCTCCTTGTGTAAAGTGCGCGTAATAGTTGTACGATGCACAACGACTCCATCTGCAGCAAGATCATGTTGTATGTCTTTGGTGCTAGCCTGTGGGTTGACTTTGACTGTTCTAACCATTCTTCGCTTCTGTTTATCCGTGATTTTCCTTAGTCTGCCACTTGGAGCCTTAACTTGAACTGTGCCCGTGGTCTTCCATATTCTGACTATGTTCCTAACTGTCGAAACAGACAACTGATATCTCTTAGACAGTTTTCGGTATCCTTCCCCTAATTCATGATAGTGAACAATCTTTGTTTTCAGGTCATGTGACAGTTCTTTTGAGACTCCCATGTCGCTACTCTTCAGAGAAGATTAACAGAGGAGGGAAACTTACATTTGCCCCCCCTTAAATACTCTCTCATAATTGGGTTAACCTGTGTATGTAGGTCAAGGGTCACTGAGCTTCTCAAACCAATTTTGAGTTCCAATAATTGGTTCTAAAGATTTTGAAATCAGTAAAATGACAACAGTGCCCAAATTTATGCACATGGCTAATTTTGTTAAAACAATTATTGCACACTTCCTGTAAATGGTATAAACTTTGTTTCACTTCTCAAATATCCCTGTGTTTATCTCCCATATCATATATTTAACTGATTTTTTTTATCCTAAGAACCAATGATTTCTGAAGAAAAATCATTGAAATTAACACGGTTGCCCAAACTTTTGCAGACCACTGTATTCCACTCTGTGCAGTCGAATGAAATAAGAAAAGTATAAGCAAAAAAGTATTAGTTTAAACATATATATTTTTCCCCTCATAAAATTAACTAATACATACAACACTCATCCCACTCTTGAACACTATCATCAATTGAATTGTTTACATAACTAATTAAAGTAAACAATTTCACACTTTTGCCGAAATTTTGAAGCTTAGACATGAATGCAAAACAAATTAAAGCAACAACTGTGTCCTGCAGTGTGGAATAGTTTAAGTTCCATTGTCATCCAACCTCAATTGGTGCTAACAGCCCTAAATACAATTATTTGAGTTATAAATCTAAAACAGCAGATATAAAAATGGTTCCAAGATGTTGGTGCATACGTACATCTATGAGTGAATTGTGAGCAGGTACCTGTGTGAAGGGCTGTAATGTCATCCTAATAAGACCATTATTTCTTTACACAATCTCATTGTTACAAAGACTAAGCACTCCCTAAATTCTTGGGGGCTTGAAGAGCAGCGTGAAAGATCAGTAAACTATACCATATATCCCATTGCAAAATAAATGATTGGGTATTTCTTTCTTGATTTCTTTTTTTTTTTTCAATTTATTTATTGTGGAAGAAAAACATAACAGTAGTTTACAGATAGTATAGAATATGTTGCCCTTGCATTTTTTTAAAACATTTTTTTTACATACAGTACCCAATATCTCTCATTTATAGTGGTCAAAGAAATAACTCATACACTCATACACACATGCACACAAACACACACCGAGAAAAAATAAATAAATAAAAATAAATAAAATAATAATAATAAAAAATAAAATAAAATAAATAAATAAACAGGGCGGGGTGGGGAGTTGTCCAATCATATAGTTAGATGGTAAGATGTTCAATGATTTGCAATAATTCACAAAAGAGCCCCATTCCCTAATTTCTAATATGCTTTTACTATTAATTCTTTTTTTTTTTTTCATATGGTATCAATAGAATGACCATTTGGGATGATCCTCCATTAGTAATTTGTAATACGTGTAAAGTTGGCTATGTAAGGAAATGAATAGGGTATGAAAAACACAGGTATAGAATTATCTCTTTATTCCATATTAGATTACATTTTAGGCTGCAGGTACAACTCCACTCTCTGGGTACCATGAAAGACCTGTCGCAGTAGCTGATTAATTAACATAATATCACCGCATCCATTTAAGTACTCTCTAATTACCTTGACCTCTGTTTGAAGGTCAACACAATAATAAAGAGGAGGGCAGAATTAATTATAAAAACAGTTGCCTGCAGAGTCCAATCTGCTTTAAGTACAACCCCTGTTGGTAAAATATAATGTCATAACTGTTACAAAATACATTCAATTAAGAAGATTATACCATTGAAGATACACCTCCATAAAGCACACTGTAAAAAAAAACAAAAAACAATAATATGCCTTAAAATGATGATATTAAAAATATGTAACAAGAAAAACAATGAATCGGTGTAGATTTAAAAGGAATGTATTGTAAAAAAAACAAAACAATGAATAATTGTTCATTTTACAGTCTCAGTTTCTTTGTAGAATTGATATGTTACTGTATTATAAAGATTAAAAGATGGTATTACCGGAACCAATGCAATACAGTTAAATTTACAATATAGCTTATTTTAAATAACTTAAACAAATAGTATATAAATAAAAAAATAAATAGTATCCATTCCGTCCATTATCAATACCGCTTATTCCCTGTTGGGGTCGCGGTGGTCAACGGGCAAGAGGCGGGGTACACCCTGGACAGTCCGCCAGTCCATCGCAGGGCAACACACAGGACATACAAGGACAAACAACCAACCACTCACACTCACTCCTAAGGGCAATTTCCCCAATCTCTAATCAACCTAACATGCAGGTTTTTTTTGGACTGTGGGAGGAAGCCGGAGAACCCACGCAGAACATGCAAACTCCACCAAGAAAGGTCCTGGTTCCCCCGGCATTCGAACCCAGAACCCTCTTGCTGGGAGGCGACAGTGCTAACCACCACACCACTTTGCCGCCCGCGGTAATAGTATACCATTTTACAAATTAAATTGTTGTGATTTACAGTTAAATGCCATAGACCTAACTACGATAACTTGAAAATTAGAGAATCAAACATGTTTGGAACTGAGACCTTAGGCTAGTAAAACTGCATGGTCAAAAATATATTTTTACACTAGATTGACAACTCTTTATCTGTTAATCAGTTCCCTATTTTTTGTATGACATTATAGTTATATTAAGGCTATAATATGATTTTATCAGGCATTTAATGTTTTAAGTTTTAGTTTATACAGTATTTGGTTAAAAGCACAGCCCATTGGAGACATGGGGAGTAAAACGATGAGAGAAGAAGAAAAAAGGACGGTGGTGTCGCCCTAGTAGAAGCTCACTGCAATGGGGGAAACAGAAGCTTTCTTTGTGAAGTTCGATTGGACATTCTGAATTGCCCTTAGGAGTGTGTGGTTGCTCGTCTGCTTTCAGTAAAATTCAGAATGTCTTATAATAAGGCTTTTACCATTTAATAATGCTGATTATTTACTGATTTTCAGTCAATTTTAATGGGATTAAAATATGCAACCTCCGTACGTACATTGTACAGGAAAAAATGTCTTTAATAACATAGTCATGCTAATTTGGCTGAAAAGGGATGTTGAATTTACCAGTTTAGCATGTAATTTTAAGAATGTTCTTTTGTAAAGGATGACAGTTTTACATTGTTGCATTTACAGGTTGTTCTGTTTATTTTTTTAACAATATTATTCTGGCAACAGCAGCTGCCAGTTTTTTACATAAAAAACAGGCGTTTTTTCTTACAATGCACATTATATATACATGCACTCATCTGAGAGCATTCAATGCAGCACTGGAAGGGTGAAATTTGAAAAAAAATATTATATCAGGTTATTTTTCAAAGTGTATCGCTTATGTCACTTTCACTCTTCTTGACCAACTACTGAACTCTGTCAGCTGAAACATTACTCTACTACTTAATAGCACATAAAAAACAACTTCAGATTTGACTATGGAATACATCTCATTGCCATTTTATTTATAGAACTAAAGCTTTTAGCACAAAAACTTCCTTTTGAGGTCATTTTTGTGATAATCTAAATATAAATGGTCTACTCTATACGTGTCTAGTGTCTGCACTAGTTCACTTCGGAATGTAAATGCTTCTTTGAAAACTAACTTCTTTCAAAAAAAGGAAACTTAGGTTGTTTTTGTGTGGTAAATGTTATGAAGTACATTTCCTAGTTTTAACTGACTGTCATTAACTGTCTTGCTTTGTAAAATATTAAATGTTTTGAAAAAGAGGTGCGTTTTAAGGAAGGTGTCAAGGATTTTATTTTTTATTTTTTGTCAGAATATTGAGCTGAAATCTATGAAGAGCAGTCTTTTACAGTTACCAGGGTGTTCAAGAAGGCGCAGCATTGCATGGAGGTTAGTGGAAATGGCATCCTCGATGGAATAGTTTGCCCTGTGAGAGAACTCGTGGGGTCTAATGATGGATGTCTGGATGTCAGAGCCCAAGCCCATGGTTTGCAATATCTGTTGGATTGGGAAGGATGTGTCCCTGAAGAGCGTTCCGGGACCTCCTGTGATATCGTCGTGGATCCAAAGCTCCTCCAGCAATTTCCATCTGGTAGTTATTGTTTATATTAATTCTTATAGGTCACTGGGTGCTGGCTGGTTTTCTTATTTGATCCAGTACTCTCAAAACCCGTCCGTCAACCCGACAGTCAACAAAGTATCAGTATCTTTTGAAAAAGAAATACAATTTTTATAGATTTCTTTTTTTAAAATGAGGAAGAGTATGTTTCTTAAACTCATCTGGAAAATAAGTGCAAATACAATTATTTGTACTAAAGGATAACTCGTTTGAGGTATAAGATTTTAGCCAAAAACATGACCACCAGAATGTGTGTGCTGACACACCTACATACATAAACACATACTTTGAGATTGATAAGGACTAAGGATAGATAAAACTGGTCTAAATAAGATTAGTATGAACAAGACAATGATTACAACATAAAACTTAATAAAGTTATAGTTCACTATTAATACTGACAACACTGCCAAACCAACCAAATAGATTGTCATTCTTGCTCTTAAATCAATTGCTCAACATTATCACGTTTGCATTTCTCACCTCCTTCCCTTTCCCACTGTATTTTACCCATTGAGTTTCAAATGTACAAATATTTCTCAATAGTTACTGAAGTACTACAAGCAGTATTTTTTTCCAGCAAGCTAGCTGGCAATCTGACACAGAGTAAAGGCAAGGAATGAGATCATTGGGGCTCAGGACATAAGATAGACAGAAAGGAAACAGGAAAGACAGACCTATGAAGCTGCTCAAAATGTATATGTGCTGTATTATGTCTTTCCAAGCACCATTAACCTATCAATCATGGACGTTTGTTTAGAGAAAAAGTACAGCTTTAAACAACTTTTTGCAACAAAAAAAAGAAATCACATTTACATAAATAATTTGACTGAAAGCATGGCAACATTGTGATTTCTTTTTAAAATTCAGCTTCATAAATAGCAGCACTTAAAATAATGTAACAAAATATTATTGTTTGGATTGAATACTTTTTCAAAGCTTATCTGTGAGCCTGACAAAATCCATCAGAACTTAATCAATTGCTTATTCACATAGGAGAATGAAGGAGTTAAAAGCTCCACATTGACTATCTTAAAAGAATCTAGGGTAATATTTAATGGTGAAGGAATTTTCTGTTTTCATTTTTTTCTCTGAGTAAGAGTGATCAAGGGAGAGAGAGGGGAAGAGAGAGAGAGAGAGCAGTCCCTGATTGCTGCATTTGGAATAAGGATTCACCAGTTAGATGGGAGACAGATGAAAGAAAGAAAGATGGGAGATAAGTGGAGGAGGAGGAGAGGTAGAACTGTGAAGTGCTGACATCGGTTGAAGGTGAAAGAGATAAGTGAAGTGAGGGAGTAAAGTAAGAACAAGCAAAGAAAAAGATTGAGGTGAAAATAAAACCAGAGTCTAGATAGGACTGAGAGTAGAAAGTAGGAGGTAAGTAAAAGACATTTTGTGGGACACACAGGAACAAAGAAAAAACACAGATATGGAAATAGGATGTGTCATTGAAGGAGGGAGCAAGGGGCATTATACAGAATAGAATCTAACATGAGTTGACATTCCAAATGCAGATGAAGGCGAGAAAAGGGGTTTTGCCAGAAACAATGGGCTTGGAGAGGAATAACATGAAAAGAGGGAAAGAATGAAAAGAGAAGATGAAATGCTTAGAAAAAAAAAGCCTATGTCCGTAACTTCGCATGTAAAATTTAAAGGAGTTTCAATGTTGAATACAGTTTAAAAATATCTCCACCCATATTCCTGTTCAGGAACTCTTACTTGAGTAACTTAAGTAAAATAAGTGATAAGCAATTCAAACAGTAAAGCAAGGAAAATTCAGTTCTGATTATATAATTCTGTTGAGAAGTGATGACTGATGACAAGTGAGTTGTCAGATGACAGAGTATTGGAACGGCTGCGTGTCTGCCATCTGAGGCGCTTTTTTCGTGGTCATTTTCAGAAAGCCTCTATCCAATTCATACTGACTTGTTTGTTCTTTTCTGTAAAACACTACTACAACACAACCCTTCCAACTGCCTCAAAGGAGGAATTAGCATCATTGGCCTCAAAGTCAGTAATCCAGTCACTAAAGTAGACAAATATCATTTAATGTGTATGCCAGCCAGAAATATGTATTTTCTCATGTGTCTGAAACTAAAATAGTCTGTGGATGCTCTTAGACATCTGTGATGTAACATAATGCCACCAGAGTCCAACACAGCAAATGCCCTTGTTTGTTCTCTGGCACAAGTCCCAGTATGGATCTGCTGTGACCCAGTAAAAACATTTTAGTTTTAACACGCCCTTACATTTGGGAGGCAACTTATTCAGATTGTAACTTTGCGATAATAGAAGACCTTGGTGCATATATAGTGGCACTTCCCCATTCATTAAAGGAAAATAACAGAGCAATTTAACAAAGATATCTTTACTACATGCATTAAGTACAAACACATCTTTTTCGTACTGATTTCACTTCATCCTGAGTAAATGTTGAATTTAAAGCTAACACGAATGTTACATGCATTCCACTTCAACTTCAAATCAAGAATGTGTTGCAAATGCAGAATTATAAAATAATTGCAGAATTACGCAATAAATTGATAATTGGGAGGCAAAACCATATAGCTCTCTTAACATGACGCAAAAATAAATTGTATTTATTTGCATATGTAAAAATAACTACTGAAAAAGGTTATGATATTGCTACCATTTTGAAGCATTATTGTCTGAAACATTTCTCAACACAAATACCTTTTTGCAAACTAATCAACTTTGTGATCATAAGTAGAACAAGCTTCCCTCCTTCCCTTTTGCACAAAAAAAACAATGCAAGGAAATCAACACTGTCCGAGTAGAGTGCATTGGTTTCTTACCTTCTTTGCAGTACTTCCCCTTGAAGCGGGTGTGTGTGCAGTCACAGTGTACCTCTCCGAATTGAATAGAGCAAAACCCTCCATTGAAGCATGGGTTTTGTTTGGTGCAGAGGTACTCCAGGTCGCTCTCAATGCCCTGGCTGTTTAACAGAGTTGGCGGCATCTCCCCAACCTTCAGATTGGAGATTAAGCCCTGAAAGGGTGGCTCGTACTTCACTGTGCTCGATGTCAACGCAGACAGGCGAACATCTGGTGGGATTCCACCCACAAACAGGTCACTGACCACCGCCATTTCCTTCCTCTTTGACTTGACCTCAGCCACCTTTGTCTCCCCGTCCACCATCAACAGGGTCTCGCGAAAGTTGCGGGTGAGCAGGACCATGTGCCAGCGGTCATCATTCACCTGTGTCTCCATGAGCAGAGTGGCAGGCTCAGCACAGTGGATGGCAAACCGCAACTTGAGACGCCCGCCAGCAATCAGCAATTCCAAGAAGTCACAGTTCCCACCATCGTCCAGATAGAGTACCGATGCTTGGCTAATGTTGGTCTTAAGACTGAAGCTTAGCTCTCCCACTGATCCAGCTTCCCAGCGCCCATACCGTGCATACTGGCCAGGCGCGCCGCCAAATTCCAACATGTGCACCGGCCTGAGTATGCTGAAAAGGGCCACAGACCACAGGGGCCAACAAGGGTATCTTGACCCTCTCGTCATGCTAAAAGTTCCAAATTCTCCCCTTATCTATCAGTTGCCTTGAGGGTCAAGTCGACCAAAGAGCTATGGCCTCTTAAATAATAGTTGAAAAAAATTATAATAACTATCGCAAAATACCTGACCTATAATAAAAAAAACAATCCTAACACTAGCCCAAATAAAAATTATCTGACCAGGAAGCAGTTTCTACTGTGCTCTCTGGTGCTCTAATTCTTGCCCTTATCCTGACTCTCTCCTTTGTCTCTCCATCAGTTGGTGTCTCCAGGACAAAGGACTAGCAGGAGAGTAAAAATCAACTGATATTATAACAATTTTACCATAGCACTTTCTTCAAAAGCTTTTCATCTATTCTCAAGATACAAAGCCTGTGTCTAGAATCTAGATTTAGATGCAATATGAGCTTTAGCCAACAGATTGAAAAAATATGATCTTTAAGGGTAGCGTGAGGAGAAGGGGAAAGATCGCAGAAGAGTTGACAGTTATCAGAGCCTTGTGGAGTTTGCAGGAGCATGTGTTGAAATCATTGTTTTTTTCTTTTTCCCAGCAAAAAGCCAATCTTCTCACAAACTTTACAGATCTATGCAGATATGGGTTCCATGGTAACAAGGGCAGGGGAATATCTGTAAGAAAAGAGAAACAAAGAACATTATTAATTGAAAACAAACATTTGTGAGATTTCCACTTCAGCAATACAGACCACAACACCAATGGTGTACAAATAATTGATTAGGTTAATATGGCTTTTTAGATCTGTCACAAGGGTGGATCTTAGGGAGGACTCAGTCGCGGAGATTGGTGAAAACAGGGTTTATTGTTACAAAAACACACTCAAAAAGAGTGGACGTCCAGACAAAGTTCGAAACAAGGCTGTGACAAAACTATGAACAAAGTATCAAATCAAGATTAACCAGACTGTGAACACAAAATATCAAATAAAGTAAACAAGGCTATGGCAAAGTATCAAATAAAGATTAACAAAACTCTGGCAAGGCTGTGACAAAAACATGGCTATGGCAATAAAGTAAACAAGACTATGGCATGGCTGTGACAAAACAAACCTTACGTGGCGAAGGGTGACGAAATGACGAAAACACACTGGCACAGGACATGGGAAACGAGGACGATTTAAACACATGAGGGAAGGGAACCCCAGGTGTACACAATAGGTAATCAAGACATGACGAGAAACCAGACATTTCCCCAGACGTGACAAGATCCCAGGAAGGACTTGAACTAAACTAATGGTTATTCAGCTTGGCTGCTTGCATTTAACAGTTTCCAAGACAGTGCTTGGAGCTGACAGATATGAGCTTTTTTGATGGGTGTGGTATACATTTGTACATCGCACATTTTGAACTTGGCACAAACACTTCGCACATACATACGCAAAAACTCTCTCACACACATCAAATGTATTGCAGAGTGCTGCAGAGTCAATACTTGTGTGAATAGTTGATCTCGAACTGGGCGTCTGACTGAATCCCTAGGCACTCATTCTTGAATGGGATTTAATTTAACCAAGAATAAAGGGAAACAACATTTGTTTAATATTCATAATTTATTATCGTGCAATAAGTCAAAATCATTGGCATGTAATCTTCTGCCTGCTGTTATCAGGCATATTTGATTGAGTAAAACAAGGTTTTGAGCAGTTTTTTACCATTAAATGATGCAAAAGGTTTCTGATACAAAATATCCTCTCTAGAGCGTTGATGTTTTTGGGCTGTCGCTGGGAAATACAGACTGTCACCTTCCACCCCTCCAGGACCTTGAAATGTTTTTTTATTTTTATTGCCACTCCATTTCTCGAGCAGTGTTGTTGGGATCATTGTCATGCTGGAAGACTCAGCCATGTTCCATCTTCACTGCTCTCAATGACAGGAGGAGGTTTTGGCTTAATATCTCACGATACATAGTCCGTTCATTCTTCCCTAATATGGATTTGCTGTCATGTCCCCTTTGGAGAAAAACAGCTCCAAAGCATGATGTTTCCACCCCCATGTTTCACAGTAAGTATGGTGTCCTTGGGATACAACTCAGCATTCTTCTTCCTCCAAACACGGAGATTTGAGATTTTGGTTTCGTCTGATAACATGATATTCTCCCAGTCATCATCCAGATTATCTATATACTCTCTAACAAACTTCAGATGGGCCCGGACATGTACCGGCTTAAGCAGGGAGACACATCTGGCACTCCACAGTTGATTTGTTCACACCAACCTAATCTTCCTCAGTAGGAGAACTTGTACAATCGGTGGCTGACTAAATACTTTTAAGCCCCAAAGTAGGTATACATGAAAGAGAAGGAGGGAGGGCAAGATAAATGCAAAGAGCAAAATAGACTATTTTGTGAAATATAAGATAGAATTTAATCAAACCCATGGCATTTTAAATTGGTCAGGGTGAAGTCGACACAAAACATATCAAGGGCACTCTCTAATATTAGCTGGGCAGAAAAGTAAAAAGGGAAAGTGTACCTTTGAAAAAACAACAACAAAATAAAACAGAAAATGAATACTGGTGGGTTGTACACTCGTAAAAGTCACTGTTTGATTCCTTAATTTTAAACCACTTCATCAGTACAGTAAGCTGAAGGCATGGGTCCACATTATGATATTTCACAATAGCAGAGTTACAAAGAATATCTTCAAATGAACCTTATTAAAAGACTCTGTCAGATTCATAACATGTTGATAACTTTGTTCTTATACTGACTCATCTTTGCAGGCCTCCCTAATTAATGTGTGAAAACACAGACAGAGGTGAAATGGAAACATAAAAAATGTATATAATGCCGACAGCTAATGGTTAATCTACTGGAGTGAAAGTTAAAAACAAAATTCTCAGGTGGAGGTATAGCAGCAAAAAGTCATTGTGAAGAAACAAAAACTAGTTATAGTCTTCTTGGCAGAGAATGATATAAGAAACAGATATTGGAATAATGGGAGCTTATTGGAGCTCATTGCGGGTGATGTGAATGCAATACCTGGTAAAGGATGCATTGGGGAGGGAGTATAAAAAGACATGGTATGATTTAAAATCTGACAGAAAATAAGGAGGAAAAGATTATACAACAGAATAGTATTTAAGTAATAATCAGGATGCTGGACCTTGAGGTCAATGAATGATCATTTTGGCAAAAAACATTGTGCTCAGGCACAATCTTTGGTATCAGTAATGGCAATGCTAACCTCTCTATTTTGAAGTGGGAAAAGGCTTATACAGGCTGAAATCAATGTTTTTTTGTCAACGTTTCTCACATTTTAATCAAAGGATAAGTAAGTTTGAATTCTAAAAAAAATTGACAAAAAAGAACACAAGACAAACACTTGTTTTGATTGAACATATCAATATTCAAATGTGTATTAGCTAACTATTGTATGTTTGTAGGTTTGATCATAAATCCGGGATGACAAAACATTTGTAAACAACATTGAACAGCATAAACTTCACTTTCCTTATTGTACTTATATTTACATTTTCTTGAATAGAATTATGATACAGATACATCAAACTGTTTAAGTAAGTGAAAGTTCTGGCCTCTGAGGATATATGGCAATCATGATCTCAAAGGTGAGAAAAGCTTGGCAACATAGATAGATTTGGGAGAGCAGATTAGAAAATGGAAAAGCTGTGTCAAACAACAAAGAAGGAAATATCCTACTGGGGCCATTTTTCAATTGGTGATATTCATTTTGATAAAGAACAAAAATATATAAAATGCTAGGGATGCAACCTTTCAAATGTTGTAAATTGAAAATGCAATAAATGGGCCATTTCAAAAAGAACAACAAAGAACTTTCTGTGCAATGTTTAATCATTTTCTAGTTTTTACCCAACCACGTGTACAAATGGGACAGCTGATGCGTTTCTTTAAAGGCACTGTGTAAAAAAAAAGAAAGTAAAATATAACAATAAATTTAAATTGCAGTTATTGACAAAGTTGGAAAAAGCCAATCTACCATGCAGTGTTTGTTTATTTTCTGCGCTGGAGCAGGAGAAGGGAGAGAAGGAAGCAACTGAAATGGCAGTAGCTAACAAAGATAGATGAGAAAAAAAAATGTGAAAAGCAAAGGGATTACAAAAATTTCACAAACATTATTGCCTTTACAAATATTGTATTAAACACCATCCAGTTCCACAAAACAGCTGGACTAACTTCTATACAGCATATACGTAAAATGACAGGAGTAGATATCCATGAAATGTCTTTATATTAATGTCAGCTTGTGAACCGTTTAGAAATGGGACCTGATCAAAGAAAAGTTGTATCGTTTTATGAATGTCTATATAACTTTTTCCCTCTGATCGCAATACTGTCTGTCATGAATGCAGGACTGGGCAAAGTAGAATCTTCATTGAACATTGAATCTATGTTCAATGTTGTGTACAAATGTTTTGTATATATATATATATATATATATATATATATATATATATATATACAGCAGTCACTACAAAACTTCATAATACTCTAAAGAGTATTACGCTACATCTACACTGTACAGTAAACATTTTGTTGCTTGTTGAATTTTCCTAAGATGAGCCAATGTTTGGATTTTACAAGAGAGAATTATCCTCTTTCCCTTTGGCACAATACTGTCTTGATTTACCAAAAATATCTTACTAAAATAAGGTGAAGTAGAATTAGAATATTGCACAGACACTGGTTTATCACGAAAATTCACTGAGGCATATACTGTATGTGTTAGTGTGGCTACTGTAACTGTCAGGGAGTTCAGTGTTGCCACTATATTTTTTTTCTGCTCTGGAGTGAGTTTTGATGCATAAATATGCAATATGCCTTGGCATAAATGTGTGTTCTTGATTTGAATCTATGTCTTGCGGAGCTCCACCTTGGCCCCAGGTCTTTAGATTCCCCACAGAAAAGCCCACACCTGTTGTTTGGAGTAGTGCCAGACTTTTATCCTTTTTCCTCTACAAAACTAAGTTCATAGACAATTAGAGGGAGTTTGGCTTGAATAATTCACCATTCATCAAAGTCACATGAAGTTTAAAGTTGTGCCCTTTAATAATTATTTACCAGGTGGGGACATTTGATTTGGAATTCTAAATAGGACAAAAAAAAACACTTAGTGCCATAAAAACTGTTGATATATGTCAAACATGTATATAATATAAAACTTTACACAGAGAATAAAAGGGGTGTAGCTCACATTAGCTTTCCTGTGGACTGTATATCAATGCATATGCATGATAAAGCTTTCAAATGAAAACAAATATACTCATAATATAAGCAAGATGAGCCAGCCCATTAATCCTGTTCTGTGAGAAGCTAACCGGTGTACCATCAGTCAGCATGAAGCTGCTGCTGCTACTGCTGTGCTCTAATTAACCAGAGCAGCATGCAGAGCCACTTTCAATATTCCCGGTCAAGATGGAAAACAAGGACTCAATAAAATGTATTTTTAAAAAGTTGGAGGTGAGGCAAAAGCAGAGAGGAACATGACAAAAGGTTGTTGCCATGATACTTCAGATACCCTAAAATGGGGATTATTGTTCTTTTTTTAAAATAAAAAAGGTAAGAACAAACAAATATGACAAATATTTGTGTAAACCGCACATAAGAGGTCATAAATTTCACTATACAGTTTAGATATCAGAACCTCTCAGTTGGATAGCACAACCCTTCAATACTCATAATGACATTGAGGTCAAATGTCTTTGGAGAAGCCCCAATGTCCTCACAGAGAGGGAGAACCAGTATGGATTGAGTAGTTAAGTGCCGAATCTACCGAAAACCAGTGATTTTGTATGTTTGATATTATGTTTGGGGCAATAATTTGAGTAACTTGGAGGGAAAAACCTTTCCACGCTTCGGAAAAATACATTGTGTCTGTCCTAATATATATAAGTCTACCTTGATACAAGCGTGAGAGCAATATGATTAAAGCCATACCGACTCGGACGTAGGATGTGGGATTTAGTGAATACCTCAGGTAGCAGAAACCCGAGCAAGAACAGGAGCCATCATGGCTGGACAAACCCCTGCACGGCATGTACCACTGGCAAATAGCAGAAGTGGCTGATATCACAAAATCCTATCAATCCTGTCAATGGACCAAGCTGGACTGACAGATAACACAGATGCACCAATCACGGCGGCAGAGGAACGAGCCCTAAGCACAAAATCAACAGAGGCTGAAATCCACCACACTCGGCAAGACCGTCGATGCATGCTGTAGGAAGACACCACTGACACAATCCAGCACATAACGGTAGGTTGCAAGATGCTAGCAGGCATGGAACGCTATAACCAAGTGGCTGGTATATCATACGGGAACATATATGCCAAGTGTGGCCTGGAAGTCCCTAGGTCACAATGGTATATGCTCCCTTGGGTAGTTGACAGTGAGCTAAGATCTTCTAAACTTCCATATACAGACATACAAACTGATGATGGTTAACTAACCGGACTTTGTAGGGTGAAGGTGAGTGGAGAGACTCCCAATCTGGGGGAATAGCTCCAACATACCCCAGAAACAACATCCGAAATCTCTGCATGCGCAAATCTTTCTTGAGACCGTGCAGGACGCAGGACTCTCAAGCTCCCAGGCCTCTAGTGTAATCAAGCAATTATTCAACATCAGTTTACGATTTATGATTGGGATCATTGGCTAATAGTCACGAGTTATTGACTGAGGTCATTGTGACTGCATTCAACGTAGGTGTAAAGATGCTAATGGATCAGCTCAAAACCTTAAGCTTTACCTATTAGCTCTGTAGCAGGGAGATTATTAAGGACTTTAGAAGGACTTCTTCGGGCTCCTTTAGCTGTGAAATCTTGACAAGGTGAATCATGGGGGGTAAATGAATTTGCTCTGCAAGCTGAAATGTTAAGAATGTAATGAAAAGGCAGTCAGAGGACAAGTTGCTCAATTTATCAATCTTCTGCAGATTTGACCATATACTGATAGGTAAGGTTGAATAATTAATGGAACTTTAATTTCAGTCTTGATTTGAACTTTCATTTTGCTTCTAAAAATGCAGTGTAAAAATAAATACAAGTGCACTATGTTGACAGTTATTTCCTAAAATAATCCACTTAATTTAAGTGAGTAAAATCTACCATTTTCATAAGCAGACAGCATTAGATCAAAATGAAAAGGAATGTAGGTAAAAATGGATGTAAAAAGCACATACTGTATATGTCCATACAATAGTGAAATATACATTTTTTGTTTGTTTGTTTTTTTTTTGTTTTTTTTACTGCCAGTTAATGAAGATAGATATCCTCCCCTAAAATGTGTGTTTTGTAAAATTAACATATGTTGATGGAACTTCAATTCTGAATGATCCTTGTTTTCTCAATCAATCACATGTACAGTTTCAAGATCAAATTTTCAACATACATTTAAAATTTATATGAATAATCATGTCAAATAAGCCTTAAGAATATTACTCAATATTTATAAAAGAGGAACATTCAAAAGGTAGAGGAGAAAGAGGGACAGATTTCTCAAACTAAAATAGACAAATGGAAATAAATGCATGGATCCAGTGTCCTTATTACAATGATTATAAAAATAGGTCCCAATAATAAAAATTATCTGGCAGATAACTCATGATTTCATAAAGTAAATGTAGCATCATTTTAGCTCTATCCGAATAAGCTAGGAAGCTGTAAAACACCCACAACTGGCTGTCCACATCATTCCATCAACAACCTGATTCCTCTTCCCTGCCCACGTTCACAAGCACTGTCCCATCACCAGCTCACCAGAGCTCTGTTTTACATGATGATCATTCAACTATTGAGCCCTGTACCTTCCCTATTACTGCCCGTGTCACCGACAGACACGTTTTTCCTGCCATCAGAGCCAGAGGTAGAGATAACTCTACTAATTATTAATCACGTTCGACATTCACTGTTTAATCACTATGGACCCTGCTCTCCTCATGTCCGTGGGTGCGGCGTGAAACTGGGCAACCTGAGGCCTGAAAGTTGTTCGCCAGAAACAGCTACAACCTCCTAGGTTTGCCCTGGTATAGCTGGTCTATTGCTAATAAATCTTTAATCCTTGAGGGCTTCTTTGAATCACGGGAACTGGATTGCCTTTATATTTCTGAGACTTGACTGAGTGCTTGTGAGTCCAGTGCCTCACCTAGATGGTACATCATGGGTGTGGTTATTTCAACTCTCTACAGATGTCTGGCAGAGCAGGAGGAACTGGAACTGTTTTTAAGAGTGACTTTAAATGTAAACAAATATTGCTGTCATACTCCACTAGTTTAAAAAAGTTTTTGGCCTTCTAACACAGTGCTATGTGCCATGGTTTATCGGCATCATAAATATAACAGAGATTTTTTAACAGAATTTTTCTGTGTTCCTGGCTGATATTATGCCTAAGTATGAAAAGGTCCTTATTTCTTGGTGATTTTAACCCTTTAAAGCCTGATCCAAGATTAAAACAAAACAGAAAATGTTTTTTTTTTGTTTGAATGCCTTATTTGGCCTTTTAACAAAATATGTAAAAAGAAAAAACAAAAATAAAAGTTTTTATATTAATAATTTATTACTATGCGATAAGTCAAGATTAATTTTTGTGTAGTCTTCTGCCCCCTATTATCAGGTGTATCTCATTGTGTACAATAGGATTTTAAGCAAAGTTTTTACCATTAAATTATGCAAAAGGCGTCAGACGCAAAACTCTATGTATCAAATATGATACATTTGGCATTGTAGGGTTAACATTCGTGGGAGCTACCCCAAGAACCCACCGGCAAGAGATTTTTTTAACATTATTGAGTCTTTTAATCTGGTGCCGTCTGTACTTGCCCCTACACATGAATGTGGTCACACACTTGATCTTGTTTTATCTCAGGGTTTGCCTGTTTGATCTGTGATGCTTTATTCTTGGATCAAAACAAGCAAGGGTGTTGGAAAGCTGAAAGAAAATGGAAAAAACTCCAAGAGTCTGTCCAACTATTAAGGGATGGCTGCCATCATTACCAGTGCACAGTGAAAGAAGCGAAAAGAAGATAGTTTCTAAAATTGCTATTGTAAATAGCCACCAGCTCAGTGTGTTTTTTAAAAGTCATAAACTCTGCGCTGAATGCACCACAGACTGACGGCCTTGAGCCCTCCCCTGCACTGTCTGATCATTTCCTTCAATTTTTTATTGATAAAGTCACTTCATTGCAAGGCCTTGTTTCACCTCCAGCCACTGACCCATCAGGCTTTGTTGCTTGTGTTGCTACAATAGACAAATTTGAAACTGTGACCCTGCCTTTTGTTCAGTATACTGTTAATCATTTGAAACCCTCAGGTTGTTTTGCTGATATAGTCCCCACTTTTTAGGGAGGTTTTCAAGAAGTTGGACTTTCTATTTTAAAATTATTAATAGCAATCTATCCTCTGGAGTGGTCCCTATGAATTTTAAACATACTGTTTTGCAACCCGTACCAAATAAACCTGGGCTGGATCCCAGTGTGTTGACAAATTTCAGGCCTATCTCTAAAGTCTAAAATCCTAGAAAAGATAGTTGACTGTCAGCTCATGGAATTTTTAAAAATACATACAATATTCTTATTTTAACTGCAGATTTGAAATAGTAGACAATGACTTTCTGGTTATTCACTTGGAGCAGTGGGTGTGCATCAGGGGCCCAGAGCTTAAATGGTTCAAATCCTACCTCTAATATTGTCTGTGTCACCCTTCACAATTCCATGTCCTCAACTGCTCCCCTCTGATGTGGGATGCCACAGAGTTCTGTGATTGGCCCTCTTTTATTCTCCAAAATGTCATTATTGCTTGTTTTTTTCCTAAAGAAACACGCCATCTCTTTTTACTGCTAAGTAAGCAACACCTGACCTAAATCTTCATTTACGTAACAAAGGATCTTCTGTCAAGCCACTCTGAGACTGTCTCAATAACAATAAAGCATTGATGTCTTTAAATTTCTTAAATTGTAATTAAAAAAAAACAGAAGTCATGGTCTTTGATGACAACTCCATGAAACCCCTAGTTGAGCTTGAATCTTTAGAAAATTAGCACAATATTTCCAATTATGAACAACCTGGGGGTTAAGGACTGTCGAGGGGGCATGGTGCTCAGCTGCAGGATGGGAGTTGTGAGGAAGGCTCAGGGGAACAGTGCTGAAACCGCCACAAGGACACAGAACTAAAATGGTAAAATTAAGCTTTTTCTAGCAAAGGCAACTGCAAAAGATTAAAACAATAGTTGAACGATGTCATTTTTAGACGCGGTGAACCCCTTTGTGACATCCCACCTATATTATTCTAATGATCTTCCCATTTAGGCTTCACTCCAATGGTTGCCTTTCTGTTTGAGGATTTATTTTATTTGCTTTTAAATCTTTAAATCCTTAATTGGCCATGCTCCTAAATCATTAACCTTATATTAATAAAGACTCCATATTACAGTTAGATAATGTATGTAATTGTATATTTTGCACCATCTCACTGTTGAGAAAAACTCCCGAAGCTCAAAGGATCTACTTAGGTGCTCTTCAGACCATTTTAGCCAAAACAAGGTGCCCAAGAAAACACCCAAAAACTTAAAATAAGCCATTCATGCTATTCATGCTGTATACATGAGATGGTGTATGACGTCAGACTCCACAGGATGAAAATGGCCTTTTAAATACTTAATGGGGTCCATTACAATGTGTGTGAGATTTCAGTCAGCACAAATGGTAAAAAAAAACTATTTAGTTTTGGAATACAATGCAACCAACTGGGATGATCTGTGTGATGTTTAATGCATTTTCCTTTAGATAGCAATTTTGTTAATTTCCTTTAATAATTGAATTTTAACTCATTGACTGCCAGCCATTTTCAGAACAGAGAGTCGCTCACTGCCAGAGTTTTTTGAGAATTTTGACTGATTTTTCAAGAGCCACAGAATAGTTTGTGCTTTGACTATGTAAACACCGAACACACCAAAAGAAAGAGCAGACTCTCTTCTTTCATCAGGAAAAAAGATTTTGTTTCTACCTTATTCCGTTCTTCTTCGACGTGCGTCTCACCGGCGCCATTTCTCTCATAGCGAACCATTGCGTTTGTTTTTATTTGCTTACAATCTATGCTAATCTCCCATCAAAAGTGGCACAGCTACCTAGAGGGTAAATTTGTTAGTCAATACTCTGTCTAGAAGCCGATATTTACGGAAAAACTTTCGCCGATCGTCCCCCAAGTCACTCGCAATTGAAAAACATAAAAGACGTCTATAGACGTCTTTGGCAGCAAACGGTCGGATTTGAAAAGACGTCTATAGACGTCTTTGGCAGCGAATGAGTTAATAATGAATTGATGTAAGTCACTTTGAATCCATGCCATTTTTGCTGCAGACACGTGAGCATTTTTAGTGAAAAAAAGAAAAGATTGCTGTGTTGAAGTGTGAGTGTGAGCTGCTGTTTGGCTGTCTGTAGATGTTTTAGTAGAACGCACTGGGTTCACTGGCTAGGCCTCAAGACTTTCCATTCCAATTAACTTGCCCAGCTGCCCGCGGCTCTACTGGCCTTATCTGGGAGACAAAGGAGTAGGGGGAAGAAAGGTAGGTATGGGAAATGCTGCATACACAACACAGAAGTGTCCAAGAACCAAACCAGATGTGGTAGGATTAGAATGAACTCTATGGTAATTTTATCTCGAGTCTACTGCCACCACCTTTTAATTTCAACCTCTTCTAACCAACGCAAACACAACAAACACACATGCACAGCCACTACATTCACCCTCATTTAATGCTGTTCTCATCAGACGAGGAAGAATAATCTTGACAAAAATCTCCAGTGTGGAAAAAGGGAATATAATTGCACCTTTCTGACAACGAATTGTGTCTGTTTTAATAAGGAAGCTAATTTTTTAAAATTGGGTCAACACTTCAATCAACTCGAGGTATATTAGGATTAATCTAATCCATCTGAAAATAAGAGACTATATATTTTCGTTATTTCTTTTCAGTGGAGGAGGCAAGACATTGCTGGCAACTTAGTGACTGACAGGTATGTTCTACTTTTCACTGTAAATTTAGAGCAAGCGTTATCTATCACATCTCTGAAGCTTTTATCTTTGAACACAAAAAGATAAAACCTGGTTATCCAGTTTCTCAAATATTCTAATTTTATATGTAGAGGTTGTTCTTTCCCATTCATTTTAACCGTGAGAGAACAGATGCTTTTTGCTTTTGTCTGGGTTTCTCTTCAAACTTTAGTCCATTTTGCTTTTGACAGCTTTATCTGATTGAACGTGTTCATAGAGGCAATTCCTCAGTTCTTCTCTAGTTGTGCCTTTCAGGCATGGCCAAAGTGCTTTACCCTTAAAAACTGTTGTAGCTTACCCAGTAGTGTTCAAGTTTGATTTAATAAGGTTTTTCTAACACCATGTCTTATGATGCCACCAACATTTTTCCTCTTTTTTTTGTTTTTTTTAAGCAGCACCCTTGAATACCCAGTGTGCAAAGTGTTTGTTTACCTCATCTTTTGGGCAGGACTGAACAACACATTTTTAGCGCGAAACTAGCTTGTGAAAACATTAACCTAAAAGAAAGCCTGCATTTTATTTTCATTATTTCTGTAAGGTTTTGGAGGTAGGTATCCTCGTCTTCAGCAGTTATAAGTTGCTAAAATGACAACATCGTAATAGTAATGATACCAATAGAGTAATAGTAATAATTCAGTTCAATTCAGTTTACATTGTGGAATTAACATGTCACACCCTAAATTTCCCAAAAAGACAACAAAAATTGTTGTACAGTGGCTTTTCCTCACATTCTTAGTAGACTTTAAATTGATCAGTTCATGCCATGCAAATTAAACTCCAAAGCTCCATCTAAGCAAGTAAATAAGGACTGCTTCCCTCAATTGTTTAAACATTATGAACAATTCAAACTGTAAGACCAAACTTGTTTGAGGTCGCAGTTGCTTTGTGCAAATTCAAAGGTTCTGAAAACTGATTTTGCTCATCAGTTCCCTTGTAACACATGAAGAAAAATACAATGAAAAATCAAAATCAATCACATACACAAAATGGCACAAATGAAAATGTTTACCTGAAGCACCTTTTGTATCAAATAACTGACAGCTTTGTCACTCAAAAGTTTCTTCAATGATGGTATATAATGGCATTTTAAAAAGACATAAGAAATATAATTTTATTATTTCGATAAGATCCTGTTTATTGACTACAGTCATTACACAATTACTGTGAAATAATGTAACGTTCACTGGCTTTTATAATTTACAGGGTACATTTAGCAGGATAAGAAAAAAAAAAACTTTGGAAAATAATATTTTCCAAATAAATTTGAGTGTAAAATAGGTATATCAATACCCAACCTAAGGAAGATCAAGAGTTGTATGACAGCAAAAAGATTAAAATCGAATATAACGGGAAGGGGAACTAAAGACCAACCAAGCAATAAACCAGGAACTGGATATTATGCTCAGCATTCTAGCTTAGCAATTCCCACTGATGTAAGGGCAGCAATATGATTACTAAGAGTCAAGGCTCACAGATATCTGCAGCAGGTGAGCAATGTGTTTAATTTCACAGACCTTGTAGACTCACTGAGCTCATTATTGGCCTCTCAATTCACTCACCACACTTCCTAGGGTGGCATATTGATTTCGGTAATATGCTTGAAAGCTGTGTGTTACAAATGGCTTCTCACCAAGCTTTCCCCATATGTCATTCCTTGCATCCAGTCTGTCACAAACAGACCCCTTTTCCTTCAGATGCGCTATGAAATAAATGTCTGAGAATAACTAATGTAAAATGAAAATGACACTGCTTTTAAAACATTAAATCAGATCCTACTTAGTTCAGCTCTGAATCGGAGTAAATAGGAACACACACAGACACAAGTGTGTACATACACATATGTTAATACAGAAATTTCAAAACTTGACTGTGGATAAGGTTACAAACATTACTCGTGACTCCCTCAAACTTCACAAAACTATGGAAATGAACCCTCTAATGGGTATATTACAGACGGGTTGTACAGATGGGATCATTTATTTAAACTTAAAACTAAATAAAACAACAGCTGAGCTTACGGCCAATTGAAATCAGCCAATACTTGAAGATCTGCCGTTGAAACCAAATGAAACATCTGAAAAATAGTATTCATCTGATCAATATACGATGCAATGACAATGGCATTGATAAATCCACCAATATTGAAAGGTTCTATATGTTGCCCCAGAAAAGTAATGTAAAATGCTGATGGTCACATCATTTTGAGACTGAATCAATGTGCTTACCTATTGATTGGGCCTCTTAAGAGATGCTGGATTTTTCATAATGCATGGTAATGAACAGTTGTGAGAACTTCATGCTTGTCTGAATATGCTCATTTAATGTCCTCACAATAACCAACGCATGACACAAATCATATCTACCACCCAGGTTATGAGAAGTTCAATGCATGTGTTGATGCATTTGTTGAATAAATTATTAGAAAATTAAATAATACAACAAAATAGTATTAGCATGCCATGTCCTATCTGCCTTGATTCTAAAAAAAAAGACAAAAAAAACAGTGAAACTATGTTTTAGCTGAAAGAATGGACATATCCATCCATTATTGTAACCACTTAATTCCCTAATCAATCAATCAATCAATCAATCAATGTTTATTTATATAGACCCCTAATGGGGTCACAGGGGGACTGGAGCCTATCCCAGTAATCAATGGGCCAGAGGCAGGGTACTTACAAACTTAC
The DNA here is from genome assembly GCA_013363375.1 of Menidia beryllina. Taxonomy (NCBI): domain Eukaryota; kingdom Metazoa; phylum Chordata; class Actinopteri; order Atheriniformes; family Atherinopsidae; genus Menidia; species Menidia beryllina. The sequence goes on along the minus strand of JABUIW010000018.1, from coordinate 457,302 downwards.
AGGCTTCTTACAAACAACCACACCGATCACACTCACTCCTAAGGACAAATTGTAATGTCCAATTAACTTAACATGCAGGTTTTTGGACTGTGGGAGGAAGCCGAGGATGTCAAGCACACTAGCATCAGAATGTTTACATTGAAGAGTCCCCTTAGAAAATAGGAGTCATATACTTTATATGACTAATTGAATCAAACATAATATAATACAACTGAAAAAAAACATGGACACACAAAAAGTCAGTAAAGTTGCCTTTATCCTCCTACAACTTATTATAACATATTAGAATTAATTCCTGCCCTTTCTCATTTAACAGCAATAGAAAACAAATGTTTTCCTATAAACATAGATTTAATTTATTTCATTCTAGCAGTGGCAGTATGTAAGGTTTTTACCAGGTTTTTACATCTACAGGACTCACACATTTTGGAAATGATTGTGATCAGTGAAATCCTGTGCCCTGAAATGTGAAATGGAAATATCACCAGCTTTAATGAAATGCTTTTAGTTTTAGAGTGTCGAGTTTTACATATAAAATGCCATACAAAAAAGGTCTCTGTAACACAAGCATAGTGAGAATGAACATTACACTTTTAAGCCATTTTTGAATACCATTTAAAGCTATTAACATTTTATATTTATTCCAGGTTACATTAAGCTTTATTATGGTATCATTTTAATTATTTAAAGACAGGAATTAAATTAAATTTCTCTCAGGTTTACATTTGTTCTGAACCATGATTTTTTTTCTTTCCCATACTTAAAATGTCACATTATTATTGCATGCAAAGTGACAGAATGCCTCAATTTTCTTCTTTCACGTTTTTATATCAGTCATGCTGCTCTCTCTCACTCATTGGCTGCAGTAAAACAGGAGGTAATGTCTTTGACAGAAAGTATAGGAAAATAAAGTATGTTCATAATAGGCTGAGGTGATCTATGATTTAGGTCATTAAGTATTCTAATTTCACCAATGAATCAATTATTATACAAAACAACGGATAACAGCAGTGCATAATTTTTTTCACGCAGCTGTACTTTAAATCCTTAGTGCTGCCTTTACTTGCTACGAGTTGGGATTTTGTTTGAGGTACTAAACTTTGTTTTTGGATCTATAACCCTATAATACCAAATGTATCATATTTGATACATACGGTTTCTTAAATGTTTTGCGTCTGACACCTTTTGCATAATTTAATGGTATAAACTTAGTTCAAAATCAGATATACCTGATAACAGTGGGCAGAAGACTACAAAAAAAATAATCTTGACTTATCGCATAGTAATAAGTTATTCATATCAATAATGTATTTCTGTTTTTTCTTTTTTCATTATTTTCTTAAAAGGGAAAATAAGGAATTCAAACAAAAAAAAAAGTAATTTTCTGTTTTGTTTTATTCTTGGATCAGGCTTTAAAGGGTTAAATTTGACCTGTATTTTAATCAGCTGAGTTCTCTCTGTGTGTTTTGTGTCCTTGGTTTGTAGTCTCAAATATATGTGTTCAACTTGGTGTCTAGGTTCGAACGTTGGTGTTGCGGTAAGCGCCGTTGCCTCACAGCAAAAATGTTCCCACTTCGACTTTTCTGTGTGGAGTTTGCATGTTCTCCTTGTGTCTGCATGAGTTCTCTCCGGGTACTCCGGCTTCTTTCCACCATCCATTAAACATGCATGTTAGGTTAATTGGACACTAAGTTACCCCTTGGAGTGAACATGAGTGTGTGTGGTTACTCGTATCTGTGTGGCCCTGCTATGGACCGGTGACCTGTCCAGGGTGTACCTTGCTTCTCTCATGTTGTCAGCTGAGATAGGATTCAGCCTCCCTTAAACCCTTTTGGGAATACATGGTACAGAAGATGGATAGATGGATGGTTAATGGGTTTCTTCTTGGTCTTGTGTGCATCCTGTGTCTTATTTAGGTATCTTTCTGGGTTTCCCATGTCCCTGTGTCTCCAGCACTTTCATTTGTCCGTTGGTTTCTTCTGACTTCTCTAATCCCTTCAACTCCCTGCACCTGTGCTTTCTCACCAGCTCTTCATACCACTAATCACCCTCCTATCTGTATACTCTTCTGCATATTTTCTTTCAGTGCCAGATTCTTACTGTATGTGAGGGTTAATGCTATTATTTGTTACCCTGCCTGCCCCTCATGTTTCTAAAGTTCCCTGTCTAGGTTACAGGATTTAGGTTTCTGGGTTTTATTCATGTTAAGTTTAGCATTTTTTATTCAGCTTCTGTTGCGGCTTTCCTGAGTTGATAATATAATCTTAGTTCCAGAGTTTCACCTGGATCCATCCCGTGACCCGTGGCACCGTAGCACTGCTGCTTCTTAAGCACAACTATTCTGTTGTATGCTTTATTGTCAAACAGTGAGAGAAAATGTCATATATAAAATTCTCATTCATAACATTCATATTGTTTGTTTGCCCTGGTGCATCATTAAGGAGTACATTATTTAGGCCTTTTGATTTTCATACAATAATAACTGAGAAGTTCCATGGGTACAATATTTGATTGAAATAAATATCAACATGCCATTTCTTTAAATTCATATAAACTTAACATTTCCCCCCTAAACATCACCAAATAAGTTCCAGAAACATTAGCATGGAGTGGGGTACTACAGCATTAAAACAAGCCCTCCTTTTCATCCAGAACTATTTCCAAGAGAGAAGAAAAGGTACATGCTGCATGGAAATAAGAAGGAATAAGAAGCAATTCTGTTCAATAAAAAAGATTTAAAAAATCACTTAAACTTATAGTGGAGACACAAGATCTGTTAAATTTGATGAGTGCAGATCTAGTTCTGACAGGGAGGCCATGATTTAAGAAATTTGAGTCAAGGTCAGAAAGATTAAGCAGAGGCTGTTCAGTGACAGAGGTTTTCATGAGAGAGTAACAAGTACATGAAGTACAAGGGAAATTGCAAATGGAGCTACATTTGTGTGACTATTTGAATGATGTCTGACCAAGTGTATTTTTCTAAACACTCAAACTGTCTCGAATATGTGCATATGAGTGCATCTGTTTGCGACACATCAAATAACAGGTGTGGGTTGCTTGGAAGGATTTGCATGGGTTAAAAAAAACACAACCTCCGCCTTATACTGAGGCAGAGAAAAGCATTTTGATGAGGGATGCCAGCAATAATGGAGAAAGCCCAATCCGTGTTGGGACCAGGATGGTAAGAGGAACGGAGCGAGGAGAGAACATCCTATTCAATTTGAAAACTGTGCCGGCTCGCAGTACAAACACAAAGGATTCATTACAGGCAGATCCCTGTTCAAGGCAGGAGCTAATTCACAGTCTTTAAGCATTGGGAGAGAAAAGAGCATTAGGGAATGCAGAGGTGGAGATGAGGGGTGCAACAAGAGAATGTGAGGTAGAGATGCATGGTGACAACAGCAGGGGAAATCTGTGAAGAAGTGAGGAAAGACCCAACAGGAGTTGGTTTGCTTTAGACTGAGAGAGTTTCCAATACCAACATTGCTACTAAGAGCATACTAATCCACTATTAAAATGGAGATCTGAGCAAAGGAATAATGACTTCCATTATGTTCCTTCTCGCACACGAGAACAAGAGGCATGTTATTGCATTCATAAATCTGGCTACACATTAAACGAGCAACTTCTTTTACAAATATCTGACAGCCTGCTGTACAAATGGAAATAAAGATTATTTTTTGTTTTAACATACAAAACCAGATGGACTGATTTGCTGAGTAACAGTCCTAAAAATCCTGTGATTGTGTTACTTTGAAGTGCCTGCTTTTCTGAAAATCTATATGTTCAAAGATATGCATAATTTTAGGTAAATTAATCCGTGAATATTCAAAAACACAACTAACAATGTATCTAAAAATACCCTGGAAAGCAGAATTTAGCATTGAAGAGCATACATCATGTTTCATCTTTAATAAATCATTGATCATCACTCACACAAGAGACTGATGCCTTTAATTTCAGGAATTGACATCAGTCTAGAGATGGTAAAGGGAACTAACAGTCATTGGATCAATGGATACTGACCCAAGCCCTTTAGACCTGCTTTCACTTTCTGACACAAAATTTGGAAAGACAGACCTGTTCCCATTATTATGAGGAATGTTTTTTAATAGTTCCTGGTTTGAATCACTGGGAGACCAGGGACCTTCTTCCCACATAAAAACATGCATGTTAGGCTAATTGAGAACTCTAAACTGCCCGTAGGTGTGACTGTAAGTGTGTCGTTATTTGTCTAAGTGTGGTCCAGCGACGGACTGGCGACCTGTCCAGGGTGTACCTCGCTTCTTGCCCAATGTCAGGTGGGAACGCTCTAAACCCAACTGCAACCCTACTAGGAACACGAGCTATAGACAATGGATTGATGGATGGTTTCTGAATAATGAAAAAAAAAAAAAACATTGAACAGTCAACAAAATTCCTTTAAAGATATAACTTGTTAGAACAAGCCATGACATGCTTTTTATCTCTTTTTTCTGTCATTAGACATACAGTATATGCTAAAATGAGTAGTTTCCTTTCTGTTTCACTACAAACATACCCCTTTACGTACCCGTTATGTTCGACTGAGATAGGAGCCACAGCAGCCTGAGTGAATGAGCTTTTTGTCTATATTTAATGTTAAATATTTTGATTTTTCACTCAAACCCAGACTTCAAAGATGGATTTTATTTCTTCTAATTAAGCAATCATGGTGTTGATCTATTCCTATTTTAGTTTCAATTAGATTTTTGTCTCATTTACATCTATGTGGCCCTGTAATATACAAGTAACTGGTCGAGGGTGTACATTGCCATTTGCCTGTTGGCGGCTAAGTTAGTTTTCAACTCCCCAAAGACCCTGAATTGGATTAAATGGCTAGAGAACATGGATGGATGTACATTGACCTTCTCATATAACGTATGGTGTATGGAGCAAGAACTATTAACAGCATTTTCTCATAACCCTCTCTTATCTGACCATCTTTTCAAAACCTTTTAGTTTACATTACTTAACTATGCATTACTTAACTATAGTGTGAGTCTATCAGAGGATGCTGCTACCAAAGAATCAATGTTCTGATCATTATCTTTTTCAGTGTCATGTGCCAATACCTACATTGTTGTGTGTATGTTGATATGGTTTCATTCAGCTGTTTTCTTTTTCAGTCTTTTTGTCAGATCATCAAGGCAGCTGAGGAGGTGCACCCTCAGTTGATGCAGAGTTGTAGGCAATTTCAGGTGCCAAATAGTCAAATATTGACCTATGTAGGCCTTAATCTGTTCGTCGCCAGATAATTCCACTTGCTCGGTATGAGCCAGCTCTCTAAGGAGTAATTTCCTTTGTGATTTTTTAAACTAGCCTCGTCTATAACTTCTCATGTTTTTTGTTTTTTTCTAAACTACCTCTTTGTTCTGATAGCGTTCCTCAGCAAGGCATAGTAACAATTCAAGGATATTCTGTTTTCTGTCCACGGTATGTGGATCCCATTCCACAGATTATAACATAAATTTTACTTTTACAAGTTAATTACCTTCTTGACAGAGAAACAATCTCAATAAGTATAACACTAAATAATCCAGCTCCATGACAAATAAGTTAATTAGTGAGAAGGGTTTGGTGTCATGGTTTAACTCCGATCAATACGTGTCACAACAAGTATATCATATGCCTTTCCAACATTTTTCCATCTTGCTTTAAATCCACAGCAGAAATACTCAGACATTGTTTAACCTTGACCATCTTAAGTCTTCAGTTATGACAATATTTAAAAACAATTATCATTCAAATTCATGAGTCTCATACATGTAGGACAATGCTATTCATTAATTCACCGCCCACTTTCTAGGAATTGCTCATGAAAGACATTTTTGGAAAATGCAAATGCAAATGACAAAATCTATCAGAATAGGAATCAGACTGTTTTCATTGCCTCTAAAGATGTCAGGTGTCTGGCTCAGATATTTGTAAAAGGGTCTTGTGACAGGTACAGCACACATATTGCACTGAAACAGCTGAGATGAGGGGAAAACAAGATTATGACATTTTTTCTCTTTAGCCAAGGAGAGATCAGTTCTATGGTCATACATGGAAATGAAGATCCAGATACTGATGTATTCTGATTCAATTTGATGTTAATCAGAGACCCTCTACAAAGAAAATGCATTTGAATGAGCGTTACATAACAGAAACCAGTCAATATCTATTTTTAGTTTAAATTATTACGATAATGGGTCATTTTTTTAAATTTCTTGAATGTTTGATGATACAAATGAGTTTCTCAGTTATATCAACAGATAAATCTTATCATGATGCAAGCTTGTTCCCCCTATTAAGTGACTTTTTATCAAATGTAATTCAGACATTCCAAATAAAGATAATTGAGGGTACTTGCATATAGGGTCAATGTAACCAATCTTAGAGTAAACATTTCATCTACAATGCCAGTCAATTTCATACATTTTCATGGATACAAGAACCAATGAACACAGAACTATAACATGATGAGAACATGTAAGCTTAATCGCTTAAAAGACTAATTATATTTAGGATTTGTTTCAGTATAGTAAGAAGATCGAGAAGGTCAAACATTTTGGCTGCTACTATGATTGCTTTTCATCTTTTTCCTTCTGATTGAGAGATCAAGTTATGTTAGTTATATTTGCAGCTCAGAACACTAGAAGTGAAAACATAGAATCCCTGCCAACAAAATGTTGGTTTAAGGCAAGAATGCCCTGTTGTTGTTTGACCCAAAGCTTTAGTCTGAAATACATAAAACTGCCTGTGGTAAACTAAAGTTGGTACACTAAAGTCTTTAAAACCCGAATGGCTGTTTTTGCAGTGTATGGTGGTTCAAAATGTGAAGAGTAATGTCCTTAAGGAGTTTTTTTAATCTGCAACCTTATACAAAAGGCAATCTTTTGCAGTTTTTTTTTATATTTGTTTTTACTGTTAGCGTATTGTTTTCCAATTCGAAATTCTCAGGATGTTGCCAGCCTTAATACTCAGATCAGAAAGCAATTTCAAGACTTAAAGTCTTAAGTTATAATTCACTACCAAATGTGCATTCATGATCAGTTCACAACTAACTTATCCCAAAAAGTGATGATTTAATCATAATTTAATGATTAATATTTTCCATAATTATTATCATGCACTTTGATATTATTTTAAAGATTAAGCTACGGTAAACTACGGTTAAGCCGTTGTTTATAGAGCATCAACACATGCTATTCTAATAAGATTTTTTTTGTATATTAAACCACATCAGGTGATTTTCTGTTTGCTGTAGCATTAAAGTTTGTCCTGTTTTTTTTTTTTGTCATACATTACAGATATTTTCTTAAGACATGAAGCAAAATGGATCATATGAAAGAGATAGAATAGGGAAAAATAGGCATGATTAACACTATATAAAATGAAAATTACGAGCACCGTCCAGTTTGCATTGCTGAGTAGAGCCTTGCTTTACAGAAGAGTAATTCAGTGAACAAGAGTTTTTACCTTTCCTTTTTTTTTGGATAGATTTATGCAAATAGCCTCTCCTTAAAATACAGCACAATTCACATTCATCTCAAATCAAATGACAAAGATTGAAACGTGGGTAGACATTACATTTAAACATAATTGTTGCTTGACTTTTTAGTCTAGACACACGTGGTAGAATCAAAGCGAGCAAATTATGAAAGAGGAAAGGAAGGAATTTTATGGAAGCTGTTGCTCGCTCAAGAATCAGAGTAAGGGAGCTGCTCAATTGACTGAGCATTGCTTTTGAAGACGATGGACTCGATTAATTATTTAACAGGATCTTTTAACGAGGTAAAGTGCCTTGACTGTTGACTATAAAGATAGGCCATAAAAGTATGTATAGTCTCTCTGCCCAGAAGAATGATACATACTAAAGCTAACAAAATTGAATTTTGAGACAACTGCACAGCACATTTAGGCATTAGGGTCAGTACTAGTTTCTGCAAATGTTTCAATAAACTTTTACCTTCTGAATTACCTTCAATTCTGATCTTACATGTACTGTGACTTGCCTATGGACATTTTGTATTTTTAAATATAAACACATCTAATGATCTCTCTGTCCACACAGGCTTCTGTATTATTTCAGTGAGTGGAAATAACATTTACGAGTGCATAATTAAAAGATTATAAAGGGTATTGCTACAAAAACTAAAATTTTCATGCTGTTAGAGCTGGATCAGTGGGAAATAATGAGAGCATATAGATAAAACATTAGGTGCACTGAATGCTTTCAATAACAGTTGGCTAAGCTCTGTGTGTGACTTTATTACTATCTGGATCACGCACTATTGTGTCCCATACTAACAATAACACAGTATTCCATAAAAATAAAAAAAATCCTTGTTGTTGTTGTCTGTTTTAACTACTGTTTTCCCCTACTTTGGCAATCTTTCAGTTCTTCCTGCCTGAGAAAAGATTATGTTATAACATAAAAATAAGGGTTGTGTATAGTATAAATGGTACAGCCGCAAAGTCAGAATATGATCCAAGAAATCTCCCCTCATTTTTATAATAACTACATCATAATTGGCAATTTAAAGAGGAGAGGGAATAGAAAAGATCCATATTAAAACATAAAATATTAAATAAGGGTCAAGTATTGTATGTTTGAGAATGTGAAACATCAGTACCCCAGTGTGACTACAGTGTAAAACAACTTAGCAGAACAAAAGTTTGTGTTTTGTCTACAACCTCAAACATAAAAATGAAACTTTGAATTAGGAGATATTAATTAGTCCTACCAAGAGCTTCTGCAAATTAACTAGATGCAGGCTGTAACCACAACAAATGCACCAGAAGAAGCTATTTAATAATACATCATTTCTTACAAAAATGTAAGTAAGCTTTTATTTATTTTGCAGAAGTTACAAAACCAAAGACTAACGTTTTAGGGTTTGCAGTACAATCACTGACTAATATATTAGGCAGAGAAAAAAATTGATTTTTTTAAGCAACCTGATTGTAGGGATCTTTCTGACATGCAACATAGGTATTCACCGCAAAAAGTTTGTTTTATCGAAATCTTTTTGAGGGGTTTTGTCAGAAAAAATATCTTGAAAGTCAGGCAAAATAAACTATAAGTACAACAAAGAAAACCAATATAAACTTTCTTTCACTTTCACAGTTGACTTTTATCATGCAGTAAGCTTTACTAAAAAGGCCTGCACAACAATAATTTTGTTCAATTTAATTGGCGACAACAAGCAGGTTAAAAGAAAAACTACATCTGATGAGAGGAGAGGCCGTCCACACAATTAGAGATTTCAAACTTTTAATTAATGCCAGGAAAGACTGGTGAAGCTGAGAGGCCACAGGCTAATAAATGAAAAGTTTATCTTTCTGGTGCACAAACAAAAAATTATCCCCAGTTGCGAAAAATGGATTGGTATTTGCCAAGTCTAAATGTATACTGTAAAATCTATTCTTTATGGAATTATAGCTCAAAGAAGTAAGTTTTTTCATGCCATGAGTTTTGTATTTGGACTTTGAATTCCCTGTTTTGATTTCTTGTTTGAGTTTCAACTTTGTTCTTGGTTATTTTATTATCCATCCATCCATTATCTTTAACGCCTGTTCCCTAATTGGTCTTTGTGTTTCTAGTTTTGTTTGTTTCATTTAGAGTTCAGTCTCTTCCTTCCCCCATGTTAAGCATTGTGTGTCTCAAATTGATGTCTATTTTGGTTTCCTTTCTTTCCCTGCTTCTACGTTTACTTTCCTTCGTCTTCTTCTGGTTCTCCTCAACACAATTCTCTTTACCTGTGCTCCCATCACACCAGTTCTGCATCCACGTTTCACTCTCTTTAGCATTTATTTGCCCAGCTTGTTTTTTTTGCCTTTTTGTTACTTGTTCCCTGTTTCTTTCTTACCAGTATAGGTTTTTAAATCAAACTACTGCTATGGTTATTATTATTAAAATTAATGTTGTGGTTACCCTGTATTCCTTGGACTCTCCATGTTTTTGGTCTTCCATTTGAATCCTCCTTTCCATGTCTAATACCATGAACCGTGACACACAAAGTGCCTTTGATGGAGCTTTTACGATTTAAAAACGATTAAGTGGGGAAAGGGACTTTTCAAAACCTTATGAATTTCTTTGTAAATTACAGAAAATAAGCGTGAAAAACAGGGATGAGACAGATTATGTTCTGACACTTTCTGATGGCTGAGTTTATGAAATTGTATAAACCTGATGATACAGGGACATCATTCGTGGGGAGTTGTTTAGAACAGTGTCCACATTCCCTAGCCAATGCAATGACATTGTATCATAACCTAATGTTAAAACTGTCTAGAAATCTGAGATTAAAGAAAGATGACAAATTCACCCCCCATTAATTAACGAACATTGCTATTCATTTTTATTCATTTTAAACTACCTTTTGACATGGACAAGGGCGGGGAAATGAATATGTAATTGATCACAAACTTTGCAGAATTCATCCTATTTCTCTTCAGGGAAAAATATATATATATTTGTTTAGACACTTTATTACCATATCTGTATTTACACAAAGAAGTTTAGTGCAGTCATCACTTCATTCAGAGTTGTAGTAATTGTATTATCATGCTTGATCAAGCATTTAGCACACCATCGTGTAAGGGAGGAACAAACCAACAAACAATACCAACTTATCCTTCATAGGTGCCAGTGATGCAGAATAAATATGTTTAATTCATGACTGCAATCACAAGTAAATGAAAAAGCTAAAATCACCGGTGCAATGGTTTGACAAAAAGCAGGATAGACAATTTTTTCAATACAAAAACTTTCCCTTATCCAATTCAGTACACGGCCTTAGGTTGTGAACTGCCTTAAAACAATTCATCTGAAATCTTTATAACCAGTGTTCTCATAAGCCCCATGACGACTACATTTCTCCTGGGCGGCAAGCAGGCTCCTCACACTGCTTTATTAAGAAGTGTCCAAACCATAACTTGAAAGCAGAAAGAGATGAGAAAGTGCCAAAGGACCTTTCTGAAAACATTTTAATTTAATCTTCATGAAAGAGCTTTCCAATATCTCTTGCACAATACAAAAATGTTTAAGATGAATCTGGGAAACTTTCAAACATGATCCAAAAACTATTTAAAACGTGTTGCCTTAGCCTTTAAATAAAATGTTACCTAACACGTGAAAATTGTCTTTTGTGTACATAAAAGTGTTAAAGGATTAGATCAGGACCCAAAATCGGTCCCTCAAAAGGCCATTCAATCTTTAATGAACAGATTTCAATTCATGACTACTTGCATTGAAAACAAACGTTTAAAACAAATATAATTGTATGGTCAGACTCCATAAAGGACTGAGTGAAAGCAAGCTTGAGTGACCTGCATTTGGCTTTGCAAACAACTTCCAAGTATGAGACATGAGCCCAGTCAACTACGTTACAGAGTGAAGCCAAATGTCACCTACTCACACATAAAGTCATTAACAATGTGGTGTCCATGCAGTTCCTAGCCACATCAAAACGTTACATGCTGATTTAAAATCACGCTTTGTACTGCTCTATATTCCATTCAATTATTTTCTGTTAAGAAGTGTCCTCTGTCTTACCCTCACTCTAATATTTTTTGCACACTTCTCCCAGTTCCTGATAATTAATCTTTAAAACTGCAGCACACAAAAATAGAGATGTTCCACTGGTATGACAATGGAACTATTCCTTCTGCCAGCAAAATAAAAAAATATGTGAGCTAGGTAGGTGTCATCTAATTTTCAAAATTGGAATCATAGGTAGCAGGATTTACAAAATCTTAAAACAAAGACACTGAAATAACCAAAATGTTGGTGCAGAATGCCAAGTTTGTCATGATTAAGCATTACTTGATATGTGTTTTGGTTTCTATGTTTTCTTGATGGGGTTGAGCAGGTACCTGGGTGGAAAACCTGGTTTATATTCCTCCTTTTTATGTATCTGTAGGAGATATAGTCTTTGCAAGCCTGTGTGACTGTCCTGGTAGTAATCAGACCAACTAGTGTAACTCGTTCTAATAGAAATGTTTAATTGTTAACATTCTCCCTGTGTTTTCAGTGCAATCTTGTACTCCTGAGATGAATTCCATTACATCCTTCTCAGCAGCTGAATTGTCACCCACAAACTGTTTAATTTACCTGCCCACTACCTGCCTGCTCATTCCCACTGCTTGGTCAGACAACCATGCTCTAGCCTGCAATCACTCCGCTAACCCCCCCACTCTTTCGTCTCTGTGTGGCCGTGTGATGGACTAGCAACCTGCCCAGCATGAATCTTGCAACTCATCTGGTGACAGCCAGAATAGGCTCCAGTCCAGCCTGAGTGTGTGGCAAAGGTCAGACCAAATAACATCTACAGTAAGGGCCATATTCTCAATCTTCAATAAACACTCCCCACAAAACACCACCAAGGCCTCGGGAGCAAGCATTCTCTCAGTCAACAAAACACTTTCAGACAGGTTGTGCTCCCACACATTCACCGATATATTCTTAGAAGTTTAAGAGCTGGTCCCATTATCCAAGATCAGAATGAAAACTGCTTACATGGGATGATCATTCACTGTGGTAAAATTCAAGTATATAAACAAACCCAAGGATTTGTTTCTTTAAGCGTTGGACATTTTCAAATCTGTATTATTAGAATGTCCAAATGATTCAGAAAAGCCTCATTCAAAATTAAGCAAGACTTCCCATGCAACCTTGCTTCCAGCTTTTCATTTTCTCCATTGGCTGTTTAGAAATATCTAAATAAAAATTATACTTGTCACTTTCAAAGGTATCGTTATTACTTACAGACATGTAAGAAATGGATTAACTGAGGTAACATTTTCAGGGACATTCTTTATTTTTTCCATAAAACTGTACATTATTTCAATCGTTTACATCGAACATGTTGCATAGAATAAAAATCACAAACATGTCACCAACATGTTTTTATGATTTTTATACTATTTTGACTGACATGATAAATAAAAACAAAGAGGGTTCAGACTCAACGCACTGGGCATGTCCCAGTCTGTTTGCTTGTATAACTAAGTGGCACCCACAATTTATTTTGCACTACTATTATTTTCATCTAAAAAAAAAAACAACTGCCAGATGATGATTATTCTGTATGTCTGTATGAGCTAAGACAGACAATACAAAGCACAGAAGCTCTTTTCAGCTGAACACACAGAGGCTTATAACTGTAAGCTCTGAGACCTATGACTCCAAATGTGTTCTCTCATTCTGGCCAGACTCTGAGAGTTAGCTTCTCTGGTCATGAATTATTCCTTGACTATGCCTCCCCCAGAACCTGTTGTTGGCTCTGTGGAAAGAGGGAGACAGAGTCAAGGGGCTTTGACTGACAAAGCCTTTGATCTCACAACAGCCATGCACTCTATGATCAATGTCTCTCAGAGGGAGGAAGGACCAAAGCTCTCTTGACACTTTCTGCCAGTGAGCACTCACTTTCTTTTTACTCCTTCAATCTAAATCTATCCACCTGTCACTCTTTATCCTAACTCTATCTATTGCACAGCTCTAAAGATGGAAATGACTACAGTTAAACTCGAATACAACATTCTATTTATGTTGGTATTGATTGAATTGCGCAGAGGTTAATACACGGTGCCATTTTTTTGTATCTTTCTTTAGTCACCAAGTTCAGTTTTTAAATAATTTAAACAGAAACTACCTTTTACAAATGTTTATGAAAGAATCCACTGCCTTGCTTTTGTCAAATATGACCATTTTAAATCATACAGTTTAAAATGACATTACAGTTCCTTGTTGCCTCAAATGTCCCTTGTGATTTCTTTAATTTAATTCTTAAATAAATGACGATGACAAAATAATCTCCCTTTCAAGCACATAGTAATTTGTTGACATGACTTCCATTTGACAACAAGAGGTGGATCTCAAAGGACCAAAACACTGAGTGCATTTTGAAAAAATTATGGAGCACAAACTTATTTACATTTTAATAATTTAAATTTAGAAGGATTTCACACCTGTTATGACATGGCATGATGTTCAAGTGTCATGAATTTTGTGAAAATGTAACATTTCTATGCCACAGTTAATACGTATATAGGCTAATATCATATAAATTTAAATAATTTTGAGGCATTCTAAAAAAAGGAGGATGTCTCCAGTAAAATCAGTAATTACAAATCCAAATAAGATGTCTGACGAATGAATTTTCATGTGCAGTATTTTCCACTTAGCCAGCATCATAGGTTTATTTAAATCATTTCAAATTTTGCTGGCATTGCACCACAGCAAACAGCTGCAATTAAGAAATGTAGCACAGCATAAAAAGATACTAAAACACAGACAATACAGCCATTTTTAAAGCATAACTAATCCTATGTAATTTGCTCACTGCATGGGCGGGTGTTATTAAAACTACACAGCACTATTTATGTTGTATGCCTCTTTAATTTTTTGTGTACTGGAAGAAAGTCCACTTTTTGTTGTTGTTTACAAAACCAGTTCAATATTACAACAAACAGGACAAAAACTAGACTAGAATTTAGTTAATAACTGGGATGATCTCCAGGGATTTAGAGTTCCGACAAACCTATATATTAAAGCCACATGACTTGAAAGTAATCAACAAGAAAAAAAAGGGAGTTTGCAAAAACTTTTTGAAAACATTATGACAGCAAAGAGTGTGTGTGGACATATTGTCCACACACAAAATGGTGCAGTTAACCTAAAATCTAGACTGTAAACTAAAACCTGAAAAGTATTCACATATTTGAGATAGATATATAACTTTCCCATATAACCTCCTCACCACAATGCATGCTACATGCATCAATTTGTGTTTTCACACTGCTTGCACGGGCATTTACACATTCATGCTGGTTTTGTACACAAAAGACTTGTGTTGCTGTTTGCAGTGCATAAGATTGATGCTGGATGGAGAAATGAAGTGGTTTGTAAATTATGCATTTCCTTGCTGTGTTGACGCCTGTTTCTGTGTAGCATTCTAAGGTAAGCTGTTTTCTTACAGATTTGTGTCCTGCGAGTATTGTAAGATGTTATGTTGTAGTATTATAAGTTAATGGCCTGGTTAACAAATGCTTTGTAGTAAACCTGTGTCAGGTGATTTCTTCCCCGTTGTCCCATGCATACTTTTTAGTAAATTGCAGCATATTTTTTTCCTGTGGGATTTTGATTGGAGTTCCTTTTGATACAATTTGGGGGATTTAGTTATTGTGGTGTTTTATGTGCTTTAAACAGCTATCCAAGGAGTGGTGTGCGGAATCGAACCTCTGCCTGTTCAGGCTGAAAGGTTGGAGCTCAGCTGTTGCATGGTGAGGCCTAATGGCTCTGCATATCTTCTAGTTGGAGGCGTTCAAGTTCATTTGTAAAATTAACTTGCTGATAATATTGTTTGGGCAAGTGGTCTAGCATGTCCTGTGTGTATCTTGTGTCTCTCTTTCATAGAACCTGCTAAAAATGTGTATCATCTCTTTTTATTTTTTTTATTTTTTTGGGCGAATACAGCTTCAATAGCAATATCTTGTGTAGATGAAACTGAAGCCAAAAATAGTAGCCCGGCAGAGTGTGAGGCAGCTGAACAAGAGGTTTGATCCTGCACTCGATTGAGTGCTTTCAAGATGTCTTCTCAAATGCAAATGTAATTTCTTGTTAATCTTGTTAAGAGCAACACTGGGACATCTAGAGGTTCATAAGACCTACAAGGATATTTCAAATATTTGTCTTGGCCTAGTCTTAACAGAGATGTTTCTATTTGCACCAAAACATGTCATACACATCAACAAGTCAACACAACAAGCAACCCAAAATTAGTTCAAAGCCAACCCCTTATTATCCTATTCAAGTGAGTTCCCTGTCTTTTAAATGTCTGGTTATTGATTGTGTTTGTTCTCATCAACACATGCTTAGAAGTGAATATTTGTTAACAGTTATGTGACTAAGCACAGAAAATATGCACATCTCTGATTAACAACTGCAATTCAGTGATTAAGGCACTAACCCAGTTATTTTTCATTTTTTGAAATTACAACACTACCTGAATCAGATCAGGGTTTATCGTAATTTTTTCCGTAGGTTTGGAAAGTTTGGGGGATGTTTTATTTGAGGTGAAACAAAACCGAGCTTCGACTTGCATTAGGAGACAGATACTGCTTAATAGCTATAGCATTGAGCTGAATCAGGAGAAAAGTCTCTCTTTGTTACTGTTGGCACCAGGTAAACTTTACACCTGGTTTGGTCAGAATGGATTCACGTTTGGTCCCATTGTACGTTTGTTATTAAATTTGCTACAAATTTCAACGAAAAGTATCTTATTTTTGGGAAGAAAATCTCTAATTTTTTTTTTATTTTTTTCGATCTTTTTTATATTTTTATGATATCAAGATCATAGCACAAATACACAGGAATGCCCAGTTAAACACAGGTAGATTGAAACCAAGTTGAAGTGGGCTGTTGTGAGGGATACTCTGTGGGTGCACCAAATGTATTCTAAAATGTGACTGTGTACACTGATCAGTGTGGCAACATTTATCGTCTTTACTCTGCAATTTGTGTCATATGTTGACCCAAACAGATTAGAGGGTAGCTGTCAGACATCATTCAGCCGACTGTCCTCTGCCCTTTACACCAGAAAGGCACTGACATTTAAAACGGAAAAAATAAGAAAATCTGTACTAGAAAAAAGATTTTAAAAGAAAAAACTGTCAAAAACAATAATTAAAAGAATATATACAGTTTTATTTCAAACTGAAATGTGATTCTTTTAATTTTGAGTACATATTTTTCTATTCAAATTTTAAGTTTAAAATCAGACTGTTATTTCAGACCTGTTGGAAATTAACAAACACAATGACTTTGGCTATATTTTCTCCAAAAGAGACTATTAATTCATTTAATTTTTTTTGTAATCTTTTGAATTTGAAAAATAATATGCAAAATCATCGATTAATAGATAATGGTGATTTGTCTACTTTCAGCAACATGCATTATTGTAACCACTTATTCCCTAGAACCTATCCCAGTAGTCAATGGGCAAGAGGCAGAGTAAACCCTAGAGTCTAGACAGTCCACCAGTCCATCGCAGGGCGACACAGAAACATACAACCACTCACTGTCACTCTCACTCCTAGGGTCAATTTGGAATGTCAAATCAACCTAACATGCAGGTTTTTGGACCGTGGGAGGATGCCGGAGAACATGCAAACTCCACACAGAAAGGTCCGGGTTCCCCCGGGGACTCGAACCCAGAACCCCCGTGCTAACCACCACACCACCGTCCCGCCCTTGCTGTGTTAACAGTTTAAATGCAAAGATTATTATTACATTTATGGAGATTGTACATACATAATCAGATTATGAACACTGGAGTCTTGGCTGTAGTACCACTAAAAGCAACTGCCTATGCAGCCTTTGAAAATCAAAAATAGTTCATCCAAGTAACTTGAAAGACCTTTTTTATATACAGAAACTGTGTGGATCACTGAGTTGTAAATCATTCTGTTGTGTATGTATTAATTCATGACTGAAAGGAATTGGATTTGCCGCAAAAAAATGAATAAATAAATAAATAAACTGGTTGGCACTTTTAAGTCCCAGACAGGAGAAGGCACTCAGCGATCTCTGGCAAAACTATGCATATTTCAACAGGGGAAGAGAGGGGTAAAAAATGTAATGGATGAATGCCATCTTCAGACTAGGTAATCAATGCCACTGTGAAAAAGCTGTCCCTGCATGCATTGGGCACCTGAAAACCTTTTGGGCTAAAAAAGAAAAGAAAGAAGTCCAAGAGATGAAATTGTCAATAATTTCACCATGACATAGAATGGCTATATACACACTTTTACCTTCCATAGATAGATAGATAGATAGATAGATAGATAGATAGATAGATAGATAGATAGAGTAGATAGATAAATAACCAAAATACTGCAACAATACATTTTCTCCTCAGGGATTAAGTATCATTGAACTCAAGTGAAGTAGTCTTCAGAAATAATTTTCAAGATTTGTTGAAGGACATCCCAAGGCTCCACTTAGCTTTTTGTTCTCTTTTCTATAAAATTATCCCACACAGCATCAGGAATGTTGATGCCTGTAAGGACTGATGACTATCAGACCACTTTCCACTGATTCATGGTCTACTTCTTGAACCATTTGGTGTGTAACATCCTTTCCTCCCAATTTTCCTTTAAGAATGGCCTCTTAAAAGCAACACCTCTATGTCAACCATACAGGATGCGACCCCCAAGATTGGACAGCTAGATTTTTTTCGTAATTACTGCCATTTCATCATTGGTCTTTCAATTGATTATATTTTCGAGGCACACTGTGCAAAATTCTCAGGTTTCAACAGTTTTTAGAATGAAAAAATCACCTTGCTGGTGCAAAAGTACTATTTTAAGACTGTCAAAGTTTCTTAATGTTTGTATTATGTATTATATAATTCCAGGAAAAGAAATGAGACGAAAATATCTTCATAACAG
The DNA here is from genome assembly GCA_013363375.1 of Menidia beryllina. NCBI lineage: Eukaryota > Metazoa > Chordata > Actinopteri > Atheriniformes > Atherinopsidae > Menidia > Menidia beryllina. Next base: position 438,843 of record JABUIW010000018.1, on the reverse strand, counting down.
ATTTTTAGTAACAAATTGCCTTTAGTAACAAAGACACTTTTACTGGTTCTTTGCCATAATATCATGCACGCAGACTCATCCTTTGAAGAAGGGGTGTTTTATGTATCTCTTTCTTTTTGATAGACTGATTCAAAGTGTTTGGTGGGTTTACTAAATATCCATCTGAGAATGGTCAGGAGCAAGGATTATAAAAAAATAATGAAAACAAATATTCAGTATCCAGAGAAAAACATGAATCTGACTTTGAGCCCGATTATGGGGCAGGCAGGGGTCTATGCATGACAATCTGCTGGAGACAGTAGAATAAAGAAAGACAAATGTATAAGAGCTACTCTCAAGATCAAAATTCTGGACTAATTTTAGCCTTTGAAGCCTAATCTTGGTGTCTCTACACTCCACTGTCAAATAAATTGTGATTTATTTTTACTTAAATAATCTGTTTAATGTTCTTCACCATCATTAACAGGTTACAGTTGCAGTCAAAATCTATTTCTCAACCAAAGATTGAAGAAACAGCTTTATTAGATCTGCCATTGATATAAAGTGACACGATTAAAGTAAGTTACAGTTTTCCTGGTTACCAGGTTGACATTTTCAGCCCATTTGATTAGGTGCCTGAACAAAAAAAGCAGTCATGAAAACACCAGCACCTTTGTGCATTCAGAGCATTTGCACAATGAAAGGTTTGGCTCTTTGAAAAAAGACATTGTGTGCAGTATTCCTTTCAAGGCTGCAGCATGCAGTCACACAAACACTTTACTCACTAGGTACAATTTTAAAAAGGCACAGGGGATACCATCCTTAGGCTGTGATTTGCTCCAATAAAAAAAGGAATCACCTAACTGAACTTTTAAAGAAGGCTTTGGGAATGGATACTGTCTGAATAAAAAAATATTATTAAAAAGCATTCTACAAACATTTCTCTCACTGTGTGAATCAAAAAATAAATATAACTAGGACTTATTTGGACCTCAGTCCATTGTGTATGTTAACAGTGGTTAAATATTAGCCACAATCCTCATCCACAATAACTTTTAGGAATAAAGAAAACAATTATTATGGTGCGATATGATTTTTCATTTACAAATTAATCTTATAAAAAGTTATCTTGCAGTTCACCTGGCTGTTTAATTTCTTTATTTTTTTGTAAATATATGGATGTATGTTTTTAACATGATTTCCCACTCTCCACTCTCCTCTCAGACAATGAAAACAAGCTAATGAAAAATGATTAAATTATTCAGGATGGGTTTTTTTCTGGCCTCTTTACAAGGAACTTATTACTGTTATACTTGAACTACATTCTATAAGATGAACCAGTTGTATTTCTTCCGTGTTCAGGATGCAAATATTACCGGCATCTATTGCCTTGATTCAAGGCCTCATTTATAAAATGTGATATCTTTGATTGATATTGTAAGGAATGCCATTCTTAAAAATAACGATAAACAGTTATTCAAAAGTATTAAGTATTATGAAAGCAGAACTTTCCTTTTTAGAATCCTGGTTGGGCCCTTTCTGTGAGGTATATGCAATTTATTCTTATGCATGTATTGGTTTTCTTCTCAGAGGGGTACTCAAGATTCTTTGCATCATCTAAAACCATGCATATTAGGCTCATGTTTTATTCTAACTTGACCATTTGGGTGAGTGTGAATGCATTCATCCCATTGAATGGGCTTCTGTGGTACATAGTTTATAAGCACTTTGAGTGCCAAAAAGTACAGCCCAATAGTCATTTATTTACATCAAGTTGGATAAATCTTGAACTGAAAATGGATAAATGAGTTGATGTGTCTCTTCAGTGGATTTTGATACAGGAGTTTGTTAATTTGACCTACTAAGAAGCTCATTCGCTGATGTAAATATTTATTATTTGTTGGAAAGGATTAGGAGAATATGAACTATGACTGTGGGAGGTTTGAGTACAAAAGATGTCAGCTTTGTAACCTTCCCTTGTGGAGAAAAGCAGGGATCAATGGAGGGATCCCATTACCCCCCCTTGCATACCTAATGTCCTGGAATGATCCCTTCTAGCAGTCTCTGGATGAAAATCAAGAACTTCAGACAATCAGTTTAATACGAGAGAGAGGGATTGTAAAACTGCTGTCATGGGCAGTAAAGGAAGCACTGTAGCTCTACGATCATTTTATTCCTTAATTGTTTATTGCTGTGTATGTAAAAGATACACGCAGTCACTGTAACACTCATGAGCTAAAACTAATTTTAAACCTACACACAAGGCATACCCTTTTACTTATCTGAATTTGAATGGAAAAATTAGGGTCAACACGTAAGACGAATGTATGGCTCTGTTGGACAATTTTTTAATTTATCCTGGCAACACCTTTTTTCCCTCTATTTTCGATTTATAGATAACACCCAACCAACCAGCAAAAGTAAAAAGTACTACCTCCTATTAGATCATCTGACAAATGCGACATACAAATGCGACATACAAATTTCTACATACACATTTCTACCTACAAATTTCTACATACAAATTTCTACATACAAATTTCTACATGTGAAATCAGTAAATGCTGAGATCGACAGTTAACTGAAGTTTGCTCTTTAATGCAGGTTTTAACAGCAGCTTTTATCACGACAGCATATGACTGTTCTTCACATACAAAGCTGTATTTGTAACATCTTCTGGAACAAAGAAATGTTGTTCAGCAACCAACGGTTTAGCTGCTTACACAGTTAACTTTGGATTATAAATTCTTATCAGACAGCTTTGGTGGATAATTTCCAACAAATAGTTGATGCTAGCTAAAAAATAAATAAGAGCAAACCCTCTTTTCAGTCAATACATACATGGGATGTACCAAAAATGTTACACACAAACAGACACTGTATTCAAAGTTGATACCGTCTCTACCAATGAACATAGGTGTTAAAAAAAAAAGAAGGAACTATTACTTACAAGTTCTTATCTCTTCCATCAGGAGACTTTCTTTAATCTATTTTCGTCTCCTATCCATTTGCCCCCTAGCACTATTGCTGCTCATGTGCACACACAGGAAGAAACTAGAGAAGGATCCATTACACTCTCAGTCACTGATATCAAATTAAGTGTGCAGCCCTAATCTCAGGCATGTACAATGTGCATGTGCACATCTGACAGGTAAAGTCTAAAGCTTAAGTCTTTTATCATTATATAGGTTGATGGAACATCCCCACAAATGAAGCAAATAAAAAACCAGATAATTAAATTCATCAGAGTGCAATGTTTTGCCCACATTTCTAGTGTTGGTTAGTAAGAGAGCATCAACAACGTCACAAGACACAAATCCAGCAACAGTGTGCAAGGCGATCTGCTATTTAAATGTAATAATTTAAATAAAGTTCGTTAGAATCTCTCTTGTCAATATATCTGCTGCTTAGCAAGTCTAAATGCAACTGCACATTGTGTCCAATTATTGATAAATGCTATAGTAATATTTCCTCTGAAGTGGAACAAAAGTTTGCCAATTTCTTCTATTTGTTTGTGATCAAGACAACTTTATAATTATTACCAAGTTATGAGATCATCTTTACATTTTCTTAAGACAGTAAGTATTAAATTGAGTGCTAAATTCAATCCTGTAACAGACTGTCATTTGTCCATGTCAGGAGAGGGAACCTTTAAGATGAAATACAAATGCAGAGATAAATATTCCCAAAAATAATGCACAAGCATAAAAAATTGACAAAAAAAAATTAAACAATGTTCATCAAGGTAGCAATGGTCAGTTTGAGCAACCAGTTGCTCATTGATGTTCCAGAGCCTTTGAGTGAAAGATATCTGAGTCAACAATGGTATGATTAGATCAAAAAAGGCATCAGTTGTTCATTTGTTGGTTCTGTGGACATTTGTCTCTCCCTCCCATCAAGCCACAGCTGGATAGCTGTTTGTTCTGCCCTGAGCCTGATTCAACCTTAGCAGATCGCCACATGAGATGCGCTTTGAGCCAATATTGATACAAAGCGTGCAAAGACATAAGAAGAATGACTGATTGAATGAAGTCATAAGCTGATATTTGAGAGAAAAATCCTCTGACAGCATCCTGTCAGCCTAAAAAATAATAAAATAACACCCTCCAAGGAGAAAAAGAAGAGAAAAAAAAATGTGTGTAAATGAATGGTACTACTTGCTTAAAGATGAAATATTGGATAGCTAATATGCCAGTGTTTTTGTGCATTAAACACAAAATAAGATATTTGCTTTTTAAATCGCCAAAATGTCTTTGCAATGTAATGGGAACTGCTGAAACATTTGAACCCACTAATGGCAATCGGGACATATTCTAACTTCTGCTGGTCAACTTAAAGACATAAATACACATCCAAAGAAATCTTGTATGAATATCCCAATAACCTTTCGCCCATCAGGGCAAAGTGATCAGACTTTGATTGTCCTTCTTTTTATTCTACAGCAAAATAAAAGTTACTTTTAAAAAACTAAGAGAATACCATTTTATTCACAGAGTTTCTCATATAGACAAGAGGTAACTGACCTGAGTGAGATTCTAGTCAATAAGCAAATTTTGCTTAATAGGTTAATGGTCAAATGAAAATATTTTCTTTTTGGTTCAGGCAAAGCTGTATTGTATGAAAACAGTGACAGTGTGTCTTAAATATTTCTCTGCAATAAAAAAAAAGTATGTAAAGGGTGTTTTTCATTCAATCATCTATTTTTTTTTTCATTTATGTGCATATATGTATTCACGAATGGTGCACTTTTAGTTACATAACATTTTTACGGCCCAATTTTAAATGACGTTGTCCATTGTATAAATAGCTTATAAAGCTAACATCTCCATATTTTTACTTACTTTATTGGATAGATGAAATTATCCACACCTCAAGCTTTTCACAACACATCTATTAAACAGTTGTGTTGCAAAAATCACTCGTCCAGAACTGTTACGTTTAAAGACACACGGTTACAGCAAAAGTCTTTCTCTTCAAAGATGTGTCCTCACGTTGGAAACAAGCTAATTCTAAACTTCTGCAAATCATAAAATGATTACAAAAAAGAAATCAAATAAAAGAAAACCTTGCATAAATTTGTTTTGAAATCAAAAGACTACAGAAGTAGAATCTAAGACATTGCCATGAACTAATGTCATCACATGCAAATTAGGAGAATAAAATCATTACATACACTTCAGCCAACACCCATCTGCACAGCGTTAATTGATCTTTATTTATTTCAAAACTGAAGTTTTTTTCCTTCTTACTCGCTGTCAACTATGTCAAATTACCAAACATATTTATTTAAATCTAAAAACAGATGCTTGTGTTAGACATATGTATTCCCTTTATACTATTAAAAGGACTCCATTGCATTTCGCTTGCCCCTGTGGCCTGTCAACTATTTCAGTTAGTATTCTCATCTATTTTGAATGCAAATAAATTCTAAACACAGCAGTTGCCAAAGATGGTTTTATCTCAAATTGCATTTGTAAAATCAGTGAACTTCAATTCACGATTGCTATTCAAATGTCTGTGTCTGATTCATTGTGCTCTCTGAGCACTCTGAGCTCCTGTTGCACTTAACTGATGCTCCACAGGCTTTTATCCAATTGTCCTTTCTTCAAATAAGATCTCCAAGCGTTAATATTTTATGGTGTGTTGTAAAGTTGGACGAGCAGTTGGACAGGCTGGCAGGACCTGGAAAAGGGTGCTCAGTTCTATCCAGTGAAATGTGCTAAATGCTCTGCATTAACCGAGGATTCAACCATCTTATTACCTATTAAGTTTGAACCATTAGAACAGACATGATGATACACCTTTAACGTCCGGTGTCAAGTTCATGTTGGTTAATCTTAACACCCCAAACAAGTGCTATTTGTCCAATGGACTACCTGCTGTTTAAAAGTAAAAGAAAAAGAAAACAACAACCATCCCCCCTTTCTTGTATTTGACTGTCCCTGAGCTGTTGTCTATTTGTGCATCTTTGATGCAAAATTATACACAGTCTATGACTATTTATATCAGTGTCTTTTTTCTTCTTTTTAATCATTGAAACAGATATACCATATTGCCAAAAGTAGTCCCTTACCTGCCTTGACTTGGAAATTAACTTAAGTGAAAATCCAGTCTTAATCCATAGGGTTCAACATGATGTTGCTCTTAACATATCAGATATAACCGTTTAAACTCTTCCACGATGGCTGTCCACAAGTTTATGAAGACTTTGTATAAGAATCTTTTTTACCATTCTTCCAAATGCGCATTTGTGAGGACATACACTGATGTTCCACAGCAAACTCTCTTTATAAACCTTGCTTTGTGCACTGTTGCACAGCGATGTTAGAGAAGGGGCCTTTCTCTAAATTGCTTCCACAAAGATAGGAGCATGGATCTGTCCAAAATCTCTTTGTACAGTGACACATTCAGAGATCCTTTCACAGGAACTAAGAGGCCGAGCCCATTTCCTGAAAACAACCCTATGCCATAATCTCCAATCCACCAAAATTTACACTTCGCACAATACTGTCAGAAAAGTGCAGTTCTTCTAGCATTAATTAATAAAGACTAGAAGATACAACTTAACATCTATCCTTCTGTTATCTCCTGGATTTTCAAAATCATATAGCAGAGGTAGCAGGTTTAGGGGTGAAACCAAGACATTGCGCTGTCTCCAGATCCTTCTCTAGTGATTCCCGGGTAGACGAAAAAAGAGAAATATAAAGGCTCCAACAAATCTTTGGAAAATTTCTATTGCTTATGTCAGTGATGCATCACAATGTTGAAATTCATCACTAACAAATCTTCAAAAGTATGTGAATCTTTCAAAAGCAGACCAATTAAAAAATACAACACAAATATGGCTGACACACATCTAAAAAGTAAATAAATAACTAAACATTCTAAAACTCTGGACTCATAACAAACTGTGACATTGTTGGAACATTTGGTGATATTTTACTTCTTTCAAACAAATTCTTGATTTATATATAGATTGCCCGGTTCTGAACATGACAGAGCGTGTGTCAGCCCTGCTAATATTCAGAGGGTTTAATATATCAAACTTTAACATGTTCTGTCTATACAACTTCTAATTAAAGTCAATATCTCTTTCTCTTAACGCTTTACTATTAATATATATAACTACAGCCTCAATGACCTGACTGTTGAATTGTGTGAAATTGAGAAACGGACAAATTGATGGCCACATTTAAATTTAAAGAAGATTAAATCTTAAAAAGAATAAAGATAAATATAAATCAATGTAGCTTTTAAAGTAAATAAATAATTATGCCACATAACTTCCTTTATCGTACTTACCTTTAAAGTAAAGTCTACCTAAAATTTCAATCATTATGGCAGTTGATTTTCTATGTATTTTTTATTATTTTAAAGCAGATTGTCCGTCTTTCAAATTTCAGATTAAAAGTAATCTTCTGCTAAATCTTAATTGTGCAGACAAATTATTGATAGTTTCATTACCAGAATGCCACATAATCCCTCAGGTGATCTGTTTGAGCAGTGCTGTAAAAGATGCAAAAGCAATGTTCTGATGGAATTTCAACCACTGACCTGTGTCTGCATAATTTAACTGGAGTTGTATTTTGTAGAAGGATAATATTCATGCTGTACAAAATATCAAATCATTTTTTGATCTTAGAGATCGACATTTCTCTTTTGATCAGTTCAGAGTTAGGACCACAACGATCCCCAGTTAACTCCTGAGCTGGCAGGCCCTTTCGCACAAATGGAATCAGCTGTGAACCGTTGCCAGGAAGTCTGGTTCTTAGGATGAGTGTATAAAAATGTTATTCATTCAATTAAAAAATGGCTGTACAACCTCTTCAAACAAATCTGAAATGCTCAACAGTCTCGAGAGGTATGATTTTGTCTCCAGCTCCCTGTTTGGCATAATTTCTTGTTCGAGACCACCCACGTTTAACCCTGCCCCTTGTGGCTCTTATAGGCATACTCATGATTTTATGAAGTCATGGTTTTCAAGCTTTAAAGAGTCTACATCCCATCAAATTTGTAGGCCCAAGCACTCTCCCACTTAATCACTTATGCCTGGCCTCAGATATAATGGCAGAACCAATTTTGTGCTTAATTCCCATCCATCTTGAGTCTTGAGCGCTCCAATTACGTCACTTCCGGGTTCAACTTGTGGTACCCTTTCAAATTATTTGAGAAAACATATGAACGTAACAAATTACTTTATTTGGTACATACCCTTTCCAATTGATTAGGTCAAATGTAAAAGTGTATTGCATTTTATTATATAATTATTTCTTTTAATGTAAATTTGCTTGCAGAAATGTAAGTTTTTTGCCAATATGTACATTTTTTTGCCTATACATAAATTTGTCTGAAGCTTTGTAAAAGTGTTTCCAAATTTATAATGTTGGTTTGCACCTCCCGGCCACCGTAGAATGCTCCACATTGCTGCCTTTTGCTTCAAACGGATCAAGAGGAAAATATTTCCATGAACACCTCTGCCAGCTTTCTGCAGAATACGGACCCCTTTTGCTATGGAGCACAATGGTTTATGACAGACAGTAAACCCTTGACATGCTGTTATATACTTATTTTATTCGAAAGGTTATTTCTCATGAAAATAACACTTCAAAAAATTATTATGAACATGCATAATGCATAAATACCTATAATCTTGTTGATCTAATATATATAGAAAGAAAATCCGAAAATGAAAAAACATTCAGTTTATTTAAGTAGATTTAATTCTAAAAAAGCCAAATATGTAGTCTGTACTGTCTGAAAGTAAAAGTAAAAAAAGGCACCTGTATTGAAATTTTCAACAAGTATAAGTCTTTGATATTTTACCAACGTTCAAAACCTTTTGTAAATGACATGAGTTCTGCCACAAAACAGAGTTGGAACTCTCCAAGGTTTTATTATTCAAATAATGTTGTTGGCTATTGTGTTATAAAGGTTATTTCTCATGAAAATAACACTTCAAAAAATTATTATGAACATGCATAATGCATAAATACCTATAATCTTGTTGATCTAATATATATAGAAAAAAAATCCGAAAATGAAAAAACATTCAATTTATTTAAGTAGATTTAATTCTAAAAAAGCCAAATATGTAGTCTGTGCTGTCTGAAAGTAAAAGTAAAAAAAGGCACCTGTATTGAAATTTTCAACAAGTATAAGTCTTTGATATTTTACCAACGTTCAAAACCTTTTGTAAATGACATGAGTTCTGCCACAAAACAGAGTTGGAACTCTCCAAGGTTTTATTATTCAAATAATGTTGTTGGCTATTGTGTTCATTTGGAAAGCTAATTTCAAATAGGTATTTTAAGAAGCTTTACACTGTTAGATAACAGTTTTGGCTGACCTTGTATGACAAACATTTGATAGTTGATTTTCAGTCAAAAATATACTTGATTGAGCTTGAAAGAACACATATTTGGTATAAATAGATGTACTGATAATGTGGGCTATCTCTACTGTTGATACTTTCTTTTTCTTAACTTTGCGTAGGCAATGTGTAATGAAGTTTAAATGGTTAAAAAGAGTAATTACTTACAGTCTTTGACAATAGATTGCCAGGTTTTGCTAGATGATTTGTAAATGCGGCATGCAAATAATTACCTACATGCATGATGTTGAGAACGCTGTGTGCAATTTAACAAGTGGAATGCAATAAGTAAATGACAGAGCTACGTATTATTGATTTTGTGTGCACATAGTGTTCAACATATGGGCCTTATTTCAAGTGTGTGCTGTTCTCTCTGCTCTCTCAATCCACCAGGATTTGGATGTGACAAAAGTCAGATGCCTTGTCCTCAGGGGGCTTCCTGTTATTCTCAGCGATGATCCATCCACCTTCTTCAAGGCCTGCTTTGCAAACAACTTTGATTTTTCTTTCAACCCTCTCATCCCTCCTCTATCCCTTGCTCACCCTTTTTTCTCTTCGCCTCTTTAAACCTCCCCTAGCCCTTGCTCCCCGATCTCTACCTCCTTTCCTCACTATGACTACGACACACAGTATTCTAAGGTGTGGACACGTTAATAGACTATTTTTTTTATTGTTCTTGTTGTTTGAAAAGTGAAAAAATACTCCGCGTAAGGCATACTCCAAACTTAAGACCTGTATGAACCCCAGATTATTTGTACCTTTAGCGCTATAATGTCAAATGTATCATATTTGATATACACGGTTTCTGAAGTCTTTTGGATCTGTACACATTCAGATATACCTGATAACAGCGAGTAGAAGACTACACGAAAATATATTTTTGAGTTATTGCACGGTAATTTGATCAAAATTATTTCTGTTTTTATTTCTTCATATGTTATTGAGGGGCCAAAGAAAGACTAAAGACTAAAAAAATCCAACATTCTTCTTATTTTTCTTGGATCATTCTTTAAAGGGTTAGAGACAATTTGTAGCACTATGTTGTCATTTGACGTGATCATGTCCTGTGCGAAAGGTGTGAGGATTTTATGCCACGAACAGGAAAACATCACTTCACACACACAGCTCCTTTACCACAATGCATCCTCAGAGGGAATGATCTTTGAGAGAAAGTTGCCTGCTTTTAAAATTGGCTTTTGTTTACCTTTTCCTCACTCTCTCCTTTTTCTCCTTTTTCTTCATCTACATAACACATTGCTGAGTCGATTAACAAGTACTTTTCTTTCTCCTCATGTATTCCTGAGCTGCTGTTGTGGTGCTTGTTGTCTCTCTTTTCTTACTTTAACTCCAACTGGTCCAGACACATGGCCATAGTACCTGAGTCTAATTCTTCAAGAAGTTTTGTCATGTTCAAACTGAGTTTGAGACCTTGCACATGCTCAGGATTCTTAGCTAGTTTTTTTTTTTGCTAATTTAATGCTAATTAAGTGTATGAATTATATGTACAGTATTTGTAATTGAATGAACTTGAACTGATTGGATTTTGATTTTATTACAACTGATATAACTTGAACAGATAACAACTTGAATAAAAGTAAATGTTGTAAATGTCTAGTGATGACATTTGTTGTGATATGTTAATGTATGAATAAAATTGAACTGAATGGAATTGAATACAAGGTTGAATGGAATAATTACTTTTTCAAACTGACTAAAGAGGATTATTTGTGTAATTTATGATTTTTGCCACTGATAATTTGTTATTCCATGACTTTTTACAAGGAACATAATTTGTGGATACTTTAAATGACCATTGGTAGATCAGATAAATGCAAAAACAACAAATGACAAAGTGTACTAAACATTTCAGGCTTTTACGTCAATTAATTAAGCAACTTCTGAAAAACAAAAAAAACAAATAAACACTTTGCAGTGAGAAATTCAACACACAAATGAGACCTGAGACATAACGTTATCCCTACCATTTTACTTTCTCATGCTTCTGCCAGCTAACCATACCAACCACCACTATAAGAGATATGGCTGTGAGAGCAGACAAGGGAATAGTAGTGATGCCCAAGATCACACAGAGACACAGAGACAACTTTTGAAAAAGTAGCTGAAAAGTAGGCATTGAAAAGTTCAGTTGTCTTCCTGCCAAATTAGAAAAATCTAAAAGACAAAGTTATTCATTTTCATTTTTGACAACAGGCAATGGATGGTTGGGTGGCAATTAGATACAACTTCTGGGAAAACAAACACTAAAACAATCCTTTAGCCTAAACATAACTTCAGACCAGTGACTCTCCCTGTAAAAAGTTATAGCCTCTTTCTCACATTGCTCGCACTTTATTAGCACAAGTCCTTAAATCCACTCTGTTCCTCTTCATATTCCACACGTACCAAAACAGAGGTTAATCAGTCCATTACCAAGTGTTGTTACACATCTTCAGTTTCTGATTCACTTCAGTGCTTTTACACATGACACACTACGCAATGAAAGTTCTTTAGCCACACCTTAAAAATGCTATGTGAATGGGAAACTAAAAGAAGGTACTAAATACTTGCACAGGGTGAATGTGCTGACTCTGTCTTTTTTGTCTGCTAAATCATAACATAATCACTATTCCACCATTACTTTAGTCAGTTCTACGTAACACAACTTTCATTAAACTAATTGAAAGGTTATATAAGTGGAACAGCTTGGACCGATCAATTCACTGACTGATTGATTCAAGGGAGCAGTGTGACAGTTCCCAGTTTTGAAATGCTGATGCAGTGAAGTAAGTAGCGCAAACAGTCAAATCACATTGATTCTTTCCTTTTGGCCTGTGAAAGAAAAGCTGAATCCACAATCACAAAATACAGTGAATGCATAAGAAATACGTAAACACATCAAATATGCACAAAGAAAACATTGTTTCAACTCTTGCTTCTTGTCCTCCTATCCTCATTCATTTCTCATCCCTTGGTCCATCTTCACTGTATACTGAGGGCCTGCTAACAAGGTGTCATTGTTACGATACTGAGAAGTAGGAAATCTATGATGCGTCATCAAAAAATCGCATTTAACAGCTTGCCAATTGGAATATTCACTTCTACTTCTCCAACAGTCTGCTAATTGGAAACGAAGGACAGATGATTAATTATGCGGTCCCTGTGCACTGTTTACCAAGATGATCATTACTGATGAGGGGTGATTAAAATTGAACTGTCACTCATATTCAGGCTCAGTGTCAAGCACTATGGTTTTATCAGCTATTTTCAAAGTATCCTCGCTAAGGCTGTCGTTTAAAAAAAAGTGATGTAAATCTCTCCCATGAGTACGGTAATTATTTTTGCGTATTGACAGAATGTCAAGAAAGAAAGAAAGAAAATTAAGCACTGTTGAGCAAACTATTCCACTCAAAAGGTCGAGCTAAATATTTTTAAGCTAGGGCTTATTTTTTTATTCAAATATGTTTCAAATAAAGTATAAAGCCAGACAAACATGTTGAACAAAAAAAATCAGAATCTATTTGTTTCCCTGTACAGTGGTAATTGAATTTGAATTTATCATTTGGCACACAGCATGTAAAGGAACCAACTGATCGCAGTTCGCAGCACAGTGTGCTATACAGAAGGTGGGAGCTTTTACCCCTGTAGAGTCTCTATTCTTTAAGATTAGCTCTAGCCAACGGTATAGATCGGTCAGAACTGGATGTATTCGTCCACATCCAGCCCTGAATATTGCAGTCAGCTCTTCTGTTCACTACTATAATGGTAGCAGCTCACACTGTCCAAAAATAAAATGAAAAATCGGATGGAATTTAAAAACAAATCACTTTAAAACATTTTTTTTCAAAACATATAAGACATAAAAATAACTACAAAAGCAGCAAATAAAATACACAATTACAATAAATTAAAAGAGGTCTGCAAGGGACACATGCCAATTAAATTAATATAATTATTTTTTATTCTAATGAGCCATCTTCTCTCCTTCTGCAGGCTGGAACACGCTGGCCAAAAACAAGTCTTGAGTGCCCTGGTCCCTGTTTTGGGGCATTAGGCATTTAATGAATGTCCTTGGGAATGTCACACAGGGAGGGACTAGGCGCCTTAGCTGCAGGCAGTCATAACGACTTGCTGCAGTTCATATAAACAGATCAGTCATTTGCCAAACCAAACTGTGCCAAACTGTGGGTGACAGTCTAGAAGGAAAAGGAGCACTAGCGCTGACGGCACTGAGCATTCCTTTTTTGGTAAAAATACTACGATATTTTTCAGCTAATTCACTAAGACATTGTAAGAAATAAAATGACTCAATATGCATTTTTACAGACAGTTAAAAAAACTCATACAAATTGATCAGAAGTTCATCGTTATTAAATTTAATCATATGTAGCAGCATTAAGAATGTAATACTGTCTAACATTAGAGCAGAATAAATTGTGCTGAGCAGATGCAGAAGTCAAACATGAAAACAAAACTCAAAACACAGATACTGCTAGGCATCATGATATTCCACTACTGGATGCATCACAATTAAGCACTCCCCAGGCTGTACATATCCTGAAATGAGAGTTGAAACTTGTGCATCGGGAGTGGAATGACAACAGACAGGAACCAGAGGGAAAAACAGGGAAGAGGCAAGGACAAAGAAGCCAGTTGTTGAAGGAAAGCCAAAGGAAATGGAAAGCACGTGCTTCTTCTTTCAAGTATTTGAATATGAAATGAAAATGTATCTGCCTATCTTGTCTGCATGAATTGCTAAGACTGTACTTTGGCAGAAATCCCCCCATACAATGAATAGGAGTTCAACTTCACATGGCACCTGTGACAATTACTCTTGACCTACTGTCTCTCCTATATTGTTCCTCTCCTCCCGACTATGTTCAGAACTTTTTTGTATCCTTTTCTGTTGACACATTTGTCATTAATGCACTCCCTCAGGACCTGAAGGTCTCTTATGTACAAAGTTACTTGGTTTCATGCAGGCATAATGCCCAAAAAGGGCAAATAAGGATAGCAACCAGTCATTAAATTGAAATGCACATCTTTGCAAATCTGCATGTTACGCCAACACATCCAACTTCACTTATGAGATGTCTTAAAAAATTGCATACACAACTGAAAAAAAACAGTAAAGGAAGTTGATCGATGAGCTTTCATATATTATCTCAAGATGATGTAAAGCACCCAACAGTTGATTAAGGGAGGTAAAGTGCAGTGGTGCTGATATCTGAGTTATGGCAAATCAGCAACATTTTTCCTCATTCCTCAGGTGGTTATGCTAAACTGACAGGACGCCAATTGAAATAAATGATCATACAGCTAGAAAACAACTTCTGTGCACTGCATAAACTTAAAAAATGTGGGTGCAACAATACATATGTGTGACTGACACATGATCCATATTTGTCAATATTTTAAAAATAAAGACAAAGCTTGATGATTAAATCGTCAGCAATATTATAGCAACAGGAATAATATAATATAAGTGTCTACATTTTTATTCTAAAAGTAAAAATAACCAGTTTGTCAAAAACAAAAGGTAAATGAACACAAACTCCCATGTTAACCTTATCTTGTAAGTAGATTAAATTAAAGTTCTCCTCTTCCTAAATTTCTCTGACAAGATTTAATAAATGTGATGAAATTCAGCATGTCTCCAACATTCGGTCAAAAGGATTGTGCTTATTCAATTCAATAACTGTTTCATTCAGACGGACCAAATCTCAGAAAAGCAGCCTCAATCTTTGAAACACCCCTGTATGCATAAAATGATTATGTTTCCAACCCATAGGGAAGGAATCCGGAATAATCCGTGATATTTGTCATAATTGTACAGAGAAATATATACATTGAATCACCTACAAACGTGAACATGACAACATTTTTTACTGGACATCACAGCACACAAAATTTGCCTATGACAAATGGGAAAAATTACGCAGTGACACAACTGCACAGATACACATACCTGGGTAAGCTGATCCAGGCTCTAAAGACGGATCCAGTGAAGCATACATCATTTGATGACTGACCTTTTAATTTGGTACTGTTGGCTATGCTTTATTCTATATTATATTTGCCTAAGGTGACTTCACCTATGAGCAAGTTCTGCTGTGCCAAAAACCTCCAAGTTATTAAATCCAATTAGTACATTTTCCGTAGATTTCCCTCCCCAACATCACAGTTGAACGTGTTTTAACCTGTCTGTCGTGACAATGGCTATAGAACAACCATAGTATTCTGACATTCCGGCACGATAACTGACCCACATGACCACATGTTGCAATAACGGTCAACAAATTCAACACATCATCAAATATTGTTTCCATGTAATGATGTAATGAGTTTAACATTTAGCTGAATGTGGCTCTGTGGAAAAATTTGATAATACTACATTGGAGAACATAAAAAAAGAAAACACTAACGAAACACATGTGAGAAGGTGCAACAGAGGTAACTGAGCTGAACAGAATATGTGCATATCTCACAAAATATAAACCTGCACAATTCAGTGTACCAAAACAGCTTACAGAATAGTAAATACAGTGTGGTGAACTTAAGCGAAATTCCATTTGGTGAGTTTGGAATAATGAAATCAAGAGATTTGCTCATATAGACAGAAATCAGCTTGAGCAAGTTTTTCAGTGAACCATGTGAAGTTCCCTCAGAAGATCTACAGATCTACTGGAAGATGTGAATACCCTATCCCTACGGAAGTCATCACTGATATTAACCAGCTGATATTTATCACACCAAGCAGTGATCTTAGAGATGTTTGGGTATAAGTCTAATGGCAGTGACAGAGGGCAGTACCCTCCATGGAGCATGGAGGGAAGTTAGCCAATTATCAGACCTGAAGAAAGGTGTGATGAAGAAAGTACCAAGTTGTACACACCTGAGGCTTTGGAAACTGCCAAGCAAAGACTCAGAAGTATGGCTAGCCACTAGGTGCAACAGAGCGATAGAAGCCAGGGTAATTAATGAGATGTTCTCCACTGAACCATCCATGGTGTACTCACAGTGGCAGGTTTATGAGAACAGCCCCACCGAGGCTAGAGACAGAACAACAATATATGAGAAGGATGCAACACATAGCAAAATGCTCTGTGGCTAGTGGATTTGAGGGGAGACCATAGCAACCTCACCTAAGAGACTCCAATAACCATCACAGTGGTGGATATCTAAAACAGAGCTTCAAGTATAAAAAAACTGGATTGTACCAGGGCCTGATATGATTCAGACCTACTAGCTAAAGGCCAAAGAAGCTAACAGCACTCCATGAGCGCCAGGCAGCATGGTACCAGCTGCTAATGAATGAGACACACCCCAAAGGTTTAACCATTTTCCTGTCCTGATCCCCAAGGATCCCCAGAAAGGAACAAAGGTTAACAGTTCCCCAACTGGGGAAGTTACGTTGGATGAATAGATCATTACTTGCTATACCAGAAGGTAACACTGCAGACATTGAGGAGACCTACAAGTACCTTGGAATCCCACAGGCAAATGGAAACAATGAGGAGGTCAACAAGAACCGACAACTACCTGCACGGAATAAGGCTAGTCCTGAAAAGTTAGTTAAATAGTAAGAACAAGATCCAGGCAATCGACACCTATGCCTTCCAGTGATCAGATACCCTGTGGGGATAATAAGATGGCCAAAGGACGAGTTAGGAACCACTGATATCAATACAAGAAAGCTCCTCAGAATGTGCACAGGGTTTCACTCCAAGTAAATCACACTGAGACTGTACACTAAGTAAAAGAACAGTTAATGAGGACTAGTGACTGTCAGAACCACTATCCAGGATGAAACAACAAGCAATGGTCTCTGTGGTAGTTGAAAGACTTTGGCTAGTGAGCCCCAACCAGGGGAGTGGCTCTGACAGATCCCAGAAACAACATCTGAGATATCTTTCCAGAGGAGTACAGTCCAAGGAAGAGCAAAGATACCACGCAGGACCCTTTGGTAGAGGACATGAGAGTGAAGGATAATGATCGCCCCCGAGGGTGAATAGGGAATTCTCAAATATACTTGGAATCATCTGTGATTTTTGTTTATTCTGTACAAAACTACTATAAACCAGCTAAGTTGCCTATATAGATAGTTTACAGTTACTACCAAGGCGAAGTCTATCTATAACTGCTTTTTTCACTCAACTTCTGATTTCGATACTCTAGCTCCTGTTGTTAATGTCATCATATAAGTATTTGAAACTCATGTATTAATTTTCAAAGAATACAATTTCTCAAATAAATGAGGGTAAAAGATGGAAATTTATAGAAATTAGAAAAAGCTCATCTGATCTATTTAAAAGGAGGCAAGCATTGAAAGGAGGGGCAAAGGGGAAATTTCAGGTTTAACAGCAGTGTGCCGATAGCTCTAAACACATGCTCTACCTCTAACCTTATCCCCAGCACAGGAGCTAGTGTACTAAAACGTGCCTGAAGCATTGAGACCTCATACAGTGAGCAGAAACATATTGCATATAAAACTTCATAAGAGGTAAACAGGTTTGTTTTTCGTAGCTGTTTTAGTTTAGTTAGTTTTAATTGAGTTTTTCTCAATGTTCTTGCTTTCTCTAACTCACAGCTTTGGCATACACATGACTGTGAGGGATTGTTTACTTCTTATGTTGCCTTATTCTTTCCCTTCTTGGTGGCTTATTGTCTCTTTGTTTCCCTACGGGACCACTGACCTCTCTTTTCTCATATAACAGGAATGGATGATAGCTGCAGTCTCCTCCCTCTGCATCATTCAAGCATTGCCTGTGTATTGCAGAACTGTTCAACTCAATTAATTTTTTAATTTTTAATTAAAAAATTAATTAATTTTTAATTAATTTAATAGTTTGAGCTGGAAAAAGTTTTTTTCTTTTATTTTGTGTTGTCTTACAAAAATCATTGCCAACTTCTGCACTTTTGTGGTTAAATTTCTGCAGTTACCTTTTTCAAACATTTCATTTGATACTGCAATAAAACAAATAACTTGTTTATTCCTATAGCATTAGTAAATAGATTTAAGTTCAACAGAATGGACAAGGGAGTACAACCAATAATCAGGATATGTTAGTCAGTGTTAGACAATTGGTTGTGCTCAGCAACTTCACCAAACCTAATTTCCTCATTCTCTGTAAGTCTCTTCCTCTGTTCCTTTTTGTGTGTTGCAAAAGGAACATTTTCTCTTCTTTTCATCCTCTCTTGTACAAATCAACTTCTCCTGCCTCCTCCACCTCCGAAAGTGATTTCCTTTAACTGTGCCCATTCTTCTCTCATTTCCTTTTTATTGTTATCACTTCTCTCTCTCCTTTACCTAATTTCTCCAATTTTTCAACTTGTTTCTCATTCCCTCTGGCTTGACATCTAAGTCCAAGCTAACAATGATGACGTGACTTCTGCACTCCAGACTGACTGGATATACGTTTTGTACTCTTATCCATTCATCTAACTGAACATGAAAACAGATACTGCTCTGCTTTTGAACACCATTTTGCCAACCCAACAAAACATTAAAGAAATGTTTGAGTAGCAAAAACATGTCCTCAAACTTGGTTTTGTAAGTAATCTGGTTCCCTTTATGAAGATTTCCATTTTTTTTGTTCCAAGGTTATATTTGTAGCTGTAAACTTCAAGAAATGTGGAATCAATAGGTTGTGTTTTTTGCTTTCAATATCAATAACCGATTAAAATGTATAAAGCAAAATAAATGAATTAAATGTATGAAGAATAATGAGCTATTTGACAGGACTATTTTAAAAACACAGTTGTTGTAAATGAAGTGGGTCTAAGAGGACGAGGAGCACACTGCCAAAGTATATATTCTAGTTTGAAGGGTCCATCCTCTTACATGAATCACAAGTTCACACCTCACTTGCTCTCTTTTTGTCACTGTGCCATGTCATGTAATTATTTGAAACATCTGTATGGATGGAAAAGGCAGCAGTGGCCCCATCAGCATCTGTTAACCTTTCCCTTCCCATGGTCAAAGGTAGCCCCAGGAGATGACAGTGGGGCTTATGCATGCATAAAATGTATGTAAATATACTAATCTTCATTTACAAATGCATTTAAGAAGATGTAAAAAATCTTCCCGAATTGCATTGCATGCAGTTTCTGTGTGCATATCTTATTAAAACTTGTACAATGAAAACTGACATTTTAAAAATTTTATGTAATCTGTTCTATCAATTTGTATTCTTACACATTCACATTCATAATTCAGATTCCCATACATTGGTCAAGGAAGGCTGTGGGCCCAGATGGAGTCGGTCCAGGGTGTCTAAGTGACTGTGCAGGTCACCTACTAGTACCCCTTCAGAGGCTTTTCAAAATGACTCTTCAGATGGAAAAAGTCCCACTGCTGTGAAAAAACTCTCTGTCTCATACAGAGGGTGTGAGTATGGCTTACATTAGGATAAAGGTGCAGGTTTGACATCTGATATAATGAAGAAGGATCCCCTTTAGTTTGTCTTCCAGGAACACACAGGAGTGGAATACATGATTCTCTATAGGTTGCACTGGGTATATATTATTTTGATGTGCCTGATTCAAATGTGAGAAATATGTTCTTTGACTTCTGCCTCCAACACCATATTACCTCCCATACCGAGAGACAAGCTGCCAGGTTGGGGGTGATCCCCTCCCTGACATTGAGGTTTACAGACAACCTGACTGTCAGATCACAGAATGTCCAGTTGGGGAGATGTGTTTCTTGAATGCTGGAATCCTCTAAATGGTACTGTTTTAGCTAATTTTCTTTTCACCCTGTACACACTTCAGGTACAACTCGGAGTCTTGTCACTTGCGGAAGTATTCTGATTAGAAAGCTATTATGGCATGTTTCCGTAGTGGACAAAAGTGGGACGACAGGGACCTTTTGGAGGCCCTCAATGCCTGGACCAAAAAGAACGGTCTCCTCCTGAAAATGACCAAGACCAAAGACATAGGGCGAGAGGCAGGGTAGACCCTGGACAAGCCGCCAGTCCATCACGAGGGCTAAAGAAAGACTAACAACCACACAATCATATTCACTCCTACGGGCAATTTTCGGGTGTTGACCTAGCATGCATGTCTTTAGACAGTGGGAGGAAGCCGGAGTACCCGGAGGGAACTCTGTTCTATTTTATATTTTATACCTATTGCTGTGCACACTGAGCACAAACATTGTTGTACTGCTCTATAAATCAGAAAAGTACTTCCTCACCTGAAAAATCTTTGACGTTGTGCATACCATAAGACTAAATGGACTTAGAAAAGGCTTGCTTTTATATTCCTCAGCTATCCTAAGTGCAGTAAGTAGTTTTACCTTAAGATTCTATTAACGTTAATGTAAAATTACATCATGATCTGACACAAAACTGGTAGCCAAAATATCTAAAGAGTCTTTTCAGCAGTCCTTACCACAAGCTTTGATTAGGCATGAATCCAGTCTGGCTTGATTAAGATACATAAACAAATAAATGTTGTAGTTCTGGTTGCAGTGGAAAACTGAATTTAAAAATGAAACTAGGTGGAGGATGCCCTGATTAAGATTTATATAGGATGTAAATCAAATGGATTCCAGTCTTAACCCATGAAGACCAGAAGGCTTTCTCACTGGCTTCAGAAAAAAACTGCAGCTTAAATCACTGCTAACCCAATGAGGGAAACTCCCAAACACATGAAAAAAAATTGAAAACCTTTCTATTGTATTTGGAAGTGCCCATGGCTAGGTCATTTCATGGTTCTTTATCTTCAGAGACCTGTCATTAATTCCTGCAAAAACAGTTAGTAAAACGATGAGCTCTGTGAGGAAGGTAAACAGGGTCAAGAAAGATTCAGGTATTGCATATAGAGATTAGCTGGAAAGCAGGTGCACTCTCATTCTTCTAATTTATCATAAAAAGCTAGAGTTATAGTCACTCTGTAAGGAGTTGTCCTTGTAGCTATTGTAACAACATACTTAGCGTATACACAATTTTCTACAAAACACATTTGCATTCATGCACACAGACTGTAGGAACTGTGCTATCAATTTTGTGGAACAAGGTGCTGCAAAAACAGCTCCTCTGTTCTACAAAAGAAAAATCCCACTATCACAGTTGGCTGGTTTTGGTGAAGAGACTATAATAGATTCAGAGCAGGAAAAATAAAAAAAATCGAAATCATCACCGTGATCTGCACTAGATTTGGATCTATGAACAGAGAATGGCACTGTAAGAGTGTCCATCTTAACAGTACTTATGCGACTGAATTGCAGCTCTGGATGGAAAAAAATATTTAACAAAATATTCACATTCTATTGAAGGAACGGGTCGTTGTATAATGTATACAAACTTGAAAAAGATATATATTTTTTTTACACAAGATCATCTTTTTAAACAGGGCAACTTTCATTTCAATTTAGAAATTGTTCTGTAACTTAGAAAAACACAGAGCTTTTAGTGTCATTTCATATAAAAAGCACAAACAAAGGAAGTACCAAACACCAGATTTGTAATCGTGCATCTAAAAACATTGTAAAAATAAATCAAAACCACTACTATTGTATCTTCCATACATTGGTTGAAGTATGATGCAACTGGAAATATTCTAAATAAAAAGATCTTTGTGGTCATCAGTACAAAGTAGAGATACTATACTTTACTCTCCATTAATATTGCACTGATATTGATTCTCTGGGTAGATTTATATCTAAAAAGTTGGTGTCATGTTCTCATGAGCTGCAATTATGAAATATGAGTGCAACCTTTTATACTAGACAAATTGATGATTGGAAGTTTATTAGCACCATTAATAGTCTAAATGTAATCCACTGTGATGTCGACGTCAACTTTATCTATTGGAAATTATTTTTCACAACTAGTGTTGTGCTAAGGGTCTAAAACATTTTTACTCCTTAGCTTTCCATTTAAATTGAAACCTACCTGTGCTCTCCTTAAACATCAAGATTGACTGACAAACCCAATAAATTTGTATCAAGAGACTTGCTGCTGTGTAGGAATGATGAATACCATCATATAAATGGTGAGAGAGCTCCTTAAGTTCTGCACCTACATGGAAAAAATGGTAAATAATGTATCTTTATGTTTACATCTAACCACTGTACAGAAGGCAGATTATTTTTCAATGATTTTAAACAAATTTTTTGTTTTTTTTTTCAATTGCCATAAATTCACATAAATAAAAGTCATTTAATTTCATTTTGACTAAAGATGCGCTTTCTAATTACATGATCAAACAACAATGTAAAAGATTGTGTGAATCATTTTCACCATTTAGATCATTTGAGAAAAAATATGCATAAAACGATAGAGCAAGAAACAGAGGCCCATCATGTTGTGCTGTCTCATATTTCTTATTGCTAGAGGTTCTAAGAGCACCCCAAGAACCCATTGGGGAATAAACGGTTACAAAAATGGATGGATGGATGGATGGATGGATGGATGGATGGATGGATGGATGGATGGATGGATGGATGGATGGATGGATGGATGGATGGATGGATGGATGGATGGTTCTAAGAGCAATGCCTATAACTGTTCGTATAATTAATTGACACCTTATCTCTCTTCCTAAATTCTAAATGTGCCCTCAGTGGAGTCACTATGCAATTTAGTCCACTGCCATATATTGAGGAGTGCTGCTTAGATATGTTTTACACAATTCATTGCCCTGGAGCCGCTCAAACTTTATAGTGTGATTAACAACATTCAAATAATCTCAGCTTTGCAGAAACCATAAATCTCACTGAAGTTTTAAAGAAATCATATTTTTTGTCTTCAATCGCTGGAGAATTTCATCAATAGTTTTTCATTGTCTTACTTTTAAAAATACATTCAAATATTAATCCACAGTAGGACATTTATGTCTTTTATTTTAGCTCAGTGATGTCTCACAAAGTTACACTTACAAAATCCCTAAACTGAACATTAAGAATTTTGGTCCCTTGGTTCTTTTTTAGTGTAGAAAAAGAATAGATCAGGAATAACATAAAGCCATTATGTTGGGGAAGAGAACAAAAGACCTACTTTCTACACAGACTTGCTTTGGGCCGCAGGTGTGACAAAGTCTTATAGATTCAGGGCTGAGGACAAAGCAAGGTTTGCAAGGGAATAGTGGGTAACAAGAGCAAAGAGCATGGCTTGCAGATAGTAGAATCCTTGCAGGATATGGCTTGGCAAGAGAGTAGGTTTTTGATCAATAATACTCAGAAGATGTTTGATGGAGATGTGGATTTACTGCCTTCTTAACACAGCCTCTGTGTTTCAGGAAACTTAAGAGGTCTACTCAGTTCCTACAAACTGTTTTTTCTTTTTTCTGCCTTTCTTTTGTTTACTCTCTTAGTACCGATTTTTGAGTATCTGTCAGCCTTGAGACTATTCCTATGAAGTTTCAGGTCGGGTGTAAAATTCATTAAAATTATTTCACTTCTCCAACTAATTTCTAAGTAACCACAATTGATATCAATAGGTCACATAATACACCCACTAAAATACAAATTTGATTAAAAAACAACAACATTATGTGGTTAAGAAATGCAGAAATCCATTACGCAGTCCCAGAAATGTGCTGTTTAAACATCTGCCACTAATCTCCATCCGTGACGCACACACTTTCTGTCCTGCACACTTAACTGCTTGTTGTACACCAGGGGCAATGTCAGGCTCACTGGGGAGGGGGAGGCTAATGTCACAATGCATGCCAGTCCCCAAACACCAGGGCCAAATGGTGTGTCACACTATTTTGTGCAAAAGGGAATGCACAGATGAGCCCTGGACTACTCCTTTTGGGAACGGCAAAGAAACAGAGACACTCAGAAACATGAATTTCATAAAAACATTGCTATTAGTAAGAGTGGCTGATTCCAGAATAATGTTGATTATTTGTTGATCATATGAAAGATAATTTTGGACTATAACCTGGAAAATCATCACAGAAAGTAGTGAATATGTAAAACATCTATCCATCTGGGAACAAAACTGCTTATTCCTACATATATATATATATATATATATCATTTTACTTTAAGTATATATCTATATATATATCTATATATATCTATATTTAAGGCATCTGGGAAGGGAGTGTCTGTGGAGCAGGACTGGGATAGACTGCAGTTTGTGAGATAGACATTTATTAAGATATGTCTTAATGCAGAAATAATGAGGACATTAATGTGAATAGATCAAAATATTTTTAGTTCTGGCATTTTTTCCCATATGTTTCCATTCCTTTTCGACTCCTCTCTTTTCATTTTCTATATTGCTTCAAGTATTTCGTCATTTTTTTAATCAAATGTTCTCATTTATGATAGTACACTCACCCCTTTTCAGTTTCAATATTTATTATTTTAGTTCACTAAAATATATACTCCATTGCATAGCACTCCTGTAAATTCTTTAGTGGACATCTTGTCAGATTCCTGGCTGGAGTACAATAAGGGAAAGTACCCAAATCCAGTGCCAACATGATGCTAAACATTGGCAGGTCAAGAAAGTGGTAATTTCATCATGAATAAGCAAGATATTCTCCTATGTCCTGGGTCAAAAAAAAGTACTTAACTGAAAGCTCACAACAAACAAAACTCATGAGAATATGTTAGAACAACTGACTGAGTGATGATATGACAAATCACAGAAAACCAAGGCTCATACAGTTAGTCTGTTATAGCTTAACAGACAAAACTACATAGGAGCCCAAAAAGGAAACAACAAAGGAAA